>JAOPSE010000081.1:712031-1130403 GCA_029449295.1 Zea luxurians
TGCACATTTTTGTGAGCATTACTCTTTTGTTTCCTCTATTGAGCTACACAGGGTAGAGGAAGCACTCCAAGATTCGGATTGGGTGGTGGCGATGCAAGAGGAGCTCAACAACTTCACTAGGAATGAGGTATGGCACTTAGTTCCACGTCCTAACCAAAATGTTGTAGGAACCAAGTGGGTCTTCCGCAACAAACAAGATGAGCATGGTGTGGTGACAAGGAACAAAGCTCGACTTGTGGCCAAGGGATACTCTGAAGTCGAAGGTTTGGCTTTTGGTGAAACCTATGCACCCGTAGCTAGGCTTGAGTCAATTCGTATATTATTAGCCTATGCTACTTACCATGGCTTCAAGCTTTACCAAATGGACATGAAGAGTGCCTTCCTCAATGGACCAATCAAGGAAGAGGTCTATGTTGAGCAACCTCCTGGCTTTGAAGACAGTGAGTACCCTAACCATGTCTATAGGCTCTCTAAGGCGCTTTATGGGCTCAAGCAAGCCCCAAGAGCATGGTATGAATGCCTAAGAGATTTCCTTATTGCTAATGGCTTCAAAGTCGAAAAGGCCGATCCTACTCTATTCACTAAAACTCTTGACAATGATTTGTTTGTATGCCAAATTTATGTTGATGATATATATTTGGGTCTACTAACGAATCTACATGTGAAGAATTTAGTAGGATCATGACACAGAAATTCGAGATGTCAATGATGGGGGAGTTGAAGTATTTCTTTGGATTTCAAGTGAAGCAACTCCAAGAGGGCACCTTCATTAGCCAAACGAAGTATACTCAAGACATTCTAAACAAGTTTGGAATGAAGGATGCCAAGCCCATCAAGACTCCCATGGGAACCAATGGGCATCTCGACCTCGACACGGAAGGTAAATCCGTAGATCAAAAGGTATACCGGTCGATGATAGGGTCATTACTCTATTTATGTGCATCTCGACCGGACATTATGCTTTCCGTATGCATGTGTGCAAGATTCCAAGCCGACCCTAAGGAAGCTCACCTTACGGCCGTAAAACGAATCTTGAGATATTTGGCTTATACTCCTAAGTTTGGGCTTTGGTATCCTAGGGGATCCACATTTGATTTAATTGGTTATTCGGATGCCGATTGGGCGGGGTGTAAGATTAATAGAAAGAGCACATCGGGGACTTGCCAGTTCTTGGGAAGATCCTTGGTGTCTTGGGCTTCAAAGAAGCAAAATTCCATAGCTCTTTCTACCGCCGAAGCCGAGTACATTGTCGCAGGCCATTGTTGCGCGCAATTACTTTGGATGAGGCAAACCCTTAGGGACTACGGTTACAAATTAACCAAAGTTCCTCTTCTATGTGATAATGAGAGTGCAATCCGCATGGCGGATAATCCCGTTGAGCATAGCCGCACTAAACACATAGCCATTCGGTATCACTTCTTAAGGGATCACCAACAAAAGGGAGATATCGAGATTGCATACATTAATACTAAAGATCAATTAGCCGATATCTTTACCAAGCCATTAGATGAACAAACTTTTACCAAACTTAGGCATGAGCTAAATATTCTTGATTCTAGCAATTTCTTTTGATGTCTTGCACACATAGCTCATAAATATACCTTTGATCATTTCTCTTTTATATATGCTATGACTAATGTGTTTTCAAGTGAATTTCAAACCAAGTCATAGGTGTATTGAAAGGGAATTGGAGTCTTCGGCGAATACAAAGGCTTCCACTCCATCACTCATCCTTCGCCGTCACTCCGAGCAATTCTTCGTCTTTGGTATAATATTCACTCATATGTTATTTACCAAAGGGGGAGAAAAGTAGTTAAAATGGATTATATTTCACTCAAGTATCCGTTTTTGGCGATTCATGCCAAAGGGGAGAAAGTATTAGCCCAAAGCAAAAGGACCGCACCACCACCAAATTTTAAAACTTATGATTTTCAAATTGGTATCTCATTGTGTTCAAAAGGGGGAGAAAGTAGTATTTTAAAAATTGATATCTTAAAACCCTCTTGAACACTAAGAGGAGGATTTTATTAAGGGGGAGTTTTGTTTAGTCAAAGAAAAAGCATTTGAAACAAGGGGAGAAAATTTCAAATCTCATAAATGCTTCTCTAAATCTTATTCATTTACCTTTGACTATTTGCAAAAGGACTTTGAAAAGGATTTACAAAAGAATTTGCAAAAACAAAACATGTGGTGCAAGCGTGGTCCAAAATGTTAAAAATAAAGAAACAATCCATGCATATCTTATGAGTAGTTATATTGGCTAAATTCTAAGTAACCTTTGCACTTACAAATATGCAAACTAGTTCAAATATGCACTTCTATACTTGCTTTGGTTTGTGTTGGCATCAATCACCAAAAAGGAGGAGATTGAAAGGGAATTAGGCTTACACCTATTTCCTAATTGATTTTGGTGGTTGAATTGCCCAACACAAATAATTGAACTAACTAGTTTGCTCTAGTCTATAAGTTCTACAGGTGCCAAAGGTTCACAAAAAGTCAATAAGAAGACCAAGAATGGGTTCAAACAAAGAGAGCAAGGGACAACCGAAGTGTGCCCTGGTCTGGCGCACCGGACTGTCCGGTGCGCCACCGGACAGTGTCCGGTGCACCATCGGACAGTGTCTGGTGCAACAGGGAACTCTACATCCAACTCTTCACCTTCGGGAATTTTCAGAGGAGCTCCGCTATAATTCACCGGACTGTCCGGTGCTCCAGGGGAGAGCAACTCTGAACTCGCCAGCTTCGGGAATCCGCTCCGCTATAATTCACTGGACTGTCCGGTGCACACCGGATTGTCCGGTGTGACAGCGGAGCAACGGTTACTTCGAGCGCAACGATCGTCTGCAATGCATTAAATGCGCGCCAGCGCGCGCAGAGGAGCAGAGCACGCGCGGGTGGCACACCGGACAGCCTACAGGGCATGTCCGGTGCACCACCGGACAGCCAGGCGGGCGCACAAGACAGAGCTCGAACGGTCGAACTCCAATGGTCTGTTGACGTGGCTGGCGCACCGGACAATGTCCGGTGGCGCACCGGACTGTCCAGTGCGCCATGCGACAGAAGCCTCCACCAACGGTCAAGTTTGGTGGTTGGGGCTATAAATACCCCAACCACCCCCACATTCAAGGCATCCAAGTTTTCCACCTTCCAACTACTTACAAGAGCTCTAGCATTCAATTCTAGACACACCAAAGAGATTAAATCCTCTCCAAATTCCACTCAAAGCCTTGGTGATTAGAGAGAGTGATTGTTGTGTTCATTTGAGCTCTTGCGCTTGGATTGCTTCTTTTTCTCATTCTTTCTTGTGATCAATCTCAATTGTAATCAAGGCAAGAGACACCAATTGTGTGGTGGTCCTTGCGGGGAAGTTTGGTTCCCAGTTGATTGAGAAGAGAAGCTCACTCGGTCCGAGGGACCGTTTGAGAGAGGGAAAGGGTTGAAAGAGACCCAGTCTTTGTGACCACCTCAACGGGGAGTAGGTTTGAGAGAACCGAACCTCGGTAAAACAAATCCTTGTGTCTCACTTCTTTATTCGCTTGCGATTTGTTTTTACGCCCTCTCTCGGACTCGCATTATATTTCTAACGCTAAACCAGCTTGTAGTTGTGATTAACTTTGTAAATTTCAGTTTCGCCCTATTCACCCCCCTCTAGGCGACTTTCAGACCCCGCAGGGCGCAACCTTCGAACCCCTGATCAGTAGGAGGGCTCGGGGGCCCGAGTGCTCTGGGGCGGCTGCTGGACCCCGTAGGGCGCAACCTTCGAACCCCTGATCAGTAGGAGGGCTCGGGGGCCCGAGTGCTCTGGGGCGGTTGCTGGACCCCACAAGGCGCAACCTTCGAACCCCTGATCAGTAGGAGGGCTCGGGGGCCCGTTTCCTTCGCGGGGAAGGATCCCTTTCAAAATATCCCCTTTCTCGGTCCCTGTGGCAAGAGAGAGGTAGAGGAAATGGAAAAGGATATGAATTTAAAAATCGTGGCGCACTTTTTTTGACGCGGTCGTCATGACAGAGGTTAAACGTCGCCTGCTTCGCCTGCCAACGGTGTCGCTGGCTCTGCCAAGGAGTTAATGCGACAGGACGGGCGATTCGCGGGGCGTCTGTTGCGCGTGCGCGGGCCGTTCGAGGAACGGGGCACGGGCGCGTCGTCCTTACGCCGTGGGAGAGGGCTCCCCTGCTGCTTCAGGAAAGGACACGAGCCTGGGGGTGATTTGACTGCTGCTTCCGCTCATCTGTTGCAACAGTTATTGCCAGTCCGCTTTTGGCCACATCAACTGCCGTGCCTACCCCTGCGGCTGACTGACCCGTGACCGCTGCACCCAATTGGCACTGTTGGGTCACACGCAGGGCTGCCTCGAGTCGTGGCACTGGTTCCGCAGTCGAGAAGACACAGCATTGGCGCAAGTGGCGGTGCAGTTTCTTTGCACGTAGTGACCGTCGCGCCGGTTGCATGGTATGTGGGACCGGGCCTTCGTGCTCGTCCACCGGAAGTGACGAAGCCGAAAGGGTGCATAACCGCGATGCGGTTGCATGCTTCCTACGTGGCGGCTCGCCCTTTCGTCCGCTGGTTCCGGCGAGGATGAGGATACGCTTGTAACCGCAGGGCAGTTACATGCTTCGCGTGCGGCGGTTTGCCTCCTTCGCGTCTCGGGTCAGTTCTGATGATGTATGGGACTCGGCCCCCGTGTCGTAAGGTGGGAACCCTGGAGCACGTCGGTGGAGACTTTGCCCGTGATGCTTGGGGCGCAAGTGAAGAGATCTGCCTATAAAAGGGGATCGATCCCCCGGGCAGTGGCCATGCCTTCGCACTCCTCTCTTGTATTACTCCCTTCAACCTTCCATGTCCCCAGATGGGGCGCACCTGTGTGGCTTTCTTCTTGCTGCTGTTTGAGAAGCGCGACCTTATGGGGGTTGGCGCTCTCCAGTCGTCGCTCGGCTTCAAGGATTTTCATCATGCAGCCCGGCTGCATTCTCTCACCAATGGTCATCCGTAGGGATGATCACCAGCCTGGTGGTGGGGAGAAGCAAGCCGGGCTGCGACCTCCGCCCCGCCCTCAGCTTCAAGGATCTTCATCATCCGGGCTGAGGCGGAGGAGCGCACCGAGTGGGGGGGGCGCCTCCACGTGGGCTGGTGACCCTTTTCTTCCTCCAGCATTCGGAGGGGAAGGGCATCCTCCAGCCCTGCGGAGGTGACATCCTCCAGCCATGCGGGGGAAGGCGAACTGCTGCTCCCTAGCGGCCAGGGTGCAGCTTTCCGTCCTCCACTCGGGCGGTGGTCGTGCCGCGCATGGGCCGGCCACGTCCAGGTCCTCCTTGCACCGTCGGCTGCACCGGGGGGTCGCTCAACACGTCGTACGCCACGAGGGCGGTACTCGTGTTCTGGGACGGCCTCGACGAGGACGGGAGTGAGGACCTGCCAGTGCGCTTTGGGGCGGCCGCTGTTCGCCGGTGCGGTGTTGGTGGGCAAGTGGCCGCTATCGTCGGTGCTGAGGTGGTGGTCGCCATAGGTGAGGCTTCCTCTTGCACAAGCGGTTGTCTCTACCGACAAGACCGCTAGCGCCACCTGTGTTCCAGGCCTCTGGCTCTTTGGCTTTAATGATTGGTTCTCGTCCTCCGTGAAGGACGTGAACGAAAGCCTTTCAGCAGTAGCGTTTGCCCTGAGGCCATCGCTGCTGCTGTCTAGCCGCCCGAGACGGAGGTCGTTGTCGCTGCTGATGCAGCGGTCGCCGACGAGTCGGTCGGAGCTCGTTATCCCGCAGGCCTTCTGGTGTGGAGGTTGTTCATTCTCACGGGAATAGAGCTAGAGTCCCGTTCGTTAGGGAATGTAAGAGCAAAATGTGATTGCTCCATGTACTGAGATATCTGTTGTAGGTCGGGAAAGCCGCCGAGGGCGCTGTTGACGCCTACATTGCGTAGTTATCCCGAGTACGTGTGTTTGTTGTTTGTAGCCGCTGAGGCCTGAACATTTGGGTATTTGAGTATAAAGTCGTGCTTCTTCCTTGTTTCGAGCCTTAAGGCTTGCCCGTCGGTAGCCGAACCACTTAACCGAGCGCGAGTTACTTTTCATGGAAGGTGACGAGTGAGGTATCCGTATCCCGGAGGCGTAGGATTCCCTCGGCTCGGTCGACCTTCCCGTTTAAGGTCTCTTTCGCTTGGTTTTAGAACCTTCGGCTGCTCCGCGATGAGCTGAAGCTGAAGGCAGCGGTGGCGCGGATAGAGGCGGTGTCGGCTCGAACAGAGGCTTTCTCGGCGCGGGAGCAGGTGGCTTCCCAGGCCGAGAAGATGCAGCAGCGGCAGCTAGGGTTTGGCTAGATCACCCGCGAGCGGGACCAATCCCAGAGCCAAGCCGCCGAAGCCATGAGCCGGGCTGAGATCCTCGGGGGACAGCTGGCTAAGGCTACAGAGCGGCTGGCCGAGGCGTCTGCTCGCATCGCCGTCTGAGGCTAGGCCAGATTCCGCCGAGGGTGGAAACGACGCCGAGGGTGCTGCTCCTCCCCCTACTGATGTTTGAGCCTGCATGAACAATTTGTAACACCCCTGGTGTTAATATAACTAAAACCTGAGCATGGCATCATAAGCATGGACATTGCATATGTCTGATACACCTAGAGTGCATTCACTAGGTAAAAATTTCAAACAAGTGTATTGATTTTGGTGTTTTGCAAATAGGACCCTGGATAGGGAACCTAACCCTATATAAGGCTCAAAAGGGGTAAAACATAACCCAAGGTGAGAAAACTTAAAGGCTTTAGGGAATAGTCATAAAATATCCCCAAAAACAAGATGGAATCACATTTATACCCCTGGGACATCAAGAATTTCAATTAGAACCCTGAAAAACCCTAAAACCAAATCCTAGGGACCTATGTGCAAAATTAGTCCACTTTTGGGCTAAAGTGCAAAAACCAAGACAAATAAGTATCTTAAGTCATTTGGGTCACATATATGTGAATTTGCAAGCCAAACCCTAAATTTTGGACCAAATTGCAAAAATCACCTCTTAAGCACTATAGAGGCTAAGTCTGAAATTCAGTGTTGAGGGCTCAACTTTGGAGCATTGGATCTTCCAAATTATTGAGAATTTGCCCTAGGTCACCACATCAAAATTGTAGCCCAATTATAGGTGAACAACTTTGCTTAAGAGTGTGAGCATTGTTGTTAAGAAGATTTTGGAGATAATTAAGCCTAAAGATTGGCTGTCAGGCTGATTCAGTCTGAAATTCAGAGATTCAGTGTAATGGAGCCAACTTTGAGTATGAATTCAACCTTGATCTTGTACTCAAACGTGTTCAAGTCCTATAGCCGAATTGTTGCTGGTTTATAGCTCTACAATTTTGCTATAGGGCACTAGGTGTGTTACCATTTGAAAATCAGAGAAAAAGAGGCTTAAACATTGTCTGTCAGGTGCACTGAATAGAACTTCTGATGGTACAGTGACCAAACAGATCAGATCGAACGCAGCGACCGAATCCCACCGCCGGTGACCTCCCCGCCGTGATTCGCGTCGCCGGCGTCATGATTCGCGCTCGGGGTAAGTCGATAGAGTCGCGGGGTCAAATATCTTCCTTGCCGGTGACTAGAAAGCCACTCCGGCTAGCCGCCATTCATTCCCCCTTGGCTCACCGCCGTAGATAAAGCCGCTCACCGCCGTTGTGTCATCTCCGTGTCCGCCGCGTGTCCGAGTCTTTCTACCGCGACGCCGTGACTCCTTATTATAGTCGTCCCATCGTCGCCAATGAGTTCGCCACGACCGGAGACACGTATTCATGCACAACAGCACACTTTCTCACTTCCGACCGCCACCGCGCCATACGAAATTCACCGGCCGCCGCCCTTGGAGCCTATAAATTGAGGGCAGGGATAGTTGCGCCATGTAATCGTCAAGCCAACGCACCCACTCCCACTCGTAATCGTTCATCCGAGCTCTGGAATTTCCCATTCGCCCCAATTCCATTCTCCGCCACCCGAAGCTCAAGCTCACCGTGGCCAGCCCTTTCCGGGTTAGCTCATCGCTCTCTCTCCCTCGTTTAAGCACTCTGATGACTCTGTGATGCTTGTCGAGCCTTCAATTGAGACTAGGAGACCCCCAGCCGCCGGGAACACATCGATCTAGCCGCCATGCTCTCGGCCACCGTGGCCAGAGCTCCTTAGTTGATCATTAGCCAAATTAAGTTGGGGAAAACGATCTAGGTAGCCCCGATTTCATGTCTGCTGCTCGGAGAACCCAGCCGTTGCCCCAATCGGCCGGTACAGGTGCTCGCCGGAGTGCTCCCCGTGCTGCCGTCGTCGTGGACGTGGGCGTGTAAAGAATTAGAACATGGGGGACCAATTTGCAAAGCGTCAGTGACTTGAGCAAATAGTAAAAGAATTCGTTCTCAGTTAACCAAAAACCAGAGGCCCTTTCTGTAAAGATGCCAGGGCGTGGGCGCGCGCGGGCGCTTTCTCCCTCTGAGTTGGGCCACTGGGCTGAAATCAGCCCAGTACTATTCATAAGTTTTTCTTTTTCTTTTTACTCCAGAGTTAAAATAATTATAGAAAACAGTAGAAAAATGATAAAATTGTGAAACCAATTTTCCTAGATTCCTTATTTTCCCTAGGATTTAATAAAAATAGTTTCATGATTTTTAGATAAAACAAGGAATTTTAAAGCATTTAAAATAAGCTTACACCAATAGTTCTGGATTTTTAGAAATTAAATGATAATCCCAAAATTGCCCAAACTTTTTTATATGAGCTCCTCATATTATTTAGAAGCCTTAGGTAGAATTTGGGTTGATTTGGACCTTGTTTGATCACCAAACCCCAAAACACCCCCCTGCCCTATGAACTCCTTTACCAACTCCGAAAACCCTAAGTTCTAAGAGTACCGTGAAGGAAAGTTGTATTCAAGACTTAGATAATAAGTTTATATTATCTTTGCACCCTCATGAGCATCCCATGGCATCCATTCTTATACATATGTATGGTTATGATTAGAACGAGAAGAAGAAGAGGAAATCACCGAAGAAAGGACACCACCACCCTCGGATTCTCAAGCAGGCAACTGCTTCTACTTTGATATTTGCGGATCCGAGCCAGACTCACCTGTTAACAAAGGCAAGCCCCGGTGCATTTGCCACCCCCCTTGTTTTTAAAATCTTTCTCACCTACTTGATGCATTAGGTGTTAGGAGTTGATTGCTTAAACAATTCCTGCATTACTTTCCTTGGAATTTGATTACCTTCCTTGATACCCTGTTTTACAAAAGGGTTTTGTTATGCTTAGTATTGCTCTAGCAAAACAAAAGGATTTGTTTTACAAAAGATGTTTGGCAAAGTGGGAGGGTTGTTTTCAAAATAAAACTTGATGGTGAATCTGTCAAAGGCCTTGATGGATTCAACATTGGAAAAGATGTACCTCTGCCAGGTACCAGCCTTTGGGGTAAATGATTAAGCTGAGACCGGGCGGGTGACTTGCATGAGAATGAGAGTCTCGGTGTAGTGTCTCCGTCTGAGTCGATTAAGGGCTGTCTCGATGTAAGCCTGCTGACCGAGGACCCTTTAACTGGTCACATGCCTCGTCATGGGTAAGCTTTGCCTCGGGTGGACTAAGGCCAGAATAAGATAACACGAAATGGGCGTGGAGCGGTGGCGAGAGTAGCGTGTACCCTCCGTGGCAAGAGGCTGGACGGTGGTGTATCTGTGCTCTCGGTTTGCGTGAGCCTGATCTGGTCTTAAGAAACTCGGTGGCGGGTTGACATATGCAAGGGTTAAGTGCTACATATGTCGTGTGATCGGAGATCCTCAGCTGAGTATAATCGATTCGGATTGCTGTACCTCCACGGTTATGGAGACTTGGCCACTGACTTACACGTAGCAATCCAGTAAAGTTGAAGGGTTGATAAGAAAATTGGCTAGTGCAGGCAAAGTGATTGATCTAGGGTAGAAGGAACTCTAGCTGCAGGTAATTTTACTTAACCTGACAATAAAATTGGATTTTAAGGATCCACTCGTAGTAAGCTTTTCTGCAAAACGGAGTCTTTGATTCTTGATAAGCCACTCCTTGAATCCCTCTAACCAGCATACCCTTGAGAGTCTTTTCCTTAGTCGGGTAAGACTTGCTGAGTAATTCCATACTCAGGGTTTATCCCCTTGTTGTTTTTAGGTGAGGAAGCAGCAGAGTTCTGTTGCTTCTGTACCAAGGTGGTTCCTAATGAAGATAAGCAAGAATGAAGTGCGGGAGGAAAGGATCCTCCATTAAAACTTTTTGTGTAATGACTGTCGGGAGGAGTTTTTACCTCCCTTGGTATGTGCACACCGGACACGTACTGTTTGATGTCCGGTGCACCGGTATGGGCAGGCCTGTCGTCTGCGCGCGCTGCGCGCGCATTAAATGCTCCGCAGGGAGCCGTTGGTGCCACAGAGAGCCGTTGCTCCGCTGGCACACCGGACAGTCCGGTGTACACCGGACAGTCCGGTGAATTTTAGCGGAGCGGCTGCCGCGCGAACCCGAGGCTGGCGAGTTTCGGAGACCGCGGTTCCTTGGAGCACCGGACAGTCCGGTGCACACCGGACAGTCCGGTGAATTATAGCGCGCCGGCTTCCGAGAATTCCCGAAGGCGAAGAGTTGAAGTCGGAGTCCTCTGGGCGCACCGGACACTGTCCGGTGCACACCGGACAGTCCGGTGCCTCCAGCCAGAGGTGCCTTCGGTTGCCTCGTGCTCCTTTGTCGAGTCCAACACTTGGTCTTTTTATTGGCTAAATGTGAACCTTTTGCACCTGTATAACTTATGCACTAGAGTAAACTAGTTAGTCCAATATTTGTGTTGGACAATTCAACCACCAAAATAATTTAGGAACTAGGTGTAAGCCTAATTCCCTTTCAATCTCCCCCTTTTTGGTGATTGATGCCAACACAAACCAAAGCAAATATAGATGTGCATAATTGAACTAGTTTACATAATGTAAGTGCAAAGGTTGCTTGGAATTGAGCCAATATAAATACTTTATGAATGCGCATGGATTGTTTTCTTTGTTTTTGACATATTGGACCACATTTTGCACCAAGGTTTTGTTTTTGCAAATTCTTTTGTAAATTCTTTTCAAAGGCATTTTGCAAGATAGTCAAAGGTAAATGAGTAAGATTTGCAAAGCATTTTCAAGTTTTGAATTTTTCTTCCTTTGTTCCAAATGCTTTTCCTTTGACTAAACAAAACTCCCCCTAAATGAGATCCTCCTCTTAGTGTTCAAGAGGGTTTTGATATAACATTTGAAAACACTACTTTCTCCCCCTTTTGAACACAACAGGATATCAATTGAAAATATTCTTTAAGAAGCTAAGTTTTTGAAATTGGTGGTGGTGTGGTCCTTTTGCTTTGGGCTCTCTTACTCTCTCCCCCTTTGGCATGAATCGCCAAAAACGGAATCATTAGAGCCCTTTGAAGTACTTTCTCCTCCTTTGGTCATAAAATGAATAAGTGAAGATTATACCAAAGTTGGAGAGTGATGCGGAGCGACGGCGAAAGATGAGTAGTAGAGTGGAGTGGAAGCCTTGTTTTCGCCGAAGACTCCAATTCCCTTTCAATATACCTATGACTTGGTTTGAAATACACTTGAAAACACATTAGTCATAGCATATATAAAAGAGACATGATCAAAGGTATATTTATGAGCTATGTGTGCAAGACTAGCAAAAGAAATTCCTAGAATCAAGAATATTGAGCTCATGCCTAAGTCTGGTAAAAGATTGTTCGTCAAGAGGCTTGGTAAAGATATCGGCTAATTGATCTTTAGTGTTAATGTAAGAAATCTCGATATCCCCCTTTTGTTGGTGATCCCGAAGAAAATGATACCGAATGGCTATGTGCTTAGTGCGGCTGTGCTCGACGGGATTGTCGGCCATTTTGATTGCACTCTCATTGTCACATAGCAAGGGAACTTTGGTTAATTTGTAACCGTAGTCCCGCAGGGTTTGCCTCATCCAAAGCAATTGCGCGCAACAGTGGCCTGCGGCAATATACTCGGCTTCGGCGGTGGAAAGAGCGACCGAATTTTGCTTCTTTGAAGCCCATGACACCAAGGATCTTCCCAAGAACTGGCAAGTCCCCGATGTGCTCTTCCTATTTATCCTACACCCTGCCCAATCGGCATCCGAATAACCAATCAAATCAAATGTGGATCCCCGAGGGTACCAAAGCCCAAACTTAGGAGTATAAGCCAAATATCTCAAGATTCGTTTTACGGCCGTAAGGTGTGATTCCTTAGGGTCGGCTTGGAATCTTGCACACATGCAAACGGAAAGCATAATGTCCGGTCGAGATGCACATAAATAAAGCAATGAACCAATCATCGACCGGTATACCTTTTGATCCACGGACTTACCTCCAGTGTCGAGGTCGAGATGCCCATTTGTTCCCATGGGTGTCTTGATGGGCTTGGCATCCTTCATTCCAAACTTGCTTAAAATGTCTTGAATATACTTTGTTTGGCTAATGAAGGTGCCCTCTTGGAGTTGCTTGACTTGGAATCCTAGAAAATACTTCAACTCCCCCATCATTGACATCTCGAATTTCTGTGTCATGATCCTACTAAATTCTTCACATGTAGATTTGTTAGTAGACCCAAATATGATATCATCAACGTAAATTTGGCATACAAACAAATCATTGTCAAGAGTTTTAGTGAACAAAGTAGGATCGGCCTTGCCGACTTTGAAGCCATTTGCAATAAGGAAATCTCTAAGGAATTCATACCATGCTCTTGGGGCTTGCTTGAGCCCATAAAGCGCCTTAGAGAGCCTATAAACATGGTTAGGATACTCACTGTCTTCAAAGCCGGGAGGTTGCTCAACATAGACCTCCTCCTTGATTGGTCCGTTGAGGAAGGCACTCTTCACGTCCATTTGATAAAGCTTGAAGCCATGGTAAGTAGCATAGGCCAATAATATACGAATTGACTCAAGCCTAGCTACGGGTGCATAGGTTTCCCCAAAATCCAAACCTTCGACTTGTGAATACCCCTTGGCCACGAGTCGAGCTTTGTTCCTAGTCACCATACCATGCTCGTCTTGCTTGTTGCGGAAGACCCACTTGGTTCCTACAACATTTTGATTAGGACGTGGAACTAAGTGCCATACCTCATTCCTTGTGAAATTGTTGAGCTCCTCTTGCATCGCCATCACCCAATCCGAATCTTGAAGTGCTTCCTCTACCCTGTGTGGCTCAATAGAGGAAACAAAAGAGTAATGTTCACAAAAATGAGCAATACGAGATCGAGTAGTTACCCCCTTTTGAATATCGCCGAGGATGGTGTCGACGGGGTGATCTCGTTGTATTGCTTGGTGGACTCTTGGGTGTGGCGGCCTTGGTTCTTCATCCTCCTTGTCTTCATCACTTGTATCTCCCCCTTGATCGTTGCCGTCATTTTGAGGTGGCTCATCTTCTTGATCTTCTTGTTCAACATCTTGAGCGTCATCCTCAATTTGAGTTGGTGGAGATGCTTGCATGGAGGAGGATGGTTGATCTTGTGCATTTGAAGGCTCTTCGGATTCCTTAGGACACACATCCCCAATGGACATGTTCCTTAGCGCTATGCATGGAGCCTGTTCTTCACCTATCTCATCAAGATCAACTTGCTCTACTTGAGAGCCGTTAGTCTCATCAAACACAACGTCACAAGAAACTTCAACAAGTCCTGATGACTTATTAAAGACTCTATATGCCCTTGTGTTTGAGTCATATCCTAGTAAAAAGCCTTCTACAGTTTTAGGAGCAAATTTAGATTTTCTACCTCTTTTGACAAGAATAAAGCATTTGCTACCAAAAACTCTAAAATATGAAATATTGGGCTTTTTACCGGTTAGGAGTTCATAAGATGTCTTCTTGAGGATTCGATGAAGATATAACCGGTTGATGGCGTAGCAGGCGGTGTTGACCGCCTCGGCCCAAAACCGATCCGGTGTCTTATACTCATCAAGCATGGTTCTTGCCATGTCCAATAGAGTTCGATTCTTCCTCTCCACTACACCATTTTGTTGTGGAGTGTAGGGAGAAGAGAACTCATGCTTGATGCCCTCCTCCTCAAGGAAGCCTTCAATTTGAGAGTTCTTGAACTCCGTCCCGTTGTCGCTTCTAATTTTCTTGATCCTCAAGCCGAACTCATTTTGAGCCCGTCTCAAGAATCCTTTTAAGATCTCTTGGGTTTGAGATTTTTCCTGCAAGAAGAATACCCAAGTGAAGCGAGAATAATCATCCACAATTACAAGACAATACTTACTACCGCCGATGCTTATGTAAGCGATCGGGCCGAACAAGTCCATGTGAAGGAGCTCCAGTGGCCTGTCGGTAGTCATGATATTTTTGTGTGGATGATGGATGCCAACTTGCTTCCCGGCTTGGCATGCGCTACAAATCCTGTCTTTCTCAAAATGAACATTGGTTAGTCCTAAAATGTGTTCTCCCTTTAGAAGCTTGTGAAGATTCTTCATTCCAACATGGGCTAGTCGGCGGTGCCAGAGCCAACCCAAGTTAGTCTTAGCAACTAAGCAAGTGTCGAGTTCAGCTCTATCAAAATCTACCAAGTATAGCTGACCCTCTAACACTCCCTTAAATGCTACTGAATCATCACTTCTTCTAAAGACAGTAACACCAGTATCAGTAAAAAGACAGTTGTAGCCCATTTGACATAATTGGGATACGGAAAGCAAATTGTAATCTAAGGAATCTACAAGAAAAACATTTGAGATAGAATGGTCAGGTGATATAGCAATTTTACCCAATCCTTTGACCAAACCTTGATTTCCATCCCCGAATGTGATAGCTCGTTGGGGATCTTGGTTTTTCTCATAGGAGGAGAACATCCTTTTCTCCCCTGTCATATGGTTTGTGCACCCGCTGTCGAGTATCCAACTTGAGCCCCCGGATGCATAAACCTACAAAACAAGTTTAGTTCTTTGTTTTAGGTACCCAAACGGTTTTGGGTCCTTTGGCATTAGATACAAGAACTTTGGGTACCCAAACACAAGTCTTGGAGCCCTTGTGTTTGCCCCCAACAATTTTGGCAACTACTTTGCCGGATTTGTTAGTTAAAACATAAGATGCATCAAAAGTTTTAAATGAAATGGCATGATCAATTGATGCATTAGAAATTTTCTTTCTAGGCAACTTGGCATGGGTTGGTTGCCTAGATCTAGATGTCTCACCCTTATACATGAAAGCATGATTAGGGCCAGAGTGAGACTTCCTAGAATGAATTTTCTTAATTTTATTCTCAGGATACCCGGCAGGGTACAAAATGTAACCCTCGTTATCCTGAGGCATGGGAGCCTTGCCCTTAACAAAGTTAGACAAGTTCTTAGGAGGGGCATTAATTTTAACATTGTCTCCCCTTTGGAAGCCAATGCCATCCTTAATGCCAGGGCGTCTCCCATTATAGAGCATGCTTCTAGCAAGTTTAAATTTTTCATTTTCTAAGTCATGCTCTCTAATCTTAGCATTAAGTTGTGCTATGTGATCATTTTGATTCTTAATTAAGGCTAGGTGATCATGGATAGCATCAACATTAATATCTCTACATCTAGTACAAATGGAAACATGCTCAACATTAGATGTAGAGGGTTTGCAAGATGTAAGTTCAACAACCTTAGCATGCAACATATCATTTTTAGTTCTAAGGTCGGAAATAGTAGTATTGCAAACATCAAAATCCTTAGCCTTAGCAATTAATTTTTCATTCTCATTTCTAAGGCTAGCAAGAGAAATGTTCAATTTTTCAATCCTAGCAAGCAAATCATCATTATCATTTCTAGGAATTGAAACATTGCAAATATGAGAATCAACCTTAGCTAGCAAATTGGCATTTTCATTTCTAAGGTTGTCTAACGTCTCATGGCAGATACTTAGCTCACTAGACAATTTTTCACATTTTTCCATTTCTAGAGCATAAGCATTTTTAACCTTAACATGCTTCTTATTTTCTTTAATAAGGAAGTCCTCTTGAGAATCCAAGAGATCATCCTTCTCATGTATAGCACTAACTAATTCATTCAATTTTTCCTTTTGTTGCATGTTGAGGTTGGCAAAAAGAATACGCAAATTATCCTCCTCATTTTTATCATCCTCATCACTAGATGTTTCATATTTAGTGGACGATCTTGATTTTACCTTCTTTTTGCCGTCCTTGGCCATGAGACACTTGTGGCCGACGTTGGGGAAGAGGAGGCCCTTGGTGACGGCGATGTTGGCGGCGTCCTCGTCGTCGGAGGAGTCGCTTGAGCTTTCGTCGGAGTCCCACTCCCGACAAACATGGGCATCGCCGCCCTTCTTCTTGTAGTATCTCTTCTTCTCCTTCCTCTTGCCCTTCTTGTCGTCGCCCCTGTCACTATCACTAGACATTGGACATTTTGCAATAAAGTGACCGGGCTTACCACATTTGTAGCAAACCTTCTTGGAACGGGGTTTTTAGTCCTTCCCCTTCCGTTGCTTGAGGATTTGCTGGAAGCTTTTGATGATTAGGGCCATCTCCTCATTGTCGAGCTTGGAGGCGTCAATTGGTTGTCTACTTGGTGTAGACTCCTCCTTCTTTTCCTCCGTTGCCTTGAAGGCCACCGGTTGCGCCTCGGATGTGGAAGGCTCGTCAAGCTCGTTGATCTTCTTGGAGCCCTTAATCATGCATTCAAAGCTTACAAAATTCCCGATGACTTCCTCGGGGGTCATTAGTGGATATCTAGGATTACCACGAATTAATTGCACTTGTGTAGGGTTAAGGAAAATAAGTGCTCTTAAAATAACCTTAACCACTTCGTGGTCATCCCATTTTGCGCTCCCGAGGTTGCGCACTTGGTTCACCAAGGTCTTGAGCCGGTTGTACATGTCTTGTGGCTCCTCCCCTTGGCGAAGACGGAAGCGACCGAGCTCCCCCTCGATCGTTTCCCGCTTGGTGATCTTGGTGAGTTCATCACTCTCGTGCGCTGTCTTGAGTAGGTCCCAAATCTCCTTGGCGTTCTTCAACCCTTGCACTTTGTTGTATTCCTCCTTGCTTAGGGAGGCAAGGAGGATGCTTGTGGCTTGAGAGTTGAAGTGCTCGATTTGGGCCACTTCGTCCATGTCATAGTCCTCATCCCCTACGGATGGCACCTGTACACCATACTCAACAACATCCCATAATCTTTTGTGGAGAGAGATTAGATGAAATTGCATTAAATTACTCCACATAGCATAATCTTCACCATTAAAAGTTGGTGGTTTGCCTAATGGGACGGAAAGTAAAGGTGTATGTCTAGGAATGCGAGGGTAGCGTAGGGGAATCTTACTATACTTCTTACGCTCTTGGCGTTTAGAAGTGACGGACGCCGCGTCGGAGCCGGAGGTGGATGTCGATGAAGTGTCGGTCTCGTAGTAGACCACTTTCCTCATCCTCTTGTGCTTGTCCCCACTCCGATGCGGCTTGTGAGAAGATTTTTCTTTCTTCTCCTTGTGGTGAGAAGAGGAAGATCTTTTCTCCTTCCGCTTGGAGGAGTTCTTCTTCTTCTCCCTTCTCTTGGTGCGGGACTCTTCCGATGAAGTGCTCCCTTGGCTTGTAGTGGGCTTGTCATCGCCGGTCTCCATCTCCCTCTTGGTGTGATCTCCCGACATCACTTCGAGCGGTTAGGCTCTAATGAAGCACCGGGCTCTGATACCAATTGATAGTCGCCTAGAGGGGGGGTGAATAGGGCGAAACTGAAATTTTCAAAAATAATCACAACTACAAGCCGGGGTTAGCGTTAGAAATATAAACGAGTCCGCGAGAGAGGGCGCAAAACAAATCGCAAGCAAATGAAGAGTGTGACACGCGGATTTGTTTTACCGAGGTTCGGTTCTCGCAAACCTACTCCCCGTTGAGGAGGCCACAAAGGCCGGGTCTCTTTCAACCCTTCCCTCTCTCAAACGGTCCCTCGGACCGAGTGAGCTTTCTCTTCTTCTCAATCAAACGGGAACAAAACTTCCCCGCAAGGGCCACCACACAATTGGTGCCTCTTGCCTTGGTTACAATTGAGATTGATCACAAGAACAAGTGAGAAAGAAAAGAATGCGATCCAAGCGCAAGAGCTCGAAAGAACACAAGCAAATCACTCTCTCTAGTCACTATGGTGATGTGTGGAATTTGGAGAGGACTTGATCTATTTGGTGTGTCTAGAATTGAATGCTAGAGCTCTTGTAGTGGTTGAGAAGTGGAAAACTTGGATGGCAATGAATGTGGGGTGGTTGGGGTATTTATAGCCCCAACCACCAAAAGTGACCGTTGCTGGGAGCTGCCTGTTCGATGGCGCACCGGACAGTCCGGTGCACACCGGACAGTCCGGTGCCCCTGCCACGTCACCATTGCCGTTGGAATCTGACCGTTGGAGCTTCTGACTTGTGGGCCCTCCTGGGTGTCCAGTGCACACCGGACACGTACTGTTTGATGTCCGGTGCACCGGTATGGGCAGGCCTGTCGTCTGCGCGCGCTGCGCGCGCATTAAATGCTCCGCAGGGAGCCGTTGGTGCCGCAGAGAGCCGTTGCTCCGCTGGCACACCGGACAGTCCGGTGTACACCGGACAGTCCGGTGAATTTTAGCGGAGCGGCTGCCGCGCGAACCCGAGGCTGGCGAGTTTCGGAGACCGCGGTTCCTTGGAGCACCGGACAGTCCGGTGCACACCGGACAGTCCGGTGAATTATAGCGCGCTGGCTTCCGAGAATTCCCGAAGGCGAAGAGTTGAAGTCGGAGTCCTCTGGGCGCACCGGACACTGTCCGGTGCACACCGGACAGTCCGGTGCCTCCAGCCAGAGGTGCCTTCGGTTGCCTCGTGCTCCTTTGTCGAGTCCAACACTTGGTCTTTTTATTGGCTAAATGTGAACCTTTTGCACCTGTATAACTTATGCACTAGAGTAAACTAGTTAGTCCAATATTTGTGTTGGACAATTCAACCACCAAAATAATTTAGGAACTAGGTGTAAGCCTAATTCCCTTTCACTAGCGCCCTAAGTACATGCCATCATGGCAGCCGGAGAGGTCTTGGCACCCAGTTCGCGTGGTGTCGTGGCTATCGGAGGAGTGCTGGAGCATGGCGGGAGGACAACTGTTGGGGCTGTCAAGTCCTTGCTGACGTCCTCTTGCTTCCGTAAGGGGGCTGAGAGCCGCCATCGTCACAGGGCATGCGGGGCGCCATCATTACTCGCATGGTGGAGCGAGCCAGATGGGACGCCGGTCTGGTTCCCCGTAGCCCGAGTCAGCTCGGGGTAGGGTAATGATGGCGCTTCCTGTTGACGTGGTCGGTCCATGCCCTAGGCTGGGCGAGGTGGAGGCTCCTTCGAGGTCGAGGTCGAGCCCCTGGGTCGGGCGAGGTGGAGTTTGTCGTCTTCCGGGGCTGAGCCCATGTCCGAGCCCTGGGGTCGGGCGAGGCGGAGTTTGCCGTCTTCCGGTGCTGAGCCTGAGTCTGAGCCCTGGGTCGGGCGGAGCGGAGTTCGCCGTCTTTCGGGGCTGAGCCTGAGTCTGAGCCCTGGGTCGGGCGGAGCGGAGTTCTCCGTCTTCCGAGGCTGAGCCCGAGTCCGAGCCCTAGGTCGGGCAGAGCGGAGTTCCCCGTCTTCCGGGGCTAAGCCCGAGTCCAAGCCCTGGGTCGGGCGGAGCGGAGTTCGCCGTCTTCCGGGGCTGAGCCCGAGTCTGAGCCCTAGGTCGGGCGAGGCGGAGTTTCCTATGACGCCCGAGGCCGGCCTTGGCTGCTGTCAGCCTCACTCTGTCGGGTGGCTCAGCAGTCGGAGCAGCGCATGCGGCGCTGTCCTCTTGTCAGACCGGTCAGTAGAGCGGCGAAGTGACTGCGGTCACTTCGGCTCTGTCGACTGGTGGGCATGCGTCAGGATAAAGGTGTCAGGCCACCTTTGCATTAAATGCCCCTGCGATTTGGTCGGTCGGCGTGGCGATGTGGCCAAGGTCGCTTCTTGGTGAAGACTGGGCCTCGGGCGAGCTGACAGTGTGCCCGTTGCTGGAGGGGGGTCCTCGGGCGAGACGTAGGTTCTCCGGGGTCGGCTTCCCTTGCCCGAGGCTAGGCTCGGGCGAGGCACGATCGTATCCCTTGAATGGACCGATCCTTGACTTAATCGCACCCATCAGGCCTTTGCAGCTTTGTGCTGATGGGGGTTACCAGCTGAGATTTAGGGGTCTTGAGGGTACCCCTAATTATGGTCCCCGACGGTAGCCCTCGAGCCTCCAAGGGAGTACTAATACTCGCTTGGAGGCTTTTGCCGCACTTTTTTGCAAGGGGACCAGCCTTTTTTGGTTGCATTCTGTTCCGGTGGGTGTGCGCGAGCGCACCCGCCGGGTGTAGCCACCGAGGCCTCGGAGGAGTAGTTTTACTCCTTCGAGGTCTTAGTGCGTTTCGCAACACTTCGGCTGGTCTAGTTGTTCCCTCATGCGAGCTGGCCGTAGCCCGAGTGCACGGTCGGGTCCCAAGTTCTCGGGCTGGTATGTTGACGCTATCAACGGTTTGGCCAGAGCCGGGTTTGCGAGAGCAGCCCCCGAGCCTCTGCACAGGGCGAGAGGACGGTCAAGGACAGACTCATCTTTTTTACATACGCCCCTGCGTCGCCTTTCCGCAAGGAGGGGGGGGAAGCGCCATGTTGCCCTCGGAGGGCGCCGAACATGGTGTTTCCGGTGAGCTGCTGGCGGGTAATCCGAGCGGACGCCCGTGCCCCATTTGCTAGGGGTCGGCTAGAGGCCCAGAGGTGCGCTCCAAAAGTACCTGCGGGTGATCTGCCGGACCCGGTCCCCTTTGACGGGGTCTGAGGGCTCGATGCCTCCCTCTGATGGGATTCTGTTACAAGATCGCTCCCGCTGGTCTCGGAAATGTCCTAGGGTACCTCGGGAGCGTAGCCCGAGCCTTGGTTATGTATCGAACGTACCCAGGGTCATCCCTCGCTCTGTGTCTGAGGCGACTGTGAACCCTTCGAGGGCCAGCCTACGAACCCCTGATCAGTAATGGGCGCGGAGCCCGAGTGGCCTGAGGCGGCCGTTGAACCCTTCGAGGGGCCAGCCATCGAACCTCTGACCAGTAGTGGGCGTAGAACCCAATCGATCTGAGGCGGCCGTTGAACCCCTCCGAGGGGCCGGCCTTCGAACCTCTAATCAGTAGGGAGGCTCGGAGCCTATTTCCTTCACGGAGAAGGGTCCTTTTCGGGGTACCCCCTTTCCTGGTCCCTGTTGTAAGAGAGAGAAAGAGGAAAAGGAAAAGGATGCGAAGTCGAATGACGTGGCGTACCTCTTTCGACGCGGTTATTATGGCGAAGGCGAAGCATCGCTTGCTTCTCCCGCCTGAGGCGCCGCCTATCCCGCCGCGGAGTTAATGCGACGGGGCGAGTGGTTCGTGAGGCGGTCGTTGCGCGTGCGCGCGCCGTTCGAGGAACGGATCACGGGCGCGCCGTCTTCACACCGTGAGAGAGGGCTCCCTCGCTGCCCCTGGATGGGATGTGAGCTTGGCTGACGACGTGACCGCTGCTTCTGCCCGCCTGTCACCGCCATTACTGCCGGCCCAATTTTGACCGCATTTGACCGTCGCGCTTGGCTGGCACTGCAGGGTTGCCTCGAGTCGTGGTATTGACTCCGCAGTCGAGGAGGCGTGGTAGCGGCGTGAGTGGCGGTGCAGTTGCTCACACGTAGCAACCGGCGCGCCGGTTGCATGACGCGTGGGCCTGGACCTCCATGCTGGGCTCGTTGGAGTTGAAGGGGCGCGCCCACTTGGCACGGTTGCATGCCGCCTGCATGGCTGTCCGCCCTTTCACCCGCTGGTCTGGGCGAAAGTGGAGGAGTGCTTGTAACCGCCGGGTGGTTGCATGCACCGCGCGCGCGTGGCGGTTTGGCTTCTTCTCCCCTGGATTGGCTTGCATGACGTGTGGGACCCAGCCCCCGCGCCGTGGGGGGAGAATCTTGGAGCGTGTTGGAGAAGACTCAACCCGCAACGGTTGAGGGCGCAAGTGGGGAGAGTCGCTTTAAAAGGGGGGCGACCCCCTTGGAGGGCAACCATGTCTTCGCGCTCCCCTCATGCATCGTGTCTTCCCACCTTCCGAGCCCCCGGGCGGGGGACGCCCGGAATCCTTCCGTCTTGTCGTCGGAGGAACGCAACTTCGTGGAAGTTGGTACCTTTCAGCCATCGTTCGGCTTCAAGGATTTTCATCATGCAGCCCGGCTGCATCCCCTCGCCGGTGGTCACCTAAGATGGTGACCACCAGCTTGATGGCGGGGAGAAGCGAGCCGGGCTGCGATCTTGGCCTCGCCCTCAGCTTCAAGGATGTTCATCATCCTCGCTGGGGCGGAGGCCAGGCTGAGCCGGAGCTCTACCTCCCACACGGGCCGGCTGGTCACCTCCTCTTCCAACTTCTGGTGGTGGAAACCATCCTCCAGCCTTGCAGAGGAGGCGTCCTCCAGCCATGCCAGGGAAGGCAAACTGTTGTTGTCCAGCTAGGATGCAACATTCCGTCCTCCTCCTGGCTTTCGCGGCGAGGACGGGAGTGAGGACCTGCCGGCGCGCCTTGCCGACCGTCGGCGTTGGTGGAGAGGCGGACGCCGCCGTCCACGCTGATGTGGTGGCAGCCGGAGGAAGCTCCCCCTCATTGAGGCCGTCGGCGCCGCCCACGGGCCGGCCCCCGGCTCTTTGGCTTTGATGTCTGTTTCGTGTCCTTTGAGTAGGGACGCGAACGAAAGCCTTCCGGTGGCCGCGCCCGTACTGGGATCATGGCTGCTGCTGTGGGGTCGGAACCGGAGTTCCATTTGTAATGGCACCTTGAGCGCCGGTGTTTTGTTCAATGCGGCTATCGAGGCCTGAACATGTATGTATTTTCGGCACGGAGCCGTGTTTTTTCTTCATTTCGAGCACTAAGACTCGCCTTGTCGATTATCTGAACCGCCTCACCGAGCATGAGTTGCCTCGTGCAAAGGTGACGAGTGAGGTATCCGTATCCCGGAGGAGTAAGAGTCCCTCGACTCGGTCGGCCTTGCTGTCCGAGGCCCCTCTTGCTTAGTTAAAGGAACCCCTCGGCCGCCCTTCGATGAGCCGAAGCCAGAGGTAGCGGTGTTAGCACGGACGGAGGCAGAGTTGGCTTCAAAAAGGAGATGTGGTTGGCCAGAGCCTGGCCGGGTCGTCCACTGGTGGAACCGACGCCGGGGTTGAGCTGCCGAGGCCACAAGCCGAGCTGATGTCTTTGGGGGACAGCTGGCCGAGGCCTCGGGGTGGCCGGCCGAGCCGCCTGCTCGGGCCGAATTCTCGAAGAAGACCCTAGCGGCGATGGCCCGGGTGTGGTGTTGATGTCGTCCTTCAGAGTGGGGGCCCCCCGACCGCGTCGCCGTCCGAGGCTAGGTCAGACCCTGCCGAAGGTGTAGTTGATGCTGAGGGTGCTGCTGCCCCCTTCGGTTGTCGACGTCCGAGCCTGCAGGATCAGGTTGTCTTGTAGTGTGTGTATGTTTTCTGCGGCCACCGAGGCCTAAACACACTGTCGTCGTGTTGTAAAGCTGCGTTCCTTTTCCTCTTGTTTCGAGTATCCGGACTCATTTGTCGGTAACAGAATTGTTTGTGCGGGCGAGAGTTGCTTTTCACGGAAGGCGATGAGTGAGGTATCCGTATCCCGGAGGCGTAGGAATCCCTCGGCTCGGTCGGCCTTGCCGCTTACGCGCGCTCTTACTCGTCCATTGGGTTCCGTTACCGACGTAGTCGAGAAGGCCTGAAAAATCATTTCGGCAGAGGAGCTCTCGAGCATGAAGACTTGTTCGGTCCGTGGAGTCACTTATCCGAGCGCGAGTTACTTATCGCAGAAGGTGATGAGTGAGGTATCCGTATCCCGGAGGCGTAGGAGTCCTTCGGCTCGGTCAGCCTTGGCTGCTTACGTGTACTCCGTCGTTTTCAGGATCCACTTTTGAAGTAGTCGAAGAGCACGAAAGGCATTCTGGCAGAAAAGATTTTTTTCTTTTTTCGAGGAAAATTTTGACGCAAAGGGGGTTGCCCCCTTCTAGCCCCCAAGGGAGGGTCGGGCTTTGCCGAGGCAAGGCCGACCCTTCCTTGACGACCAGACTTGGTGTGTGAACGAGGTATACGAGCAACTTGAAAGCATCTTAAGGGTAGAAGCGACGTAGCTGTTGGATGTTCCAAGCGTTGCCGTAGACCTCGCCTTGACTGTTGGCCAGCTTGTATGTTCCGGGCTTCAGAACCTTGGCGATGACGAACGGCCCTTCCCAGGGAGGCGTGAGTTTGTGCCGCCCTCGGGTGTCTTGTCGCAGCCGAAGCACCAGGTCGCCCACCTGGAGGTCTCGGGACCGAACCCCTCGGGCGTGGTAGCGACGCAGGGACTACTGGTACCGCGCCGAGTGTAGTAAGGCCATGTCTCGAGCCTCCTCCAGCTGGTCCAGTGAGTCTTCTCGGTTGGCTCGGTTGCTTTGGTAGGTGTAGGCCCTCGCCCTCGGGGAACCGTATTCTAGGTCTTTGGGCAAGATGGCCTCGGCCCCATAGACTAGAAAGAACGGTGTGAAGCCCGTGGCTCGGCTCGGTGTTGTCCTCAGACTCCAGACCACCGAGGGGAGTTCCTTCATCCACCGCTTGCCGAACTTGTTGAGGTCGTTGTAGATCCGAGGCTTGAGTCCTTGCAGGATCATACCGTTGGCCCGCTCCACTTGCCCATTCGTCATGGGGTGTGCCACGGCAGCCCAGTCCACCCGGATGTGGTGATCCTCGCAGAAGTCCAGGAACTTTCTGCCGGTGAACTGGGTACCGTTGTCGGTGATGATGGAGTTCGGGACCCTAAAGCGATGGATAATGTTGGTGAAGAACGCCACCGCCTGTTCGGACCTAATGCTGTTTAGGGGTCGGACCTCGATCCACTTGGAGAATTTGTCGATGGCGACCAACAGGTGCGTGTAGCCCCCGGGTGCCTTCTGCAAGGGGCCAACAAGGTCCAGACCCCACACAGCAAACGGCTAGGTGATGGGTATGGTCTGCAGAGCCTGAGCGGGCAGGTGGGTCTGCCTCGCGTAGAACTGACACCCTTCGCAGGTGCGGACAATTCTAGTAGCGTCAGCCACCGCCGTCGGCCAGTAGAATCCTTGTCGGAAGGCGTTTCCAACGAGGGTTCGAGGTGCTGCGTGATGGCCGCAAGCCCCCGAGTGTATCTCTTGCAAGAGCTCCTGGCCTTCGGCGATGGAAAGGCATCGCTGGAGGATGCCTGAGGGGCTGCGGTGATAGAGCTCCTTCCCATCTCCAAGCAAGGCGAAAGACTTGGCGTGCCGCGCCAACCGTAGAGCTTTGGCTTGGTCGAGGGGCAGCTCTCCTCGGTGGAGATATTGCAGGTACGGGGTCTGCCAGCTTTGATTAGGCGTGACCTCGCTCTGTTCCCCCTCGACACGCAGTGCCTCACCCTCGGGGGCCGAGGGTACCTCGGGCTGAGCCGAGGGCACCTCGAACCATGCCGAGGGTGCCTCGGGCGGAGCCGAAGGTGCCTCGGGCTCGAGCGTGTCCTCGGTCTTGACGGAGGGTTGATGCAGGTCTCTGGAGAATACGTCCGGGGGAACTGTTGTTCGTCCTGAGGCTATTTTAGCCAGCTCGTCCACAGTCTCGTTGTAGCATCGGGCGATGTGGTTGAGCTCGAGCCCGTAGAACTTGTCTTCCAGGCGCCGAACCTCATCGCAGTAGGCTTCCATCTTCGGGTCGCAGCAGTTGGAGTTCTTCATGACTTGGTCGATGACGAGCTGCGAGTCACCGCGAGCGTCGAGGCGTCGGACCCCTAGCTCGATGGCGATTCGCAACCCGTTTACCAGAGCCTCATACTCAACCACGTTGTTGGACGCCGGGAAGTGTAGGCGTAGCACGTAGCGTAGGTGCTTCCCGAGGGGCGAGACGAAGAGGAGGCCTGCGCCAGCCCCCGTCTTCATCAGCGACCCGTCGAAAAATATGGTCCAGAGCTCCGGTTGGATCGGAGCCGTCGGGAGCTGGGTGCCGACCCATCCAGCCACGAAGTCCGCCAAGACCTGGGACTTGATGGCCTTCCGAGGGGCAAATGAGATCGTCTCGCCCATGATCTCCAGCGCCCACTTCGCAATTCTACCCGAGGCCTCTCGGAACTGGATGATCTCCCCCAGGGGGAAGGATGACACCACAGTCACCGGATAAGACTCGAAGTATTGTCGCAACTTTCGCAGTGTCAGGATCACCGCGTACAACAGCTTCTGGATTTGTGGGTAGCGGATCTTGGTCTCGGACAGTACCTCACTGATGAAGTAGATTGGCCTCTGGACGGGCAATGCATGCCCTTCTTCTCGTCTCTCAACCACGATCGCGGGGCTAACCACCTGGGTGGTTGCGGCGACGTAGATCAAGAGGGCTTCTCCGGCAGCGGGGGGCACCAAGATGGGCGTGTTCGTGAGGAGCGCCTTTAGGTTCCCGAGGGCTTCCTCGGCCTCGGGGGTCCAAGCGAAGCACTCGGCCTTCCTTAAGAGGCGGTACAGAGACAGACCTCTTTCGCCGAGGCGCGAGATGAAGCGGCTCAGAGCCGCGAGACATCCCATGACCCTCTGTACGCCTTTCAAGTCCTTGATTGGCCCCATGCTGGTGATGGCTACAATCTTCTCCGGGTTGGCTTCGATGCCCCGCTCAGAGACGATGAACCCCAAGAGCATGCCTCGGGGGACCTCGAAGACACACTTTTCGGGATTAAGCTTCACGCCTTTCGCTTTGAGACATCGGAATGTCGCTTCAAGGTCAGAAAGGAGGTCGGAGGCCTTCCTCGTCTTGACTACGATGTCATCGACGTAGGCCTCGACCGTTCGGCCGATGTGTTCGCCAAACACATGGTTCATGCATCGCTGGTACGTTGCCCCCGCATTCCTCAAACCAAACGGCATTGTAACATAGCAGTACATGCCGAAGGGTGTGATGAATGAAGTCGCGAGCTGGTCGGACTCTTTCATCCTGATCTGGTGATACCCTGAGTAGGCATCGAGGAAAGACAGGGTTTCGCACCCAGCAGTGGAATCCATGATCTGATCGATGCGAGGCAGAGGGTAGGGAACCTTCGGACATGCTTTGTTTAGACCAGTGTAGTCTACACACATCCGCCATTTCCCCCCTTTCTTTCTCACAAGCACAGGGTTGGCAAGCCATTCGGGATGGAATACCTCTTTGATGAACCCTGCCGCCAGTAGCTTGTGGATCTCCTCGCCTATGGCTCTGCGCTTTTCTTCGTCGAATCGGCGCAGAGGTTGCTTCACGGGTCGGGCCCCAGCTTGGATATCCAGAGAGTGCTCGGCGACTTCCCTCGGTATGCCGGGCATGTCCGAGGGACTCCACGCGAAAACGTCGGCGTTTGCGCGGAGAAAGTCGACGAGCACCGCTTCCTATTTGGGGTCGAGCTCGGAACCGATCCGAATCTGCTTGGAGGCATCGTTGCAGGGGTCGAGAGGGACGGACTTGACCGTCTCCACTGGTTCGAAGTTGCCGGCGTGGCGCTTCACGTCGGGCGCCTCCCTAGAGAGGCTCTCCAGGTCAGTGATGAGGGCCTCGGATTCGGCGAGGGCCTCGGCGTACTCCACGCACTCCACATCGCATTCGTACGCGTGTCGGTACGTGGGCCCGACGGTGATGACCCCGTTGGGGCCCGACATCTTGAGCTTGAGGTAGGTGTAGTTGGGGACGGCCATAAACTTGCCGTAGCATGGCCTCCCCAGCACTGCGTGGTAGGTTCCTCGAAACCCGACCACTTCGAACGTGAGGGTCTCCTTTCGAAAGTTGGAGGGCGTCCCGAAGCAGACGGGTAGGTCGAGTTGTCCGAGGGGTTGAACGCGCTTCCCGGGGACGATCCCATGGAAAGGCGCAGCGCCCGTCTGGACCGAGGACAGATCGATCCGCAGGAGCCCGAGGGTCTCGGCGTAGATGATGTTGAGGCCACTGCCTCCGTCCATGAGGACCTTGGTGAGCCTGACGTTGCCGATGATGGGGTCGACAACGAGTGGGTATCTCCCCGGGCTCGGCACGTAGTCTGGATGGTCGGCCCGGTCGAAGGTGATGGGCTTGTCGGACCAGTCTAGGTAGACTGGCGCCGCCACCTTTACCGAGCAGACCTCCCGACGCTCTTGCTTGCGGTGCCGAGCCGAGGCGTTCGCCACTTGCCCGCCGTAGATCATGAAGCAGTCGCGGACCTCGGGGAACCCTCCTGCCTTGTGATCTTCCTCCTTTGCGTCGTCGAGGGCCTTGCCACCCTCCGCGGGTGGCCCGGTCTTGTGGAAGTGTCGTCGAAGCATGGCACACTCCTCGAGGGTGTGCTTGACGGGCCCCTAATGATAAGGGCACGGCTCCTTGAGCATCTTGTCGAAGAGGTTGGTACCTCCGGGAGGTTTCCGAGGGTTCTTGTACTCGGCGGCGGCGACAAGGTCCGCGTCGGCGGCGTCGCGTTTCGCTTGCGACTTCTTCTTGCCCTTCTTCTTGGCGCCGCGCTGAGTTGACGCCTCGGGAGCATCTTCCGGTGGGCAGCCCTGGGGCTGCTTGTCCTTCCGTAAAATGGCCTCAACCGCCTCCTGGCCAGAGGCGAACTTGGTGGCGATGTCCATCAGCTCGCTCGCCCTGGTGGGGGTCTTGCGACCCTGCTTGCTCACCAGGTCGCGGCAGGTGGTGCCGGCGAGGAACGCGCCGATGACATCTGAATCGGTGACGTTGGGCAGCTCTGTGCGCTGCTTCGAGAATCGTCGGATGTAGTCCCGGAGAGACTCTCCCGGCTGCTGGAGGCAGCTTCGGAGATCCCAGGAGTTTCCGGGGCGCACGTACGTGCCCTGGAAATTGCCGGCGAAGGCTTGGACCAGGTCGTCCCAGTTGGAGATCTGCCCCAGGGGTAGGTGCTCCAGCCAGGCTCGAGCGGTGTCAGAGAGGAATAGGGGGAGGTTGCGGATGATGAGGTTATCGACGTCCGTTCCACCCAGTTGGCAGGCCAGCCGATAGTCCGCGAGCCACAGTTCCGATCTCGTCTCCCCCGAGTACTTTGTGATAGTAGTCGGGGTTCGGAACCGGGTCGGGAATGGTGCCCGTCGTATGGCGCGTCTGAAAGCCTGCGGACCGGGTGGTTCGGGCGAAGGACTCCGATCCTCCCCGCTGTCGTAGCGTCCACCACGCCTGGGGTGGTAGCCTCGGCGCGCCCTGTCGTCGAGGTGGGCCCGACAGCTGTGATGATGGCGCTCGTTGCCGAGGCGACCTGGGGCCGCAGGCGCTGTGTTGCGCGTGCGCCCGAAGTGGACCGAGGCTTCCCGCATGAATCGGGAAGTCGCGACGCGATGTTCCGAGGGGAACCCCTGCCTTCGGGAGGCAGAGCTTTCGGCCCGTCGGACCGCGGCGTCCTCCAGGAGATTCTTGAGCTCTCCCTGGATACGTCGCCCCTTGGTGGTTGATGGCTCCGGCATCGCGCGGAGGAGTATTGCCGCTGCAGCCAGGTTCTGGCTGACTCCACTGGAATCCGGCGGCGGCCTCACCCTGACGTCGTCGGCGATGCGGTGCTGGATGTCCTGGGGGAGATGACGCGCTTCTCCGGTCGGGGGTTGGACCGCCCATTCCTGCCCGATGTCCCGGCGGATCGGCACAAGCGTTCCTGCTCCCTCGTCGAGCCTGGCCTGCCTCTCGCGGATTTGCTCGAGCTGTGGGTCAGGACCCCCCGCCGGGACAGGGACCATAGCTAGCTCCCTAAGGATGTCAACGCGAGGCACAGGCCTAGAGGATCACCGTTTTCTGGCATACCAAGATGGTTGCCTTCGCCGGGACCCCCTAGATCGACGTGGAAACATTCACGACTTGGGTCGCGGTCCTCGTTGTCGAGGCCGCGGCTGCCGTCGGAACAATCGGAAAGGCAGTAGTCACATGCGGTCATGAAGTCCCGCACGGCACTGGAGTTACCAAGTCCGGAGAAATCCCAACAGAGGTCGGGCTCGCCATCTTCCTCGGACCCTGAGGGCTCATAGGTCGAGTCGGCCGTCAGTCGGTCCCAGGGTGACCGCACACGATACCCTAGAGGGTTTGGACTCGTCTCTATGAGAGTGCTCACCGAAGCGGGGTCGCTTGGTGGGTCGAGGCCGAATCCAAAAGACGCGAGATGGGAATCGGTCGGTACCTTTCGGTCGACGGGCGGTGACGAGGTCGCGTCTGGGACTGACTGCACCGTTGTCTCAGGTACGAGGGTGATGCCCAGCAAGTCCTTCGCGAGCGTGCTGACGTCGTGCGTTTGCTTGAGATTGGCGTGTTGCGGAGAGGCGGCGCTCGTCTTCGTCTTAGACGCGAGATCGATGCCCGACGCGCCCTCCGTTGGGGCGCCGGCGCCATCGACTCGCTTGACAGCCAACGAGGTGCCGCTTCCCGCTTGGCCTTGGTTGCCTCGCCTCCTCCTCCGTCGGCGGAGGAGGGGACGGGACAAGCCCGAATGTCGTCCTTCCACCACGTGGGGAAGGCGTCGTCGATTTCCCCGCCGGCGAGCGGGTTGTCGACCGCCATTGTCGCTATCGCGCGGTGGGGGAAGGAGTATCATGTCGTAGCTGCCGTCGAGGGACATGAACTCAAGATTCCCGAAATGGAGCACCGTCTCGGGCTGGAAAGGTTGCTGGAGACTGCCCATCTAGAGCTTGACGGGAAGCTGTTCGTCAACACGCAGCGTGCCCCTACCTGGCGCGCCAACTGTCGGTGTTTCGAAACCCGGGGGGTCCCTGGACCGACGAGTGAATCGTCGCCGCGTGCCCCAGCCAAGATGGGTCGACGCGAGGCAGAACGCGAAGGGGGGAAAGGAAGCAGCCGGAGGGAGGCAGGCGTGAGAGAGTGGATCCCGCGGCCTTCGTGTTAGCCCCGCGCCTAAGTCGGGTGCGCTTGCAGTAGGGGGATACAAGCGTCCACGTGGGAGTGGGAGCGAGTGGCCTTGCGCGAGCGTCGTCCCGTCCTTCTCCGCGCGGGCCGACCAACCCCCTGTAAGAGGGCCCTGGTCCTCCCTTTTATAGGCGTAAGGAGAGGATCCAGGTGTACAATGGGGAGTGTAGTAGTGTGCTAACGTGTCTAGCAGTGGAGAGCTAGCGCCCTAAGTACATGCCATCGTGGCAGCCGGAGAAGTCTTGGCACCCAGTTCGCGTGGTGTCGTGGCTGTCGGAGGAGTGCTGGAGCCTGGCGGGAGGACAGCTGTTGGGGCTGTCGAGTCCTTGCTGACGTCCTCTTGCTTCCGTAAGGGGGCTGAGAGCCGCCGTCGTCACAGGACATGCGGGGCGCCATCATTACTCGCATGGTGGAGCGAGCCAGATGGGACGCCGGTCTGGTTCCCCGTAGCCAGAGTCAGCTCGGGGTAGGGTAATGATGGCGCTTCCTGTTGACGTGGTCGGTCCATGCCCTAGGTTGGGCGAGGTGGAGGCTCCTCCGAGGTCGAGGTCGAGGTCGAGCCCCTAGGTCGGGCGAGGCGGAGTTCGTCGTCTTCCGGGGCTGAGCCCATGTCCGAGCCCTAGGGTCGGGCGAGGCGGAGTTTGCCGTCTTCCGGTGCTGAGCCTGAGTCCGAGCCCTGGGTCGGGCGGAGTGGAGTTCGCCGTCTTCCGGGGCTGAGCCTGAGTCCGAGCCTTGGGTCGGGCGGAGCGGAGTTCGCCGTCTTCCGGGGCTGAGCCCGAGTCCGAGCCCTGGGTCGGGCGGAGCGGAGTTCGCCGTCTTCCGGGGCTGAGCCCGAGTCCGAGCCCTAGGTCGGGCGAGGCGGAGTTTCCTATGACGCCCGAGGCCGGCCTTGGCTGCTGTCAGCCTCACTCTGTCGGGTGGCTCAGCAGTCGGAGCGGCGCAGGCGGCGCTGTCCTCTTGTCACACCGGTCAGTAGAGCGGTGAAGTGACTGCGGTCACTTCGGCTCTATCGACTGGTGGGCGTGCGTCGGGATAAAGGTGTCAGGCCACCTTTGCATTAAATGCCCCTGCGATTTGGTCGGTCGGCGTGGCGATGTGGCCAAGGTCGCTTCTTGGTGAAGACTGGGCCTCGGGCGAGCTGACAGTGTGCCCGTTGCTGGAGGGGGGGATCCTCGGGCGAGACGTAGGTTCTTCGGGGTCGGCTTCCCTTGTCCGAGGCTAGGCTCGGGCGAGGCACGATCGTGTCCCTTGAATGGACCTATCCTTGACTTAATCGCACCCATCAGGCCTTTGCAGCTTTGTGCTGATGGGGGTTACCAGCTGAGATTTAGGGGTCTTGAGGGTACCCCTAATTATGGTCCCTGACAATGAGGTTGTCATCATCCACCCCTCCCAACTGGCATGCCAGTCGGTAGTCCACGAGCCACAACTCCGGCCTTGTCTCCCCCGAGTACTTGGTGATGGTAGTCAGGGCTCGAAAACGGGCGGGGAATAGCGCTCGTCGTATGGCCCGACTGAAGACTCGCGGACCGGGTGGCTCGGGCGAGGGACTCCGATCCTCCTCACTATCGCAGCGTCCCCCGCGCCTAGGATGGTAGCCTCGGCACACCTTCTCCTCGAGGTGGGCTCTATGATCGCGATGGTGATGCTCGTTGCCGAGGCGATCCCGCGCGGCAGGCGCCTCGTCCCGCGTGCGCTCGGGATGGACTGAGGCCTCCCGCATGCGTCGGGAGGACGCCGCGTGATGCTCCGAGGGGTCAGCTCGCCTTCGGGAGGTAGAGCTCTCGGCTCGTCGGACTGCGGCACCTTCCAGGAGATCCTTGAGTTCGCCCTGGATACACCGTCCCTCGGTGGTGGATGGCTCCGGCATAGTTCGAAGTAGCATCGCCGCTGCAGCTAGGTCCTGGCCGGACCTGCTGACGGCCGGGGGCAGCGCAGCCCTGGCATTGTCGACGATGCGGCGCTGGACGTCCCGGGCCCGATGACAGGCTCCTCCGGCGAGTGTTTGGCCTGCCCACTCCTGCTCGATGTTCTATCGGAGCTGCACAAGCCGACCTACTTCCTCGTCGACCTTGGCCTGCATCTCGCGGATTTGCTCGAGCTGTGTGTCCCGATCCCCCGCAGGGACTGAGACCATAGCTAGCTCTCGCGGGATGTCAACGCGAGATGCGGGCCCAGGGGGATCGTCAACCTCCGGCATACCGAGGTGGTTGCCTTCGTCGTGATCTCCCTGATCGACGTGGAAACATTCGCGACTTGGGCCATAACCCTCGTCGTCAAGGACGTGGCCATCGTCAGAGCAACCGGAGAGGCAGTGGTCACATGCAGACATGAAGTCCTGCACGGCACCGAGATCACTGAGGCCAGAGAAATCCTAACCGAAGTCGGGGTCGTCCTCTTCCTTGGAACCCACCGGTCCAGAGCTTGAGACGGTTGTCAGTCGGTCCCAGGTTGACCACATATGGTACCCCGGAATGTCTGGATACGCCCTTACAAAAGCACTCACCGAAGCGGGGTCGCTAGGTGGATCGAAGCTGAATCGAAAGGGAACAGGGTGGAATACGGACGGTACCTCTTGGTCGATGGATGGTGGTGAAGTCGCGTCGAGGACGAAACGCACCGTCATCTCAGGTACGTGGCTAACGCCCAGCAGGTCCTTTGCGAGGGTGCTGGCGTCGTCAGTCCGCTTGGGGCTGGCACGTTGCAGGGAAGCGGCGCTCGTCGTTGTATCAGGCGTGAGGACAACACCCGACATGTCCCCCGGAGGAGTGCCGGCGTCGTCGACTCGCTCCGGTTCGACAGCTGATGAGGTGCCGCCTCCCGCGTGGCCACGGTTGCCCCGTCTCCGTCTCCTCCGGCGAGGAGGGTGGCGGGGACGACCTGAGTGTTCCTCCTCCGCCGCGGGGAGATGCCGTCGTCGAGTTCGCCGCCGTCGGGCGAGCCGATTGTCGTTGTCGTCGTGCTGCGGAGGGAGCAGTACCATGTCGTAGCTGCCGTCGAGGGACATGAACTCGAGACTCCCGAAGCGGAGCACCGTCCCGGGCTGGAGAGGTTGCTGAAGTCTGCCCATCTAGAACTCAACAGGAAAGTGTTCGTTAACACGCAGCAGGCCCCTACCTGGCGCGCCAACTGTCGGCGTTTCGGACCCGGGGGGTCCCTGGACCGACGAGTAAATTTGTCGCTGCGTGTCCCTGCCCAGATGGGTTGGTGCGAGATGGAACACAAGTGGGGAATAAGCCTTGTATTATCCTGCACCAGGGTGCTCGTAGTAGGGGTTACAAGCGTTGCGAGAGAGCGAGGGCGAGAGGGAGCGAGTAGGAGAGAGCGAGAGAGAGAGGGGGTCCGGCCCCTGCTCGTCTTCTCCCGTCCCTTTGTCATGCGTCTACTCGTCTCTCCTGCCGTGTGTTCGTGTATTCGTACGCTCGTACATTCGTTCTCCCCCCTCTCCGTGGGGCCCTGGACACCCCCTTTTATAGACATAAGGAGATGCCCAGCTGTACAATGGGGTGTAGCTGGGAGCTAACGTGGCTGGCAGGGAAGTGCCCTGAGCCCTGTACAGATAATAACGTGGTCGTCGGGGGAATGTTCCGTGTCCTGTAGAGGTAGTATCGTGGCCGTCGGAGAAGTGCCTTGAGCCCTGTAGCAGTACAGCTGTTGGCGCTGCATGGATTCTGCTGACGTCTCCTTGCTTCCGTAGGGGGCTTGAGAACCACCGATGTCATGGACGCACGCGGGGAACCATCATTGCCTGTTACCGGGGTAAGCTTGATGGGACGTCGGTCTTGTTCCTTCATAGCCTGAGCTAGCCAGGAGTAGGGTGATGATGTGTCCCTTGTGGCGCGGTCGATCCGAGCCTGAGGTCGGGAGAGGCGGCGGCCCCTCCGAGGCTGAGCCCTGGGGTCGGGTGAGGCGGAGATTTCCTCCCGGGGCCGAGCCCTGGGGTCGGGCGAGACGGAGCTTCCTGTTGCGCCTGAGGCTGAATTTGACCGTTGTCGGTTTCGCCCGGGTGGTTGGCACAGCAACCGGAGCGGGGCGGGCGGCGCTGTTTTTCTGTCAGATCGGTCAGTGAAAGGGCGAAGTGACTGCGGTCACTTCGACCTTGCCGACTGAGACGCGCGTGTCAGGATAAGGTGTCAGGCGATCCCAGCATTAAATGCGCATGCAATACGGTCGGCTGGTAAGGCGATTTGGCCAAGGTCGCTTGCACGACAAGGCTTGCCTTTGGCTGAGCCGAGGGTGCGCTCACTGCCTGAGGAGACCCTCGGGCGAGACGTGAATTCGTCTGGGACCACTGTTCTCGCCCGAGGCCGGGCTCGGACGAGGCGAGATCGCGTCCCTTGGTAGACGAAGCTCTGACTTTGACCCGAACTGTCAGTCCTTATGGTTTGCCCTGAAGGTGTCTTCGAGCGTGTTTAGGAGTGACGTGTTTAGGAGTGTTGGGGGTACCCCTAATTACGATACCCGACAATAGTTTATAATACTCTCTCTATATCAAAATAAATTTTGTTTTGCTTCTTTAGTGGATTTACATCATCAATATAAACATAAAAATTAAGAGCTAAAACAAATACTATTTTGAAATGGATGTAGTATTCGATAAGTAATTGAGACATTAGTTTAACAATATAAACGAGACTAGTCGATAACTCGATATCGTATCGCTCTTTTCGTATTTATATCTAGAATAGATAGGTTTAACAAAAAAAATGCTAGTGTCTAGTGGCTAAGGGGTCCTCTGTTTTTGTGGGACCGGTGCGCACGCACCCTCGGCACCCCTCAGGGCCGGCCCTGGAGGCCACCGGCCCACCGCTCGCCCCTCTGCAGCCTACATGTACGGAGCTACCGTCGTTCACCATGGCTGCATGGCATATGGCATCGGACAAGCAATGCAAGCAGCTAGGAGTCGCTTTGCATGCACAGGCATTATTGCCGCAAGAACATCTCCTTCCCATTTTCATAGTGAAGAAACTGTAACTGTTGTTCCGGTTACATTTTCATCCAAAGAAGGCTAATCTCCCAAGTCCAGACACTCTAGTTAACGACAAAATGTACAATCATCTCTATAGGCCCAGATCAGCACAAGTTCTACGCGTTTGGCACTGCCATGATGGCAAGAGCCTCCCTGTTCTGCCCCAGGATGTTGAACACCGACGCGGCGATGTGTGACGGCGTCAGCCCAGCCTCGGCCAGCTGATCGGCCGGCGATCCATGGTCAATGTACCTGTCAGGAAGCACCAGCGGTCGCCACTGCACCCACCCAAATAAAAGTCGAGTTCATCATTTGTCAGCTAAAGATGGAGTTCGGATTTTTTTTTCCTCTCTCGTTATCATTAGTGCGACCGAGCAGCTAGCTAGTGTGAGACTTGCCTTGAGTTTGCCGTCGAGAAGGCCGTCCAGGGCCATGAACTGGGCGACGTGCGAGCCGAACCCTCCGATGGAGCCTTCCTCCACGGTGATGAGCACCTCGTGGGACTTGGCCAGGCTCCTGATCAGGGCGTGGTCCAGCGGCTTGCAGAACCTCGCGTCGGCGACGGTGACCTTGAGGCCGTGGCGCTGCACCAGGGACGCGGCGGTCAGGCAGTACTGGACTGCCGACCCGTACCCCAGCAGCGCCACCCGGTCGCCCTCCAGCAGGATCCTGCCTTTACCGACCTATATAGGCCGATTACCAAAACTGAAGATCCCCGATTGATAAAAAAAATGAGTAAAAGACACCATCGTCGATCGATGTATACGTACCTCGAGGGGAGTGCCTTTGTAGTTGGGCGGCAACGGGACGCCAACGCCGTTGCCTCTCGGGTAGCGGAAGCAGGATGGGCGGTCGTCGATGGCCGCGGCGGTGGCGACCATGTGGCAGAGCTCGGCCTCGTCGGACGGGGCCATGACGACCATGTTGGGCAGGCAGGCCATGTACGCGACGTCGAACGCACCGCAGTGGGTCGGCCCGTCCGCGCCGACCAGCCCGGCCCTGTCCATGGCGAACCGCACCGGTAGCTTCTGCAGATCGACGTCGTGCACGACCTGCGCCACCACCCACACCAGCCCATCGGCGACGTGCGTACGGTGTCAGTCGAGGACCGCGCCCGCACAAAAGAAGAAAACGATCGAGCAGCAAGCAAATGCGAAGAACGGCCCGGCCGGCGGGCGCACCTGGTCGTAGCCGCGCTGCAGGAAAGACGAGTAGATGGCGCAGAAGGGCTTGAGGCCCTCGCAGGCCAGGCCGGCCGCGAACGTGACGGCGTGCTGCTCCGCGATCCCGACGTCGAAGCACCGGCTCGGGAAGCGGCGGAGGAAGTAGTTGAGGCCCGTGCCGCCGCCCATGGCCGCGTGGATGGCCACGATCTTGCTGTCCTGCTCCGCCTCGGCGATGAGCGCCTCGGCGAAGTAGTTGGTGTAGGACAGCGTCTTGGCGGGGGACTTGAACTGCTTCCCGGTCGCCGGATCAAACTTGGCGACACCTGCACGCACGCACGCATCAAACAACAGAGCCAAGATGACGCACAGATTCCGGTCGGGGTACGATCTGTGCTGTGCAACAGGCAGACAGTGGCACATATGCTAGCTCATGTGGTGCGTTGTACCGTGGTACTTGTCGGCGGCTCGCTCGGCGTAGGGGTAGCCGCGGCCCTTCTCGGTGACGACGTGGATGAGGACGGGGCCGGTGGTCTTGGTGCTCTTGACGTCGTTGAGGATGGTGATGAGGTCGTCGATGTTGTGGCCGTCGACGGGGCCGATGTAGTAGAGGCCGAGCTCCTCGAAGAGCGAGGAGCCGGGCCCGCTGATCATGCCGCGGGCGTACTCGTCCACCTTCGCCGCCAGCTCGTGCACTGAACCACCGATCTGCTTCGTCACTCCCTGCACAAGCACAAGCACAAGCACGCACGCCAGCGATCGGTCAGAGACTCAGAGCTGTAAACCTGGGCCGCCCATTCCTTCCACAGTCCTTGTCGGCCCAACAAGAATGAGCCTGTTAAAACCTAGCCCCAGGTAATATTATGACCAGTCTAGTAGAAGATGAACCAATGTCAGTCAAACTTGGATACAGCTCGACTGCTCGAGTAGCATGATAAACCATTTCTAGAGTCAACTTGCTGCGACCTGCGATCCATCCATCCATCCATCCATGCTTTGAGTAGCTTTGTTTATACGAAGTTTGCCTAGTAGTGGGCATTACTCGAATCTACGGACTGTTGCTAGCTCGTATACGCTGCGTCATCGGCCTTTCTGGTGAACATGTGTCCATGCATGCCCCCTAGAAGCAGATTAGTGCACGTCACTCTGCATCTGACGCAGCCTATTTTGGCATGTTCGCTAAGACTAAACAAGTTTCATTCAGACGCTTTCGTGCAGTAGATTCAAGAAGCTCCAAAGCTCGCGTCATGTACGTCTGCTGCTGCCCGATGACAGTTGACAGTTTCCCATTTAATTCCAAGGGCAAGGTGAGTTTATTTATCTTAGGATCCATTTGTTTCCTTCATTTTGAGAAATTAAAATTTAACTAATACAGTAGCCTATTTTTTTAGAATGTGACATTATACAACTTTCCAAAGTGTGTATATAAGTCTATCTTAAATTTATAGGATGAGAGTTAGAAATTAATTCTATAGATTTACATTCTACTTTTCTAATATATAATTTATAGCACACTCTTATACTTGTTTTTCTATAACATAAATATAGTGTATAACTATCTATCTGATATGATTTAATGTAATATATAAATACATTACATAAATAAATATATTAATTCAATTAATTTTGTCTAAATTTTAATTATTAGAATAAAATTCAATTCTAACGAAACAAACAGTGTCTTAATGATTTGATAAAAAATATGTGCAACTATAGGAATTACTACTAATTAAGATTCCAGAAAATCTACGCGCTTCCGTGAGAACGAGGACAGTCTGGAAATTTGACGTGTTACGTGGCGCTTGCCTAACCGGCCGGGCTGTCAAGAGGGTGCTGTAGCGTCCCATCGAAGGTTTGTGCGGACGTACCTTGGCCACCTCCCTGAGCTCCCTCAGCGGCCTGCTAGACTGCAGCTTGCTGAGCGCGCTGCTGAGCGCGCCCACGGGCGGCACCGGCCCGTCGAGCGTCGCCGTGGGCAAGGACACCTGCTTGTTGTCGTTGAGGATGACGATCATGTCGGAGTCCAGGTACCCGGCGTTGTTCATGGCCTCGTACGCCTGCCCGGCCGTCATGGCGCCGTCGCCGATCACCGCGACCACGTTGTTCTTGCCGCCCTTGAGGTCCCGGCCCACCGCCATCCCGAGCGCCGCGGAGATGGTGGTGGAGCTGTGGCCCGTGCCGAAGCAGTCGTACTCGCTCTCGGCGCGCTTGGTGAAGCCCGCCAGGCCGTTGGTCTGCCGCATCGTCGGCATCTTGTCGCGCCGCCCCGTCAGGATCTTGTGCGGGTACGACTGCATGCGCGCGAATCAAACAAACAAACAAAAGGACCGGGTCCGGGTGGTTAATTAACCTGTCCGCGACCTGCCCGGCACGCTCACATGGAGCGCACGTTACCCAGAGCCATGCCGCATCAGCGTACCTGGTGGCCGACGTCCCAGAGGATGCGGTCCTGCGGCGCGTTGAAGACGTAGTGCAGCGCGACGGTGAGCTCCACCACGCCGAGGCTGGACCCGAGGTGGCCGCCGGTCTTGGAGACGTGGAAGATGACGTCGGACCGGAGCTCGTCGGCCAGCTGCCGCAGCTCCTTCACGGACAGGTTCTTCATGTGGACGGGGTAGTTGATGGTGTCCAGCAGCGGCGTGGGCGGCCGCTGCGAGTAGTACTCCGCCTCGCGCTCCGACGACAGCGACGCCGACACGCATGCCGGCCTCCGCCGAGGCTGCACGCAGCATTGGCCATCAAACTAACCGGAACGGAACTGAAGCACGCAGACAACTGGCAGAGGAAGCTTACCTTGAGATTGATAGGCCTGGCCTGGAGCAGCTTGTGGACATGGAGCTCGACCGCCGAAGCGAAATGGGAGTCCTGAGCCGGCACGCCGAGGAATCCCCTTGGGACAGAGAACGTCGACAGAGCCATTGCTTCCTCTCCTCTTCCTGCTCAACTCAAGAATGCAACAGCCTCTGCCAGTGGTGGCACTCCAACGGTTCGATCGATTTCCTCAAGAACCGACCAAAATGGTAGTGGCGAGCTTGAGCTGCGAGCTAATGGTGGCGCTGACAGTGCACAGAAGAGTGCATGAATGGCGGGCGGATTTGGGAAGTGGCCGGGGAGAGAGTGTGCGAAGGCGCCGGGGATGCGCCTATAGCGGTAGTGCGGCGGGTCCGGGGACGAGGGGATGCGGGATGCCGAGGGGAGTGTGGATGACCACGTAGGTGGGGAAGGCCATGGCCGCGCGCGTGTGGCTGGAATTCATTTGCCTGTGCCCAAGGTGCCCCTGCCCCCCCCCCCCCCCCCCCCCCCCCCCCCCCTCGTCCTCCCGGGTCGAGCAACCGGCGGGAGCGAGTGAGAGAAATGGGTGTCCTACCAATGTCGCACCCCATTGGGCCAGCTCGACAAAGTATCCCGAGAGGATAATATGGGATAAGATACAAATCAAACAAATATCAATTGTGGAGAAGTGAGGTAGGAGCTGCACAAAAGTGCATAGAGAAAGGACTTTTGTCCCCATACCTACATCTACGGTTCCCATAATTATATACCCTCTTGGACCATATTCGGTTGCAGTGGATAGAAGTAAATCTCTCTCTATTCAATTTTTTATTAGCAACAGATTTAATTATATCCAATCTACTTTAATCTATCCCTAATTGAACAAGCCCTGAAGATTTACCCAAGTCTGATTGCCCAACAGAATACCTTTGTAAATTTGCACATCGTCACATTGAGTAATTTGTAATAACAACTCCACATGCACTTAGGACAAACGTTTGGTTGCTGTCCTATAAGGAAAATAGCTGCCAGACAACAAATTCTAACCACAAAACACTTAAAATTAGTAGCTTGGATTGCTCCCTGCTGGTCAAGCAAACATAGTAGCTTGCTGCCTCTGATGCCGCTTGACACGTCTGATTCAACTTCTATAATATAATTTATTAAAATGTTCAACAAACACTCTAGTTTATAAGTAATCTTGTTTAAGCCTATTTCAATTTTCGCTCCCATACACGTTTGATCCCCCTCCCCTTTCACTCGACCCAAATACAACAAAAAAGACCCAATTTCCTTATGCAACATCACACACTATCACAACTCAAGCACTATTGATGGTAAGGACAAGTGAAATGTCATGCAACTATATATATCATCTTCGTATTTACTACATTCTTGATGCTAGTCTCCTTTTTGCTCGATAATCTTCACTTTGCCACCGCTGACATCCACCTTTAGTTCCATCAATATGCAGGCCACTTCTGTTACAAGTTATTTTTTTAGATAAAAATGTTACAAGTTCTTTACCCTCTTCTCTCTTTTATGTTTGATTTAAAGACATGAAGGTGCATTTAATTTTAAATTTCATTATTAAGTTAACTCCTACTACAACATCATGTTCTTCCGGAACTTAGGCACCTACAAATGATGATGCCAAGTGTCCATACCACCATCTTTTCAACAGGGTGCATATCTTGCTCCATGGTTATGTGAAAGGGCCTCTAGCAACTAGTTAGGTGGTCTGAGTAGCACTCGTCAGGTCCTAAGTTTGACTCCCTATGAGAGAGAATTTCATGTTGGTGTTGTTCTCACATAGGCTACAGTGCCGCTGTGTATGGGTATGACAGGGGTTTGGGATTTTCTCGACTTGTGTGGGGAGATCTTCTTCTTAATCCTATACCCAAGGATTGTCTTACCCCCACCGATTAAGGTTTCTTTGCTCTATGAGTCTATTATTCTATGGCTCTACGGGTAGATAGAGTTGAGGTGGGGGTAATGTAGCATGGGCTGGTACCAAGAATCCCAAATAAAAATTAGAAGAATGTAAGGAAATGTTTTGTGACAACTTAGGTTGAAGAGACTTATTTTCACCTTTCTCTATCATGTCCATTGGTGATTCAATGTTAGAATTTGCTTCATGTGACCATTGAAAATCATTTGTTGTTTTGATGAGTTTCAAAAATAAGTTAGTAGTCTCTTTATTTACAAAAAATTGATCTCAATTTCTTAAGCCATTTAGATAATTCAAAATAATAATATTGCCATCATTTGGGAAAAGTTATATTTCTAGATGCTGGCAAGACACCTTCAAGGACCCCATGAAAAAGTTATCAGGAGTCTTGGCTACTATCAGACCTATGCTCCTAAAGCCCCATGTCCTAAGGATCTACCTTACTCTAACTAAGGTAAGGGGCACCATGCTAGGAGGCTTGATCTCAAGGGGGAGGGGCGAAGCAAGAGTTATTTTTGTCACCTCCATCCGTAAGAATGACCTAAAACCTAGGGCCTAGTGGCCTCATGGCGCTCTTGACAAAAGGACACTTCTGCACATAGTTCTCTTGGTCACACATGATCCTCTAAGAGCCCAAGGGTCTAAAAGGTCTATGACCTCAGACCATTCAAATGGTTAGGACTTTGTTTAGTACTTAGAAAAGTTTAGGACTTCTTATGGACTAAAATCGCATTATCCACCATTGTGTGTGCAACACACATTACTTTAGGTGGTTACATAGGCAAAATTGTTGAGGTCTATGTAGAGGACATTGTAGTTAAGTCATGTCATAGTGGTTTGATCCTCTAGGACTTAGCCAACGTGTTTGAAAGCCTTCATCGAACCTGGATGATGCTCAACCCTAAAATATGTATTTAGTGTCTTCGAACAAGTTTCTCAGTTTCTTAGTATCGCATAGAGGAACCATGGCTAACCTAGAGAAGGTCTAAGCCATAGAATTCATGTGTCCCCAACATGCATCTGACAGGCTTAGCACTTGATCGGATGCATGGTAGCCCTTAGTTGCTTCATTTCCAAGCTAGGAGAGCATGGGATTCAAGCTTCTTTAGGGCTCTGATATCTTCTAATGGATCGATGGGGCTAAAAAACTTTGCGAAGCCTCAAAGAATATCTTACGTTCCCTCTGGCTATAGTAGCCCTAGAGCAAGACAAGCCTCTTGTTCTCTATATTGTCGTGAATCCTAATGTAGTTAGCATGATCCTTATCGTTGATTGCTATGAGCCTCTGGCCACTGGTAGGGCTACCTGTTGGGCACTTGATTTTAATCCCCTGAAGGTATTAAAAGTCAAGGCAACATGATTAGATCAAGCTTCATCTTCATCCTTTTGGTCTATCGTTCTCAAGGAGAAGGTAAAACAAAAGGATGAAGAAGATTAAACATTAAAATGTAACTGGGGACAATATAAGACATGTGTTAAGCACAAGGCACGTGATTCGGTTTTGAGAGATATTATTTCATCATTGTCCTATTCTATTTTTAACAAAAGTTTACATGAATACCTTGAGCCTCGTAAAATTACAAGGAGAGAGTAAAGAGAGTACAACTTCGTAGATGGAGTGTTGGGTTTCGACCAAAAGGTGTCCTCAATTCATGGCACTAGAACATGGGGCGCCCTTACGGGCGCTCTAATGGATGCTTCCTCGAAACTTTGAAAACAAACAATTTTTTTAGACTCAATGACTGGAAAATGCAACACAAACAAAAGCATAGTCGATAGAGAACCAGGCTTGACATTTATCTTCAGAGGAAGATACACCAGTATCTATTTGTTCATCTTAAAAACTTGTTGTGCACAGCAGCACTGTCCAAGGTATCTTAGGATTTGTTAACTATGCTTAATGATTGAGGTGCCTCACTATTATTATATGCAGGGTCACAGGTCAAAAGTGAAAGTTCTATCCAGCAGTAGTAGTTGCCAATCACTGAGTACATCTATGGTGCAATGAGCAAGCAGGAATTGCTAGAAGCTCAAGAGCAAGAACAAGTGCCAAATATAAACATCGCATTTATTTATAAAGCGGTCTAACACAACAAATTATGCAAAGAAACAAATGGCTACAATTATGCAAACAATGTAGCAGATAGTTAAAAGGCAAAGTTTCAATAAGCCAGCTATAGTATGTGCCAATACGTGAAGCCGAACATTAAGCCAGCTATAGTATGTGCCAATACGTGAAGCCGAAGACGTCGTCACCTGCCTAGCTACCCTTGCTAGGTGTCCTCTGTCCTCAGCAGCTGAGATAAAAGTGGAAAATAAATATGCTTTACCAAGGGATCGACACATGTATGAAAATGGACACCGCTATGATTCAATGTACAAGGTCAAGGGCGGAATGTACCATTCTAACTGTTGATTTTAACTACTTGGAAGGGTGATAGAACTCCAATTCCATGGCACCATTGATGACAGAATATATGTGTATAATATGGCTCGAAATCAACATATTCCTTCTGTTCATCCCACCCTGATGCACGCATAAAATTAGCATAAACCCTTTATTTTCATTTTGTTATGAATGCAAGGTACCTAATCGGCAATTAAATTTTACAAATGAGAACAAAAAAGGGCATACTTGGCTTCTGAAATGTTTTTAAGCATAACCATGGAAGTTCCTCGCTCATTCTGAATCCATTCATCATTGGGAAAACTGAAAGCAACGCTTTTTGGACCTCCGCATCCTGCACCAGCAATCCTGTTAGAGCATCATGAAGCTGTTCACATGATATGTACTCTACCTCCATTTCAGGAGATACAAAAAAGATCCCACAAAATTCTAAACTCATAAGGGCATGTGAAGTGATAAGTTCCTTACCAACATATATCTACATATGAACATAAAAAAATTCAGTGAGAGCTAAACAACATATAGTGACATTTAGTATTATTTTTTCAATAGAACCCCTTTGTTCAATTGTGCAAAATTATTTGCTAAAGGAGTATATCATTAGCTTTCTAATTCTATTCACACATGATAAACAAAGATAATATTATGAAGTTAAAGAAAATGGCTCTACGAAAACTCCTTTTTTGACACTACCTAGTGGACCTTTGTATTTAGCATATGCTGCAGTCACAGGAAACCGCGTGTCAAATAACCATAATAAAACCCAAAATAAAGAGGAAACATACCTTTTTCAATTCTATCTATTTGACCCATTTTGATACCTGGTGCACCTACAAAACCATAAAATTTAGTATCAATAACGATGAACTATATCAATAATAGAAACTGCTATCATTAAAAAAATGGATCTCTCAGTTCAAACTAAAAAGATGTGTTGCATCATGTTTTAAATCAACTCAGGCAGAAGCTCCTAACAAAATTCTGAAGGATTGTTTACTTCCACCTATGAACATCCTAGCTTTGAAGAAACATTGAGAAACTTCCTTCCCTACAGTTTTGTAATTCTTATCAGCAAATGCCAATCCAGATAATAACCTCACTTGAAATTTCCAGTATGTACTATACACTACTTAGGATCCTGCATATCTACAAGCATGCAGGTTGAACATAATTGTTCAAAGAAGCAGTAAGAACACCCTTCCCAAATTCTCTAGCTTGGAGTATGTTGGCATGGTCATATCCTGGAAGAGCAAAAAAGGCAAAGAGATTAGTGGATAGATAGCCTCTGTTGTTCCTGACATGTTTTTACCATGAGTAATTGTGCTCCCAGTTAAAAAGAAAGAGGAAAATCCTAAGTGAAAAGGTGGTAGCAATATGGTGGCCTATGATCGGTGAGCACATAGTGAACACCAAAGGTTGCAGCCTTTTTTAACGGCTATGGGCCTGCTTTGTGAAAACGATGAGATCTTGCAAGGGGAGGGGCTAGGGGAAGAGCGAGTGCTCATGGCATCGGATAGCAAGTCGAAGGAGATGACGTGCTTGTAGGCGTCATGTGCAAAGTTTACAGGAGCATACTCCCCTGCCTGCTCCCGCAGCTCGGTGCCCTCGACATTCTGTGGTCCATGTGACTGCATCTTAGTCTTGGAGGATCTTCTTGATGCTCCAATCCCTGCTAGCGCTCCAACTGCTCCTGCTTGGCGTGCGTGACCTGAAAAGGAAAGTAGTAAGATTTGTCACGAACCCGACAGTAGCGCACCTGCTGATACCGCCCTAGTGATGGCACCTTACTATCGACGGTATTGCAGATGTGATAACTTCAGGGCTAAGAACCCATTCGCTATCCTCTCAAAACACTGGCAGCATACCCAATACCCATCCTCCAACTGCGTTGACAATATACAGCAGCCCAAGAACATAAGAAAGGCTCCTTCGATCTCTCCACTACATCTAATCAAGCAATCCTTTGGTTCTTGTATATGCTACAACCAACAATTTAAACAAGCTATCAAGAACAGCAATTAGGACAACGTACCAAGCCGTTCTCGTTGCACTCTAGGCAGCGGCGGGTCCACCCCTCTTCCTCCACGAACACAGGCGAGGCAGGCCACAAACTGGAACTTGCCACAGGCACTGTAGTCTGTAGACGAAGGCAGGGTCCTGCCTGGGAGCGCCTTGAAGGATGTGTCGGAGCTCGCCGGACTCGTGCCGCCATCAGATCTCGTCTATAACGCAGATCCAACCGTGCTTGCATATGTGCTATCGGAGTTGAACCATCATCACAACTATGGTCTGTTGATGAAGGAATCACAGGGATATAGAGACGACTCACTACAAACTGTTAAAAGGATATATAAACGTTCAATATACAATTGCAAGATAAAAGGAATAAATCAAGACCATAGTTGTGATAATGGTTCAACTCTGATAGCACATATGCAAGCACGATTGGATCTGCGTTACAGAAATAAAAGAAGTGTTGGAATCAGCAGAAAGATCAAGCATATTTAAACAAAAAAGAAGCATGTCGTATTTAATTATAAATGCATTTAAAAACTAACCTTTATACTGTGGCTAAACTCAGGTGGCACAGCAATAACTACTATGGAGGGTTTAATAATGCTCATGAATCACGATAGGATGGCATTTAACGTCTTAAGCTATGACCTTATACTGAATAGATCAAAGACACACAACCATAAGGCTCCAAAGAAGACGGTAACTACCTTCCATATTGCTACCTAGTTTAGTAGTTATTTCTAGAAGAGAATAGATATATGTCGTTGCATAACAACAATAGAGTACAAAGAGTACCGAAGAACCATGGGGCAAGGCAGCTCCACCCAAAGAAAAAATTCACAAGCATATAAGGCAAGCAGTTGTTTACAAATGTTCCTTGTCCAGCACAGCAAGCCTCTCAACATTAGTACCATAGAGCACACATGGTGCTACGGTTCCAAGAGGACCTGATACATCCAAACAATATGCAGTTAGTTCTTGGTCAAACATCCAAATGAACAAAACTAAGTAATTCAAGATCCGCTATGAAATTGTGAAGTACAAGAAAAACATGTGAACTTCAGAACACAATTCAGCATAACGTCCATGTATTTACCGTCACAACTTCAGAACACAAGCAGCTATTTTTTATAAACCAAAGAGGTTGATAAGAAACCAAAGTGGACTTCAGAACACAACTTCAGAACACAATTCAGAACCCAAGCAACTATTTTTTATAAACCAAAGTGGTTTATAAGAAAAATAAAACTATTAAAATGTCAAAAAATGAACAGGTAGATATACGTACTGCCCGCATCTTCCTTTGCAGCAGCTGCACATGGACACAAGCGAGAGGAGGTCCTACCAGAGCATAAGACAATAGGACATGGATAAAAAGGTAAAATCTATGTGCTATTGTGACATGATATTTTTTAGATGGTTGCTAATATTATTTGGGTCTAGGATGCTTCAGTGCTCCTTTGATAACGTTTTAAGTGCAAAGCACTCGGTCTGAGTTCAAATATTACTATGAAAATGACAGGATATATACACAACCATACTGAAAGAAAAGAGGGACTTGGTTATACAGGCTCCAAGCTGCAAACCACTTATATGCGCTCTGACCTGCCCTTTCCTGGTGGTAAGCTGCCGAAGGATGGTCTCCAGCTGTGTATTTCCAATAGTTGGTTCATCACCACGACAAGGAAAGGAAACAGAAGGATAGAAAACATAATAAAGATAGAAATTTGAGCAGTTTAAAACGATATTTGATCAAGAAATTACAAAGAAAATATAGGTTCTCACGTCTTCTCGTCTAGAAAGTGAATGCTAATATTACTAACCTCAGCTTCTAAAATCTCCAAGCTCAGAATCCCTCCAGAAAGTATTTCAAGTCCAGGTTATTTCAAGCAATCCACACTCAAGTACGCAAACAATAAGCGAGTGAAAGTGTCGACTTTATCTAAAAGCATTATGGTACAATGGTAACAACTAATGGTTTGGTTTGAAATCAACACCAAAAATAGGCCTTTCAATTCTTGTCTTACATTCTTTTAAAGACCTGATGCTCCTCAATTAGTTATGCAAATTGAGAATCACAGGAGGCAGCTGAAGCAGTTAGTAACAAAATACAAAACCAAAAAATCCAGAACACGATGATCCATCCAAGACATCGTAATCATCGTTCTCACACGCGTAAGTATAATTCTATGATCAATGCCTTCAACAGTCTTGAGAAGAGGGTCACCTTTTTGTTGCTGGATAGCCAGGTTCAGCACATGCCCATGTATATTAATTATTGAATGATGATTAAATGAAAAGTTCCCACTACTCATGAACATGAAGTATATTTTATTTGTTCTCAACTTGATTTATGTACAAATTTCATGCATGCACTGTTGAACGTTTTTCTATGTATTTATTAGCGATTTTCTTTTCGTGAACTACTCAAGGAAATATTATCTTGTTGATGAGGATTTTATTCGAATAGAAAGGCTTTGTACAGCTCCTTCAAGTTGCAAACAATAAAAGTATCACCTATGAACTCTTATGTTCCTTCTAGTGGTGACCGAGGAAAACGTTGTACACCACATAATATCATATAACACAAAATTGAAAACAATTTTAGGCTCGTCTCACTACAAGTGGAACATTATAGAAAAAACTTGCAGCACCCAGCAACACATTTGCAATTGAACCATATAGATCTTCCCACCAACAACTGGATGCAATTAATTCCCAAGTTTGTAAGACTAAAGGTCTAAGATACAGTATAGCACAACGCAGCCTCACCAAAGGGGACTGGGGAGAGAATCTCGTGCCTACCTTGGCATCCGCGAGGATCATTACCAGGTTGTCTGCATTCTTCCTCCTGATGCTCTTCTCATCGACGACGGTAGTCTGAAACCACAGAAAGACAATCAAATCCCATAAATATTCCATTTCACCAGCAGAATCAGAGTGAACATTGGTGGGAGCACACGAAGGAGCAGCACAGCCCACCATAACTTGGAACTCCAGCCCAATCTCCTCGAGGATGTGCTGTCACGCCACCAACGACAACCCTAGAATCAGCTGCGACGGCCGAGGGATGAATATACATACGACAGAAGGTAGAAGTGTTATTGGGCCTGAAAGAATGACATTGCAAAACAATAATAGCAGAGGCTGATGTGTGATCCCCATGCTGGGCGGAGATTCCATGGAAGGTAGACAATCTGAGGTCCGAAGTCGGTCGACATAGTGGTCACAGTGGGAGGAGGCAGAGGTCGCTGGCCGGGTGGAGAAGGCAGAGGCCAGAATGGATCGAGCGCTAGGCCGATCCTATTCCACGCTGGCGTCGGATCCGGCGACGGTGGGGGTCTGAAGCACGAAGATGCAGCTGCTAGAGCAAGTGTCGCGGAGGAGGAAAGGTGAGCGGCCATGGTGGAGGAGAGTATCGTCGGCTCCTCCTAGTTCCGGCGGTGGTGGGGTTTCTGGGACGGGGATGGAGGCGGCAGCTAGGGTTTCGGGACGGGTGGGTTCCTGAGACAGGAGAGAGAGACGGGAACACGTTCACAGGTAAAATGAATAAAGATTTCAGGTTCGTAGGAAACCAGTACCGCGGGCTGTAGTCCGTACACAGAGCAAGAAGGTCTCCAGCTTGGATCCGACGCTGGTGCAATAGGCTGCCACGCGTTGACAGGCAGATGGCCTTGAGTCCGTGAAGCAAGGAGAGGGCTCCAAAACCGGTCAGGTTTTAATAGTTTATTCAGGTTCGTAGGAAACCAGTACCGCGGGCTGTAGTCCGTACACAGAGCAAGAAGGTCTCCAGCTTGGATCCGACGCTGGTGCAGTAGGCTGCCACGCGTTGACAGGCAGATGGCCTTGAGTCCATGAAGCAAGGAGAGGGCTCCAAAACCGGTCAGGTTTTAATAGTTTAGATTGTTCCTCTATTTATACGCAATGGGGTACAACTTTGGCAAATTTACAATTATGCCCTCAAACCTGTATATTCAAGTCATCAAATACATTTGAGGGTAATATTGTACTTTCCTCCTGCTGTCTTGATGTGTAAGTTTTGAAAATTCCTCATGATCTTACTCAGCTTCGTCAGTCATGCATGCATGCTATCCGTCCAAAGCTGTTGCCTTAGGCCCTGTTTAGGAGAGCTCCAACCCTAGAAAATTTGGTGGAGTTGGTGAAGCATGTCATTAGATGCTCCAAAAAATCATGGAGCTATAGTTGTAAGCCTTTAGTATACATTTAGATAGGTCATTTTATTTATTATTTATATTAAAAATATGTTTACAACTATTCAAATTGATATTTAAAAATACAGCTCTACACTGGAGCTAGAACCTGGAGCCATCCCAAACACCCCCTTATCCCCTTCAATTCACTTCCATCACTTTCGAACCAAATAAGCCATAAGATATAAATACAACAAAATGAGCAAACTTTTATATAGTAGGCCAGACTAAATTTAATGAATGCTAGTCTTTGATCTAACTTTTACTTAGCGCTCCGCTGCTTAGCCCACTCCTTACCCAAACCCTTGGATTCCCTCCTCTAGTGTTAGCCCACCCATTACTTGCTCGCTCCTTCAATCATCAAATGATTAGTTCAATGACCTAACCCGCTCGCTGGCAGTGCCACCTTACCTCCTCGTCACTCGAGGTACACGTAGCGCCGCTACTTTGCCTCCTAGTACGCATCGACGGATGGACAGGTGGCATCCTGCCTTAGCACCATAGCGCTATCCGCACTCGCTATCTCACTGAGTTCCACTGTGTCGTCGCCGTATCGTCACCTGTTGTCGCCATCTCGCGGTGGACACACCGACTCACCACACCAACGTGTCGATACGGCCGCTCCGCTCTGGTATCTCGTCCTAATCAGGACACCCATTTCTCTCTCCAGTTCTCCTTTAGATGGCCAAAATGATTTTTGTATTTATATTTTTAGAACACTTATCGTATTGTCACTTAACCTCTATATTATTATCATAATACTATATTTATCTGATGGTCTAGTTTAATGATTTGTTTGGCATCGTGACTCCCCACCCCTATAATTTTATCCTGCGTATCGCGTGACTACCAAATGGTACGTGCCAACCGATTCGTTCAGAACCTAGACCCATACGTTGATGCATTGCATCTACGGCCGGCCAGACCTATCTAGCGGACGTCCGTGCGGTCCAGGGGCAACGCCCGGCGCGGCCCCGGCCCCGGCCGCTCATCCGCAGTTCCGCACCGGCCCGGCGGACGGCAACCACGTTCCACGGCCGCGTGGGTGCGTGTCGCCGTCACTAGTCAGTAGTCACTGGCCGTGGAGGCGCGCGCAGGTGTCGCGGCGGGATCGGCCGGTGCCCCCCGCGCACGTCGCCGGACGGTGGGTCTTCGTCCGTCGTGCCGCGCCACTTCGGTCACCGCGCCGGCCCGCGCACTGCCGCGCGAGTGCGACGGGACGGCGCCTGGCCGGCCGAGCGCGTGGTGGTAGTGCGCGTCATTCGCGCGCTGCGCGGTGGCGACTGGTCGTGTGGACCTTGGTCGTCGCGACTCGCGAGCAGTGGTGCGTGGTGCACTACTAGCTAGAGCGCACAGCTCCCGGGCCGGCACTTGGAATGCAGATCATTTTTCTGAGGTTTTGACTCTCACGGTCACACGGGCTTAGATTTCACTGTCAGTGGAGGAGCATCTGTGCCCCAATCAGCAAGCGTACCGAGTACCAGAATCGGTAGGTTAGGCGTACGTGCTTGCTTTGTTCACGCCACGGGCGCCTCAAAAATGCTCGTAGCTCGAAGCTAGGCTTTCGCCGGACCGCTGAGCACACACGGCCGTGCGTCCGTCCACTTGTGAAAAAAAAAAAATTGGATCTTTGAACGTACAACCGTTCGCTCGGAAGGTATATATCCGGCTGCGTCGTGTAACTCGTGTTCTGAGGAGGAGGAAGAAGAAAGCGTACGACGATCAACAACGCCCAAGCAGCTAGCTCCGCTCTTTCACCGGTTCTATTTGCGAACCTGCGTTCATGTGAAGAGGTTGACAACGCCCAAGCAGCAGCCGAATAACTTGATCGGACTTGGAATATATAATCTCAACGGGACATCGACATGCACAGACAGGGCCTCGCAACTGCCGCGCCGCGTCGGAAACGCGTCCGGCTCCTGCTCCGAATCGATGCACTAGGTCGGCGGCGACGTGGAAAAGACGCGCCCGCACCCCACACCAAGGCCGTGCGTGCGTGTCCCAATGAGGCAATGAACATGGTCTCTGCTCAGACTCAAACGCGGGTGACTAGAAAAAAGGGCCATGATTGAAGACCTCACCGTGAGCCGGGCTACATGCACTCCATGGTCCATGCCATAGACCATCATGCTGACATGCGCCGCTCGCTCCGGATCGCATTCGCTTGGCCGCCAACTTGACCAGGAGGTGAAGGGAATGTGGCAATGTCTCCGGCTGCGGCAGCAGGTTGGCAGAACGGGTGGTTTGGCAAGGCATCTTTCGTTTCGTTCAACTCGCCGCCTTCTTTGTTGTAGGGAGGGCATCTGTTTGTGTTCGGTATTGCTATAGAGAAACCTGTCTTGTGCAGCGCACTCGGTAGTACCAAGCTGTACGTGTGACAGCCAAACTATAACAGCACTGATCTCGCGCACCTCAGCAGCCATCAAGGACCGATGACAAACTTGCACCGAATGTTCCAATCACCACCTTGTAATGAAAAACGAAACCCTGCTGGAAGTACCAACATCCGTTGATGCACCTACATAAAAAAACTCGACCGACCACGTTCATTCTTTGTTTTCCCTTCTTTTTCCAACCTCAAACACACTCTCAACATTATATTTGAGCATCAGACCAAAATCACTATAGCAGAAACTACAGCTTGATGGTTGCAATCAAGGGCACGGCACAAACTTTTAATCTAAATGAAAAAAGATATGAAGAATCTTATAACCAAAAAAAAAACTACCAGTTAGCAACCCAATGAGCCTTTGCACAAAACCGAAGGCGCCCTTCAGAAGCCGGATAAACAGTAGTGCACCTCAAGCTCATCCCATGGAGACACTTTAGCACCACCACTCAAGCCCAAATCGTTTTGCATGCACAGCTCAGAAAGACAAGCGAGCAGGATGGACGATTCTACTGTAGCATGATTAAAAACAGCATCAGCACTTCAGCAGCATTCGTCAATATTGCACATGCACAAAGATGACAAATTCGAAACAGTAAAAGACGCTTAACCACCCCTGCTTTAGTCAGCATGAAAGCACCGCTTCAATTGTAAAGACAAATACGTATGTAAGTTGCGGTACAAAACAAATACCATATACACTGGTATGCAATATGTACCAAGAACCCCACGAGGGTCAAAATAGAATCCTAGAGTCAATATGATATGTTTGGGGATCTAAATGAACATGCCATTTTACGCTGTCTAGTCTCAGACTGCACTCATCAGTCATCACTACGAGAAAATTGGCCAACCCAACGGACTGAGAAAACTCGATTCGAAGTTCACTGAATATACAAGGAAGAAGAAAAGAAACTTCAAACTGCTTGGAATCACAATTGATCTCATGTGCATTAATCGCTGCAAAGGAAATACAAACACTAACATGTAGGAAACCCCTGCAATTTCTGGATAAAACCACAGGTTAACGTAACGCTAAGTCGCTAACATAAAACATGATATACTCCTTTAACCTCTTTTCCGGAAGGTAGATGAGACACATATACAAGTTTCAATGGGAATATTCAAACAGGTAAAAGAAGAAACGAAAAGAAAACCATGTGTGCCTTCTTCAGAAGGAACCCAGTAAAAACAGTGTGCTTGAAGCAATAGCACGCAGGGCAGCCAAGCCGAACTGTGGCAAAGAATCACTAGGTTAATGTTATAGCAAGTAAAATATAAGCAGCACCTGCATTTCAGCCAAGATAAATTCAATTTTCTCCCTTCATTTTTCATGCACAACGATTTCACAGAAAGATGACTTATCTCAGCCAACAGTCAAGGTACACAAGCTCAGTTCGATACACAAAGTAAAACTTTTTCAACCAACTGCACCTGAGACCAAAACAAGAAAAGAAACAAATGGCAGCTTTTACTTTTTTTATTCAATGGCCTCTTACCTACATGGTAGGGGGAACTAGGAAGATCCTCCCCTGCAGAAAGTAGGCCACTCATATGGACGAGGTGATGGAGCAGGATCCATTGGATGGTTACTGTCATGCAACCCAGCTATGCCTGCGCCACTGAGGTTCCCAGGTGTCCTTGTTGATCTGCCACCCATGAACATGGTTGACCATGTGTCCGACAGCCGCTCGCTCTTTGCTGCTGGGTTCAATAACGTTGTGTCCAGGCTCCAGTCTACTGAGGTGTAGTCATAAGGTGCTGGCCCATTGGCTCTCCAATCAGAATGAAGCAATGCAGGGGATGACTCGGATGAATTCCACCCTCTAAACGCCCCGAATGATGACACCACAGGACGGGAAGATGAACTCCATGTGCCACCCCAACCATTGGCAGCCAACTCTATAGGATTAGAAATAAAACTTTGTTGATGGTTTGCATGTCCAAACGACCTGCCAGAACTAACACTGTCCAAACTCATATTCCTTAGTCCATGACCTAAGCCCCCATTCAACATCATATCGACACCTGATGCACCATTTAAGTACCAATCCCTTGCAGATGGTTCTGACGCAAACATGCTATGGCTAGTGGATGGTAGGCTTTGCTTGGTACCTGTAGATTGAGGACGCTGCATTACAATTACCGACTCTCGCAAGCTTCCATTGGGCATCGAACTTTTAACCTCATTGGTTCCTGCCACATGCCGCATGTCTGACTTCAGTTGTGGCACTGCAACAGGCAAAGGAGACGATGCCACATAAGGAATTGATGGAATCGAGTTGGGATTGAGACGTCTCTTCTCAGGTTGAACAAATTGCTGACGGACCAAATCTGGCTTAGTTGGTGCTGCCATTGGCTGAAACCCTCTAATTGCAGGATCCTTTGGACCACTACCATTCATCAAAAGCTTATAGCTTATCTCCTCCTCTCTTCTCGTCTGCTGAGATCCTACTGATGAAAATCCATTTGTTTGAGGCCTTGCAGGGTTCTGTGCAAGTACAACTTGCTGCTTGTTAGGCAAGGCACTTGAGTCACTAGATCCCTCAGGCTTTGGTGGGACTGCAGTTGATTCTTGCTTGTGTGTCTTCAAGACCTCCTCAGCCCTTTCTAGATCACCTTCACAGGAAACAACTGCTCTTTCAACTTCTTGCTTTGTACACTTATATTTTGCCTCCAAGCTCACAATCTTTGAAAGCTCATCAGCTATATCAATCTTCAAGTTAACTCCAGACTGTTGATCAGCTGCAAGTTGTTGCTTAGCTTCCTCACTGCCATCAAAGTTGCAGAGCCAGGTAACAGACTCCTCAACGCAACCCTCATTCTGTATAAGGGCCATCGTTGCTTGATCTGCTGAGAAACCCATCGCAACAAGCTTCTGTGCAAGTGCCTCCAATTTTCTAGACATAAGATAACCCTTACAACGCTCGTGCAATTCTTGGGCACGCCTCTCCTTCTGTCTTTGATGCTTCTTCTCATTTTTCTGTCTGATTTTCTCTCGTTTATCAATATCACATCCAGGAACAGACTCTACTCGAGACACACTACTAGTTGGTTTTTCCTTTGGATCTTCTGACTCGTCAGAGCAGCTACCGTTGTTGGAGGCACAATCGAAATCCCCTGTACCATGGGAGCTGCGAGAATGTTCATCTATCTCATCTGTATTCCTGAATTTATTGATGCCTTGGCTACCCAACAAAGAGGCTGATGGTTCCAGAACATGAAACTTTCCAGAGAGGTTGTTATAAGAACTTGCAAGCGTACCATTTCCCAGTGGCTTTGCAGAAACCTTGGGTTGCTCTTTTGCAACTTTTGTAGCTGATCTATCTTTTGACTTGGACTTGGATGCAGAAGGCATTTCTGACAAAGTGAGTACACTGATATACCTGCGAGGAAATTTGCAAAAGAAAAAAGGTTAACACTCTAAGATAAGATGTGTAAAGTACTTATCTTCTTGTCAAATGAGGCACGTTCAAATGTTCAATCATAACAAATACAGAATACCAATATCCAAGTAAAAAGATAACTATAAATGCAAAGTACATATCTAACCTAACAAAAGGATACCAAACAGCTAGACTGACTCAAACATCTTGTTTAAGGAAACACACCATGCAGCACTATCAATATTACAGCTAATCTAACAGCAAAAGAACCTGGCATCCTGATAACAAATGAATGACACGTTGCTCACTGCATGACAGCTACCGCAGGTCTCCCATGCCAAAAAAGAACTAAATCAGACAAACTTTGGCTCCACTTCCATTTGACATGCAACCTGTGTCCATTAATGATGTTTCATTTTAGTTGCTTTTCTGCAGCACAGAAATTGTGCTTGTTTTGATCTCCTGTGTCCAATAATCAAGCAACAGAAAACAACCTTACGCACATAACAACAGAACTAAAGCAAGAGATTACAAAATCGTTACAGAATCAGAGAATTCTAACCCATGGGGATTAGGTCCGAGTATATTCGTTTATTTTCTCTTTGCCATCGGATTATCGAATCAAAACAGGAATATTAAAGGTATTGTATATTTTTTGAAAGACCAACTTACAACTACTATAACCAGAATTTTGGCTGAATGAGCATCTAGCGTCTATTATCCTCCAGAAAAATTGTGTTTGCATTCACGATCCCTTGAATTCCAAGACCTAACCATCAGGCACTAGATAAGAACCCAAATTTTTTCTTTTCACGGGACTCTACAGCATAGTCACCCATAGTTTCACCAGCATCCTGACACCGAGACGATACCTGCAAATCTCCGCCACCTGTGCCCCAATCGAATTTCCCGAAAATTCTCGACGTGGGGCATTCTTCCATGCCCAGGCGAACCTGGTACGCCCTCCACGGTCACCCACACCGCGCAATCACGCGATCCCTTGAAGCCCGAGCGGCCGTTCCCCGTCGAAATTCCACGGGCGAGCGTCTCACACGCTATAGCGAGCGTTGGCATTCCCGCGCTTCGGTGGATCAAACTATGAGGCCACCGGAGTGACCGGACTCCACGCTCGAATCGAATCGAACCAGAGAGAGATCAGAGAGGGAGGGGAGGAGAAACAGAGAGCGGAAGGGGCGGGGAGAGGAGGAGCTTACCCGGCGTCGAGGGAGAGGCGTGGGGTTTTGGCCTGCGGGCGGCGAGGATCGGGGAGCGGCGAAGGATTGGGGACGGGGGCGAGAGCCTTCTAGGGTTTGGTTGGTTGACGGCTTGACGCGGCTGTGGTGGTGTGCGGAGGAAACGGAGACGAAGCGAGACGAGACGAGAAGAGGCGAGCGAGACAGCGGTCGGTCGGGCGGGCGAGCGAGACCAGAGGCGGGAGAGAAATTTACAATTATAGCACTCCAGAGATTGCACTTTGCGGTTTTGGCGCTCCGAACACCTTCATTGCTAAAATGGCATTGCTAACATTTGCCGGTCATCAAAAATGCAATGTCACATGTTTAAGCGAACGTTGCAATGGTTCACAACAATACTTACGTAAACTATCCACCAAAAAGATCTCAAGATTTTTTATTGATTGTCTCCGCTCTCCACATAATATTTTTTGATTTGACTAACTGATGTTGTTATTTACTCCATCTAATATGTCTTGATACAACACGTCCAATGAAAGAAGCGATTAGAAGAGAGTTCACAACGACTGAATGAACGAATGAACGGAGATTATAGAATGACATAATTCCACCATACAGAAACCAAATAAAAGGAAGTTTGTGAGTTTAAGTTTATAAAATAAATCATATGAACTCAAACTTATAAAAAAATATATTAAAATATGGAGTGGTTGCTAAACTCGATGCACTCCATACAAATTATTGTGCTTTATAGTGATCACTAACGTTTAAAACCAACAAATAACCTTTCCTTTTATTGTTAGTGTGACAAATCATTGTTGCTTCATCCAATTCAGCAACCTCAAACACCATGGAGTCCATTACGTTAATGTGGTCTCAGAAACGACCTAATGCTTGCAAGAGCTAAGAACACAAGAGACAAGCACCCTATGGTAGTGCCCACATGGATCTTCAAATCCTAACACATATTTTGCAGGATCCATGAGCCATCATCAGAAGAACATAAACCATGTGCAAACAATAAATAAAGTATTAACACACCCAAATTATGTTTAATCCTTAGCACAAAAAAAACTAACACCCAAAACAACAAAGGAACAACACAATAATTTTTGCAATGACAGAAGGATAGGTGACAGGTACATAGAAGCAGTAGAAGCATACCGAGTCGACACCGTGGTAAGAAAAATGCCATGTAGACAGGCGATGTCGAGCCATTGAACGGGTACCAGAGGTAGCAAATCAGTGACCCCATCCGTAGAGCTGGAAGGGAAGGGAAGAGGCAAGCGTACCTGTTCGTTGCCGGAGAAGGACATGACGAAGACCTAGACATCTAGATGCGACATAGGTAGCATACCGCTAGATACATATAGGGAGAGAGCATGCAAGCGGAGAAAGAAGTCTAGCTGGAGCAGCTCCAAACCGAGAGGCACCCGCACCAGGCGTCAGTCCGAAAAGGGCGACATAATGCGAGTGCCTTCCTAGCCCTAGACCCACCGAGGTGACACAACAACACCACCAACTCCTAGCATATGCCGACTACTGTCGCGCTATGGGTCTTGGTTGTCCAATATCTCAGACCTAGACTCATCATCGCTAAGATAACCTAAGCGTGGCAAACGCCACCGTGTCCTCCTCGGCGAGACGCACGAAGAAAGGCCAGGAGCAAGACCAACTCGCCCCGTACCCGCGTCGAAGAGCATCAGTCAGCTTACTACTGCGACTGTGGGCAGGGGCAGTAAGTTGGGGAGGAAGAACATGGTGAAGGCCGGGAAGACGAACGGGACGTCCGACGACAGTGAAAACGATGGTGCACGCATAATGTGAAACGTCCTCGTGGACATGCAATAGCCACTGTATAGGTCGGTGTAAGGGCTGGTGTTGGACGAATACGGGGAGGAGTGAAAGGGAAATGTGCCCTTGGGCCATTTCTATAAGATTTTGGTGATTTAGGGCTTCACACAAAAATGCTTTGAGTTATATTTGTGCCAAAGATTCAAGAAGTGGACATCAAGATTAAAGGTATGTTTCTAGTCTTAGTCCATTGTTTTGAAGACTAATGTGATGTGTCTAAGTGCTAGAAACAGGAGAAATCACTTTGGAGATTAGTTGGCTATGTTCAGCCAAAGGGCTGTTCGGTCTGAGTGCACCGGACAGTGTCCGGTGGTGCACCGGACAGTGTCTGGTGTGCCAGGACCAGTCCCGGTGAACTGCCTGCTCTCGGGTCTCGACGGCGGCGTACGACTATAAATCACCGGACTGTCCGGTGGTGCACCGGACTGTCCGATGAGTCGTCTGCGGCGAAGTCGCTGCTCTCGGGAACCAAGTCAACAGCGTACGGCTATAATTCACCGGACTGTCCGGTGAGCCAACGGTCGGGCGCACCAACGGTCGGCCGCGCAATCCGCGCGTGACGCGTGGCCGAGCCAACGGTCGGATGAGGGCACCGGACTGTCCGGTGCGCCAATGGCTCCAAATCTTCAACGGTCGGCTGCGCCAGATAAGGAAAGCAATCCGCACCGGACAGTGTCCGGTGGTGCACCGGACTGTCCGGTGCGCCACCCGACTGAAGGCAAGATTTGCCTTCCTGGATTGCTTCCAACGGCTCCTAGCTGCCTTGGGGCGATAAAAGGGACCCCTAGGCGCATGGAGGAGGATACCAAGCATTCTTTGAGCATCCCTAGGCTGCGCCAGATAAGGAAAGCAATCCACACCGGACAGTGTCCGGTGGTGCACCGGATTGTCCGGTGCGCCACCCTACTGAAGGCAAGATTTGCTTTCCTGGATTGCTTCCAACGGCTCCTAGCTGCCTTGGGGCTATAAAAGGGACCCCTAGGCGCATGGAGGAGGATACCAAGCATTCTTTGAGCATCCCTAAGCACCAAGACTCCATTTCCGCGCTTTTGATTCTTTGTGATAGCAACTAGAGCTCCATTTGAGTAGAGAACTCTTTGAGTTGTGTTGCGAGCTCAAGTTGTGACTTGTGTGCGTGTTGTTGCTCTGATTTTGTATCTTGTGTGTGTTGCTCATCCCATCCTTACTTCTGTGCTTATTTGTGATTATCAAATTGTAAGGGCGAGAGGCTCCAAGTTGTGGAGATTCCTCGCAGACGGGATATAGTGAAAGGAAGAGAAACACTGTGGTATTCAAGTGGGTTTTTGGACCGCTTGAAAGGGGTTGAGTGCAACCCTCGTCCGTTGGGACGCCACAACGTGGAGTAGGCAAGTGTTGGACTTGGCCGAACCACGGGATAAACCACTGTGCCTCTCTGTGTTGATTTCTCTGTGGTTATCGTGTTTAGTAAGAACTCATCTCATGTCACTTGGCTTTATTGTTCTAACACTTAATCAAGTTTGTGCCCTTGAGTTTTAAGTTTTTACAGGATCACCTATTCACCCCCCCCCCCTCTAGGTGCTCTCAATTGGTATCAAAGCCGTCTCTTCAAGAAAGGGACTAATCACCCGAAGGGATGGATCCTAAGGGAAAGGGGATGGTGATCAACGACAAGGAGAAGGAGTCCTTCATCAATGAGCCAAAAGACGACAAGCCCACTGACTTGGGCTCAAGTCATAAGAAGGACGGGAAGAAGAAGAGGCGTATCAAGAAGATCGTCTACTACGACGACAGCGACGAGTCTTCTTCTTCCCAAAAGGACGACGACGATGACTACGAGAAAAAGAAAACGGTCAACTCAAACTTTTCTTTTGATTACACTCGTATTCCGCATAATTCAAATGCACATTTGCTTTCCATTCCTCTTGGCAAACCTCCACACTTTGATGGAGAGGACTACGGATTTTGGAGTCACAAAATGCGTAGTCACTTGTTCTCTCTTCATCCAAGTATATGGGAGATAGTAGAGAATGGAATGCATTTTGATAGTTCTGATAATCCCATGTTTATTAATGAACAAATCCACAAAAATGCACAAGCTACCACTGTTCTTTTAGCATCCTTGTGCAGGGAAGAGTACCATAAGGTGAGCGGCTTGGATAACGCCAAGCAAATTTGGGACACCCTCAGGATCTCGCATGAGGGAAATGACGTCACCATGCTCACCAAGATGGAGTTGGTGGAGGGCGAACTAGGAAGGTTCGCAATGATCAGGGGGGAGGAGCCAACCCAAACGTATAACAGGCTCAAGACCCTAGTCAACAAAATAAGAAGCTACAGAAGCACGAGATGGACGGACCACGACGTCGTCCGCCTACTGCTAAGGTCTTTCACTGTCCTTGATCCACATCTTGTAAACTCTATTCGTGAGAATCCTAGGTACACCAAGATGTCGCCCGAGGAAATACTTGGAAAGTTCGTAAGCGGGCTGTTGGGGGTATGCTTCGTAGCCGAAGATCCTAAAAGAGGAAAACACCTTCGGCAAGATCCTTTCATGAACAGCGTCGAAGTTATCACCGATAGAGCTTCGGTACAGTGACAAGTCTCAAGACGAAGGGGGCGAACCGACTTAAAGATCAAATGACTCAAAGACCCATGATGTTTTGTGTCAGTATTGTAATTGATTATAAAGGGGATAAATGTAATTTCACATAGGATGTGTCCTGTGCCTATAAATAGATGAACAGTGCCCCTGTACTATTCACGCAATCTTGTAATTGTTGACGCATCACACTGGAATTATTGTTTTCCATCAAGGAGAAGGTATAAATGTACGCAAATGTCATGTTTTAATATTCAGATCGATATAATGAAATATAAGAATAATGTTATCTGCTCCTAACATATGTTGTATATGTTATTCTTCATTTTACATTGTTCTATAAACCTGATCACGAAGGTATGACCTTCGTGATATTTAATCTGCGACCTTCGTCCGAAGTTCATTAAATCCTTGGGGAGATAATGCTTCAGCGGACGAAGGGCATTAACATTTAACATTTTTTATGTTGCCTTGTTCTTAATTCATAGCATTTGAGAACAAGTCCCCAACATTGGCGCCCACCTCCGGTGAACTCACTCCCACTTTTTGAGTTGATGGCTTCGTTCAAGAACCAGGCTGCAGCTGCTTCAGCTTCGAAGTTGGTCCTCCCGATCACAGGCGGTTCATGCTCAGAACCGGCCAACAAGAAACAGAAGAAGGAGGCACAGAGAAGGGTACAGCATGTCGGGGTGCAGGGACCCTTCATCAAGTCAAGATGGTCTCACATCCCAATTACCTTCTCCCAAGAGGACCTTCAGCTCAAGGATTTCCCTCACAATGATGCTATGGTTATTTCTTGTGTTATCAAAGGGTTTTTGGTCCACAATGTTCTGGTTGATACAGGCAGTGCAGTTGATATCATATTTGAAGGCCTTCAGACAAATGCAAGAGCCAGAAGACAAGATTCATGATGCTACACACCCTCTCTGTGGCTTCAGAGGAAGACAGATTGTAGCACTTGGCAAGATCACCATGCTAGTGACCTTCGGATTTGTTAACAACACCAGAACTGATCAAGTTGTGTTTGATATTGTCGACATGGAGTACCCCTACAATGCAATCATTGGTCGTGGAACACTTAATGCTTTCGAAGTAATTCTTCATCCAGCATATCTTTGCATGAAGATACCTTCGGATCAAGGACCTATTGCTATTCATGGGAGTCAGGAAGCTGCCAGAAAAGCTGAAGGGAACTAGACAGATTCAAAGGCAATCCATAATATAGATGGAGACGAAGCTTGTAAGCAGTACAATATAGAAGGGAGAAGGCTGCTTCGGCCGATCAGCCGAAGTCCATGCTTTTATGTGAAGATATTGCAGAGCAGAAGGTGCTGCTGGGATCTCAATTGTCTGAAGAGCAGGAGAAAACCCTGATAAGGTTTTTGTTGAACAACAAAGATGTCTTTGCATGGTCAGCCAATGATCTCTGTGGTGTTAACAGGGATGTCATTGAACACTCGCTAAATGTTGATCCATCCTTCAGACCCAGAAAGCAGAGGCTTCGGAAAATGTCTGATGACAAAGCCAAAGGTGCTCAGAATGAAGTGAAAAGACTCCTTAGTGCTGGAGTTATCAGAGAAGTGAAATACCCAGAATGGCTAGCCAACACTGTTATGGTGAAGAAGGCCAACGGTAAATGGAGGATGTGTATCGATTTTACTAATCTCAACAAGGCTTGCCCGAAGGATGAGTTTCCATTACCAAGGATAGATTCTCTAGTAGACGCAGCAGCTTCGTCGGAACTTATGAGTCTGCTAGATTGTTATTCAGGCTATCATCAAATTTGGATGAAGAAAGAGGATGAGCCAAAAACCAGCTTCATAACCCCTAGTGGAACATATTGTTACCTTCGGATGCCTGAGGGGCTCAAGAATGCTGGAGGAAGCTTCAGTAGAATGACAGCGAAGGTTCTCCATTCTCAGATACGTAGAAATGTGCTAACCTATGTTGATGATATTATAGTGAAAAGCACGAAGCAACAAAATCACATTGCTGATCTGCAGGAGACATTTGCTAATTTTAGACAAGCTGGTCTGAAGCCGAATCCAGAGAAATGTGTCTTCGGAGTGAAGAAGGGGAAATTCCTTGGTTGTCTGGTTTCAACAAAAGGAATCGAAGCTAATCCAAATAAAATCGAAGCTATTCTTCGGATGGAGACGCCAAGCACAAAAAAGGGGGCTCAACGGCTGACAGGAAGACTAGCATCTCTAAATCGATTCATATCTAGATCAGCAGAGAGAAATTTACCATTCTTTGAAGTGTTAAAGTCAGTCGAAGTCTTTCAGTGGGGATCAGCTCAGCAGAAAGCCTTCAAAGAGCTGAAGCAGTATCTGATAGATCTAAAGACGCTAACTCCACCAGCGCCAGGGGCTCCTCTATTGTTATATGTGGCAGCTTCGCACTCAGCAGTGAGCGCGGCACTTGTTCAAGAAAAGCTCGAAGGGCAAACCAAAAAGCAAGCCCCAATATACTTTGTCTCCGAAGTTCTCAGTCTATCAAAGAAAACTTATACAGAATTGGAGAAGGTGTTATATGCTGTCTTAATGGCCTCCAGGAAGCTTCGGCATTACTTTTAAGCATATCATATAATTGTTCCTTCGTCACAACCTTTGAAGGATATCACGAGGAACAGAGAAACTACTGAAAGAATTGGAAAGTGGGCTGCGGAACTCAATGAGTTCAGCATTCATTATGTGCATAGATCCTCAATACAGTCCCAGGCGTTAGCAGACTTCATCGCTGATTGGACACCAGGGGCTCAGGGAGAAGAAACAACTAAAGATGCCGAAGCTTGGACAGTATTTTGCGATGGTTCTTGGGGAACCTTCGGGGCAGGAGCAGCTGCTGTGTTAATTGTACCTTCCAAAGTTAGAACTTGCTTCACAGTGAAACTTGATTTTAGCTGCACAAACAATATTGCTGAGTACAAAGCTTTGCTTTTGGGGCTTCAGAAGTTAAAGGCAATGGGAATTAGAAGGGCAATTCTTAAAACCGATTCTCAAGTTATTTCTGGTCATGTTGACAAAAGTTGTAAAGCAAGAGACCCGAAGCTTGAGAAATACTTGGACATGGTCCGAAGCATTGAAGCTTCCTTCGAAGGGTTTTCTGTCAAGAATATTCCTCGAGGAGAAAATGAACATGCTGATTTGCTAGCCAAGTCAGCGGCACAGGGGCTGCCCCTACCTTCGGAAGTATTCTTTGAAACAATAAAAGCACCTTCGGTGGAACTTCTTGAAAGAGCAGTGCTCAATATATCTCCTGTTCATAGTGAAGATTGGAGAACTGAGATTATGTCTTTCCTCCAGGGTAATTTCCTTTCAGATGACGAAGCTTATAATAAGAGAATAGAAGCAAGAGCTCGACCATATGTCATAATAGAAGGGAGCTATACAAGCATGGAGTTTGTTCTCCATTGCTCAAATGTTTATCCAGAGCTGAAGGTATAGAATTGATGAAGGAAATACATGCAGGCCTGTGTGGATCTCACATTGGATCTAGGCCCTTGCTGGGAAAAGTATTTTGTCAAAGATTTTATTGGCCGAAGGCAGCTTCAGATGCAGCAGAATTAGTTCAAAAATGTGAAGGCTGTCAGAAATGTGCAAGAGATCAAAAACAGCCTTCGTCCATGACTCAGTTAATACAACCCACTTGGCCATTGCAAAGGTGGGGCCTTGATTTGTTAGGCCCGCTACCACCAGCACAAGGAAATTTAAAATATGTTGTGGTGGCAGTAGAATATTTTTCTAAGTGGATTGAGGCGAAGCCCTTAGCCACCATAACTTCGGTTACCATTCAGAAGTTTTTCTGGCAAAATATTGTTTGTCGCTTCGGAGTGCCGAAGGCTATTACTGTGGATAACGGAACATAGTTTGATGTCGAAGCTTTTAAAGAGTTCTGTGGAGGAATTGGTACGAAGATCCATTTTGCATCAGTGAGGCATCTAGAGTCAAATGGACTTGTTGAAAGAGCTAACGACATCATAATGATGGGAATAATGAAATTAATCTTCAATCAGCCCAGAGGAAAATGACCAGATGAATTAATTAAAGTGGTGTGGAGCCACAATACAACAGCATCAAGATCAACGGGCTTTACACCATTCAAGTTATTATTTGGTGACGAAGCAATAACCCCAGAAGAAGCGAAAGCGGGATCAATAAGAACAGTGGCTTCGGCAGAGGACGAAGCTGATTACTCTGTAGAGAAAGATGCTATAGAAGGGATCAGGCTTCAGGCTATGGAAAACATCAATAAATATCAAGCCGAAACAATAAAGTGGCGTGATAGAAAGGTTCAGTTAAAGAACATTAAGCCAGGGCATTTGGTGCTTCGGAGAGTGGTCAACCCAGATACAGTAAGCAAGTTACAGCTGAAATGGGAAGGACCTTTTCTGGTAGTATCTTCGTCAAGACCCGGTTCTTATAGATTAAAGGATATGGACGGCAACGACATTCCTAGATCATGGAATGCGGATGAGCTTCGGCGATATTATGTCTAGCTTGATGTAATTTTTTCTGTTCTTTCCTATGGCACCCTTTTCCTTTCTAAAGGGGGAGAAAGGTTTTTAATGGGGCCATAACATGTAATTTCTCTTTTTCTTATTTTAGCTTTATAAGAGCAATATCCCCCAAAGATGTAAATGTAAAAGCTGAGCATGCGCCATCGAGTGCAAAGAAAAAAGAAAAGAAAACAGGGAGAAGCTCAAAGGACGTCCCTAAGGGGATGCAGAGCACGACGAAGCTACAAAAAAAGTCGTTCCTAAGGGAGCGCAGCGTAAGTTTTCTGCTCAAAAGTCGTTCCTAAGGGAATGCAGAGCTTACAGCGAAAAATAAACGTTGATTCCACCGAAGTAAAAGGCAAAGAAGCTCCTAAGGGAGGCTTACAGCGAAAAATAAACGCTGATTCCGCCGAAGTAAAAGGCGAAGAAGCTCCTAAGGGAGGCTTACAGCGAAAAGTCAGCGCTGATACACCGAAAAGTAAACGGTGAAGCCGAAAAATAAACGGCAAAAAGACTGTATCTATTCCTAAGGGAATGGAGACTTTGGTTATGGCTTCGGATATGCGTTTGGACACTCATTTGCATGATACATCACATCATAACATTTGCATTCATAAACATTTATTTAGACATACGTAGGTTCTTATCATCATAACACAAGTAATCGTTTCGGCTCTAAAGATCATGCTTCGGCAAAGGAGGAAAAAGAAGCAGTTTTTTTTGCTTCGCTGCGTACGAAAAGAAGGGATGGTGTTTTTTCGCCTTCGGCTCAAAAATGATAATTTCGTCCACACCAAAGCATTCCATACATTGACGGAAAGGTAAGAATATATTACAAGGTATGGACATAGTTCACAGAATACAATTAATTACATTTGTAAAAGTTACTACAGAAAGTTTTTAGAATCTCTTCTACAGTCATTCATCTAAGCTTCATCAATATTCACTGAGCTTCAGCTTCAGCATTGTTGTCCAATAAAAGCTTTGGCGTCATCTTCTTACTCCTCAAGCTTCAGTTTCGGCTTCATCATCCTACACGAATTAAAAGTATTATAAGCGAAATTCAATTTCGAAGGAAGAGGTAAGCACGAAGGTATAATTTTGTTACCGGCTTGAGATGACTCCGCGCTTCGTCACCAGCTTTCTCTCGCCCACCCTTTGTCCATACCACCATTATAATTTTGTTCCCAATGCTTCGGGTGAGGCTGGGAATATCATCTAGAACTGCTGGTGATAGGCTAAAATTGGGTCTGTTGATAATTTTTCCGTGTTCACAGCCAGATTTCAGGAACGCAGCAGCAGTGCCCCGAGAAGCTACCAGGGCGCAGAAGTCACCATGTCCAGCAATAACATCATCAAGGTCATCAATCTCACCTTCGATGTGTTCGAAGGCTCCTAGTAGATCTTCAGCTGAAGGAGTAAATTTTTCACTGCTGGCCCCGACCGAATGAAATACCTTCTTCAGCCGTTGAATACATTGATTGCTGAATTCCAAACATTTACTTTGAAGGCCTATCAATGATTTTTTTTCAAATCTAAACCCTTCTCGACTTCGGCCTCAAGTTTTTCATTAAGCTTCAGCTTTTCCTGTTCGAAACTTTCTGACTGGCAGAGAAGCTTCGTGTTCAGTTCTGTTATTTTAGCTTCGGCTTCTGCTAATAAGCCTTCAGTTGTCTGGAGTTCGAACTCTTTCTTTTCAAAAGTAGCTGATTGTTCTTTTATTTTGTTTTCTAAGTTTTCAATTATAACCTCGTGCTTTTTATCTTCGAGATCCTGTTGCATCTTCAAAGCTTTGCTCAGTAGCATACTCTGTACGCGAACAACTTTTGTTAGGAAACATTTTTTTATGAAAAATAAAAAGTTAGACAGAAATTTTTTACCTTAAATTGGAATAAAACAAACTACTGATGATATGCTGTCGTCGGTAGCGGCTAATATCGACTTCGAGCTTCAGGAAACTGATACTCTTTGACAGAGTACCAATAACCTTCGCTCCGGCCTGATCCCGAATGCAGCCTAGCTTCTCATCATCAACACCCCCGAAGAGAATCGCCCCCGGCCGATAGCCGCAAGATATGGCATACTCTTTTAGTTCTTCTTTTTCGGCTTTCGTCAGTTCTTGCCCAATCAAGTTTTGAAAATTAAAAATTTGAAAATTAAAAATTTTGTCTTCCGATGTTTCTTCGGCAATTTCTTTCTTTTTCCCGGGTTCTGGGGCCGAAGCTTCTTTGGTGGCCCCAGCAGCTTCTTCTGCGGCCAGGTCTACCAGAATTTTATCTATATCAGCAACCATACTTTCTAAATCAATATCTTAGGCTCCAGTAGCTTCGGCATCTGTAGCCTCCGAAGGTGCAACTTCAGTAGCTGTCGAACTTTTAGCAGCTAGCGCCTTCGGAGCTGAAGCTCCTAGTGGTGTCTTTTCAATGACCTCTATCACCGTGATGATTCTTTTCTTCTTTGCTTTAACTGCTTCCCTCGATTTCACGAGCTCCTTTTCCTTCTGAAAAAGCTTCGTCAGTTGTGGCCCCAGTGGACTTAGCTTGACAGGCAAAGATTCAGTCATTACCTTTAAAATTTCCTCTACTTCGGTAGTAGAGGGTGTTGCAGGAGTTCCTTCTTATTCGTCAATTGCTTTTTGCTTCGGAGACGAAGCTTTTCTCTTCTTCGAAACACCTATTTTCGGCTCAGACTCTGGTTTTTTCTTTTTCGTTTGTTCTTTATCGTCTTTGTTCAGAACATCAGCTACTCTTTTTCTCTTTTGGCCTTCAGCACCCTTATCTAGCCGCTCGTAGTCAGGATATTTGTTGGGGTCACGCTTCGTTGCGCCGAAGGTCTTGTAAGAAGAAGCAGCTTCGGCTGATCTTGTCCTCAGGAGATGACCGAAGGTTCCTCTTCATGAAGCTTCGGTATTACAAACCGACTTAGAGATAGAATGACCTTTTAATCCATAAAGGTTTGAGTCAATGTTGTAAACTTTTATGAGGGACATAATTGTAATTCTTCACAGGTTGTGTCCTGTGTCTATAAATAGATGAACAGTACCCCCGTACTGTTCACGCTGACTTGGCATTTTGCTTTCCGTCATCCTTGTGCTTTTGCCTTCCTGCAATCCGAAGGTACACTTGTAATTTGAAGTCATTTCTATTTTTATATGATAGTAAAATAGAGATAACGTTGTGATAATATTTAAATGTTCATATTACTCTTTATATTGCATGTAAGTTCTTCGTCATAGTTTATTGTGCTTACGAAGATATGTTGTTTGTGACCTTCGTCCGAAACACATTATATCCCGAAGGGAAATAATGTTTCAAAGGACGAAGGGCTTTATCATTTAACACTTTTTATGTTGCCTTGTTCTTAATCCAAAGCATTTGAGAACAAGTCCCCAACATTGGCGCCCACCTCCGGTGAACTCACTTCCACTTTTCTGAGCTGATGGCTTCGTTCAACAAACAAGCTGAAGCTGCTTCGGCTTCGAAGCTAGTGCTCCCGATAACAGGCGGTTCTTGCTCAGAACCGGCTAACAAGAAGCAGAAGAAGGAGGCTCAGAGAAGGGTGCAGCATGTTGGAGTGCAGGGACCCTTCATCAAGTCAAAATGGTCCCACATTCCAATCACTTTCTCTCAGGAAGACCTTCAGCTTAAGGATTATCCTCACAATGATGCCATGGTTATCTCTTGTGTGATCAAAGGATTTCTGGTCCACAATGTCTTAGTTGATACAGGCAGTGCAGCTGATATCATATTTGCTAAGGCCTTCAGACAAATGCAAGAGCCCGAAGACAAGATCCATGATGCTACGCACCCTCTTTGTGGCTTCGGAGGGCGGCAGATTGTAGCACTTGGGAAGATTACCATGCCAGTAACCTTCGGATTTGTTAACAACACAAGGACTGAGCAAATTGTGTTTGATATTGTTGACATGGAGTATCCTTACAATGCTATCATTGGTCGCGGTACTCTCAATGCCTTTGAAGCAATTCTTCACCCAGCTTATCTCTGCATGAAGATACCTTCGGACCAAGGGCCTATTGCTATTCATGGAAGCCAGGAAGCTGCTAGAAGGGCCGAAGGAAGCTGGACTGACTCCAAAGCAATCCATAACATAGATGGAGCCGAAGCTTGTGAACAGTACAAATTTAGAAGGGAGAAAGCAGCTTCAGCAGATCAGCCGAAGCCCATGCTCTTATGTGCGGACATAGCAGAGCAGAAGGTGCTGTTGGGCTCTCAATTATCTGAAGAGCAGGAGAAAACCTTGATAAGGTTTTTGTTCAACAACAAAGATGTTTTTGCATGGTCAGCTAATGACCTTTGCGGAGTAAATCGGGATGTTATTGAACACTCGCTCAATGTTGACCCATCCTTCAGACCCCGAAAGCAGAGGCTTCGGAAAATGTCTGATGATAAGGCCGAAGGGGCTCGCAATGAAGTAAAAAGACTCCTCAGTGCAGGAGTTATCAGAGAAGTAAAGTACCCAGAGTGGCTAGCTAACACTGTTATGGTGAAGAAGGCCAATGGCAAGTGGAGAATGTGTATCGACTTTACAGATCTCAACAAGGCCTATCCGAAGGACGAATTCCCATTGCCAAGAATAGACTCTTTAGTTGATGCAGCAGCTTCTTCAGAGCTCATGAGTCTGCTAGACTGTTACTCAGGTTATCACGAAATTTGGATGAAGAAGGAAGATGAGCCGAAGACTAGCTTCATAACCCCAAGTGGCACATATTGCTATCTTCGGATGCCTGAGGGACTCAAAAATGCTGGAGGAAGTTTTAGCAGAATGACTGCGAAGGCCCTCCAGTCTCAGATAGGCAGAAATGTGCTAACTTATGTTGATGACATCATTGTAAAAAGCACGAAACAGGAAAATCATATTGCTGATTTGCAGGAGACCTTCGCCAGTTTCAGACAAGCTGGCTTGAAGCTGAACCCAGAAAAATGTGTCTTCGGAGTAAAGAAGGGGAAATTTCTTGGATGCTTGGTTTCAACAAAGGGAATTGAAGCTAATCCAAGTAAAATTGAAGCTATACTTCGAATGGAGCCACCAACTACAAGAAAGGGGGCCCAAAGATTGACAGGGAGGCTGGCATCTCTCAATAGATTCATATCTAGATCAGCAGAAAGAAATTTACCATTCTTCGAAGTGCTGAAATCAGCCGAAGTCTTTCAATGGGGATCAAATCAACAAAAAGCCTTCGAAGAGCTGAAGCAATATTTGATAGATCTAACAACGTTAACTCCACCAACGCCAGGGGCTCCTTTGTTGTTATATGTGGCAGCTTCGCACTCAGCAGTAAGTGCAGCACTTGTCCAGGAGAAGCTTGATGGCCAAGCCAAGAAGCAGGTTCCAGTGTATTTTGTATCTGAAGTCCTCAGTGTATCAAAGAAAAATTATACAGAACTGGAGAAGGTATTATATGCCGTTTTGATGGCATCCAGGAAGCTTCGGCATTATTTTCAAGCATACAATATTGTCGTTCCTTCTTCGCAGCCACTGAAGGATATTATGAGAAATAGAGAAGCTACTGGACGGATTGGAAAATGGGCTGCAGAGCTCAATGAATTTTGCATTGATTATGTGCATAGATCCTCGATCCAGTCTCAAGCGTTGGCAGATTTCATTGCCGACTGGACGCCAGGGGCTCAGGATGAAGAAATAAATAAGGATGCCGAAGTGTGGACAGTGTTTTGTGATGGCTCTTGGGGAACCTTCGGAGCAGGAGCAGCCGCTGTGCTGGTCTCACCATCCAAAGTTAAAACTTGTTATGCAGCAAGACTTGATTTTAGCTGTACAAACAATGTCACTGAGTACGAAGCTCTGCTTTTGGGCCTTCGGAAATTAAAAGCAATGGGAATCAGAAGGGCCATCCTTAAAACTGATTCCCAGGTTGTTTCAGGTCATATCGACAAGAGTTGCAAGGCTAAAGATCCGAAGCTTGAAAAATATCTGGACACGGTCCGAAGAATTGAAGCTTCCTTTGAAGGATTTTCTGTCAAAAATATCCCTCGAGGACAAAATGAGCATGCTGATTTGCTAGCTAAGTCAGCAGCACAGGGGCTGCCTCTACCTTCGGATGTGTTTTTCGAAACAATAAAGGCACCTTCAGTGGAACTCCTTGAAAGAGCAGTCCTCAACATATCTCCTGTTTATAGCGAAGATTGGAGAACTGAGATCATCTCTTACCTTCAGGGTAAGTTCCTTTCAGATGACGAAGCTTATAACAGGAGGATAGAGGCAAGAGCTCGTCCGTATGTCATGATAGAAGGGGAGTTGTACAAGCATGGAGTTTGCGCTCCGCTGCTCAAGTGTTTATCTAGAGCCGAAGGTATAGAGTTGATGAAAGAAATACATGTAGGCCTGTGTGGATCTCACATTGGATCTAGGCCGTTACTTGGAAAAGTTTTCCGCCAAGGGTTTTATTGGCCGAAGGCAGCTTCGGATGCAGCGGAATTAGTTCAAAAGTGCGAAGGCTGTCAGAAATGTGCAAAAGATCAGAAACAACCTTCGTCTTTAACACAGCTCATACAACCCATCTGGCCATTGCAAAGGTGGGGCCTTGATTTGTTAGGTCCATTGCCACCGGCTCAAGGGAATCTAAGATATGTTATAGTGGCTGTGGAGTATTTTTCTAAATGGATTGAGGCAAAGCCACTAGCCACAATAACTTCGGCCACTGTCCAAAAGTTTTTCTGGCAGAATATTGTTTGTCGTTTCGGGGTATCGAAGGCCATCACTGTAGATAATGGAACACAATTCGATTCCGAAGCCTTCAGAAATTTCTGTGATCAAATTGGTACGAAGATCCATTTTGCATCAGTCAAGCATCCGGAGTCAAATGGGCTCGTTGAAAGAGCCAACGGCATTATAATGACAGGAATAATGAAGTTAATCTTCAATCAACCCAGGGGAAAGTGGCCAAATCAGTTAACTAAAGTGGCGTGGAGCCACAATACAACAACATCAAGGTCTACAGGCTTTACTCCATTCAAGTTATTATTCGGTGACGAAGCAATAACTCCGGAAGAAGCTAAAACTGGATCAAATCAGGCCCTGAAGATGCTTGCTTTGTGGAAAAAGATGCCTTAGAAGGGATCAGGCTTCAGGCTGTGGAGAATATCAATAAATACCAAGTTGAAATAGTCAAATGGCGAGATAGAAAAGTTCGGCTAAAAAATATTGAGCCGGGACACTTGGTGCTTCGAAGAGTGGCCAACCCAGACACAGTGGGCAAGTTACAGTTGAAATGGGAGGGACCTTTCTTGGTGGCATCTTCGTCAAGGCCTGGTTCATACAGATTGAAGGACATGGACGGCAACGACATTCCAAGATCTTGGAATGCAGATGAGCTTCGGCGATATTATGTGTAACTTGATGTAACTTTTTTATGTTTTTTCTTTTTTCATGGCACCCTTTTCCTTTCTAGAGGGGGAGAAAGGTTTTTAATGGGGCCATCATATGTAATTTTCTTTTCTAGTTCTATAAGAGCAAAATCCCCCAAGGAATGTAAATGTAAAAGCTGAGAACACACCATCGAGTGCCGAAAACTGAAAAAGCGAAGAAGCTCCAAAGTCGTTCTAAGGGAATGCAGAGCTTACAGCAAAAAGTCGACGCTGATTCCGCCGAAAGTAAAAGGCGAAGAAGCTCCAAAGTCGTTCCTAAGGGAATGCAGAGCTTACAGCGAAAAGTCAACGCTGATTCCGCCGAAAGTAAAAGGCGAAGAAGCTCGAAAGACGTTCCTAAGGGAATGCAGAGCTAATGTGTGATTGTTTCTAAGGAAATAATGGCTGACGGTATGGCTTCGGATATGTGTTTGGACATTCATTCGCACATCACATTACATCATAGCATTTGCATTCATAAACATTCATTCATGGCATAAGTGGTTGTTTCGGCAAAAAAGGAAGAAGCGGTCTTTTATGCTTCGTTGTGTATAAAAAGGAGAGGTTTTGACAAAAAAGAAGAAGCGGTCTTTTATGCTTCGTTGTGTACGAAAAGAAGGGAAGGTGTTTTTTCGCCTTCGGCTCAAAATACTAATTTCGTCCACATCAAAGCACCTCAACGGAAGGGTAAGGATATATTACAAGGTATGAACAAAGTTCATTAAGAACAGTTTAGCTGTATTTACAAAAGTTATTACAAAAGTCTCTTGAGTTTTTCTAGTCTACTCCTACTAATCTTCATCGGGCTTCAGCTTCGGCGTCATATTCTTTAAGCATCAGTTTCAGCTTCGTCATCCTACATGAATCAAGGTATTGTAAGTAAAAATCAAGTTTGAGGGAGAAGGTAAGCACAAGGTATGATTTCTTACTGGTTCAAGATGACTTCGAGCTTCGTCTCCAGCTTTTTCCCGCCCGCCTTTGGTCCATATCATTTTTATAAATCTATTTGAAATGCTTCGGGCGAGGTCAGGAATATCGTCTAGCATTGACGAAGATAGAGTGAAATTGGGCCTGTTGACGATTTTTCCATGATCACAGCCGGCCTTCAGAAATGCTGCAGCGGTGCCCCGAGAAGCTACCCAGGCACAGAAGTCACCGTGCCCGGCTATAACTTCGTCAAGCTCATCAATTTCAGCTTCAATATGTTCGAAGGTTCTTGACAAATTTTCAGCTGAAGGGGTGAACTTTCCACTGCTGGCTCCAACTGAATAAAAGATCTTTTTTAGTTGTTGAATGCAGTTGTTATTAAATTTCAAACATTTGTCTTGAAGGCTTGTCAATGATTTCTTCAAATCTGAGTTTGTTTGGACTTCGGCCTCAAACTTTGAATTAAGCTCTAGCTTCTCTTGTTCAAATTGTTTTGATTGGCAGAGAAGCTTCGAATTCAATTCTGCTATTTTAGCTTCAGTTTCTGCCAATAAGCCTTCAGTTGTTTGGAGTTCGAAGTCTTTCTTTTCAATAATAGCTGTTTGCTCTTTTATTCTGCTCTCTAAATTTTCAATTATAATTTCGTGTTTCTTATCCTCTAAATCTTGCTGCATCTTCAAAGCTTTGCTCAGTAGCATGCTCTGCACATAAACAACCTTCGTTAGGAGCATTTTCATTATTAAAAACAATAAAAGTCAGAGAAAAGTTGTTTACCTTGAAATTGGAATAAAATAAGCTACCAACGATATGTTGTCGTCGGTAGCGGCTGATATCCGTTTCCAGCTTCGGAAAACCGATACTCTTTGATAGAGTACCGATGATCTTAGCTCCAGTTTGATCCCGGATGCAGTTCAATTTCTCATCGTCAATACCTCCGAAAAGAAGAGCTCCTGGTTTATATCCGCAAGATTTGGCATATTCTTTAAGCTCTTCTATTTCGGCTTTCGACAGTTCTTGCCCAACTAAATTTTGAAATTTGAAGGCTTCGTCCTCCGAAGTATCTTCGGCTATTTCCTTTCCCTTCCCAGGCAATGTGGCCATGGTTTCTTCGGCAGCAGTAGTAGCTTCTTCTACGGACATGTCTAGCAGTATTTTGTCGATGTCTTCAATTGTAGTTTCCAAGTTCAAATCTTCGGCCGAAGCGGCTTCGGTAGCCGCAACCTCCGAAGGTGTGACTTCGACATTTGTTGTGCCCTCAACCGCTGGCGCTTTCCGAGTTGAAGCCCTCGGTGGCGTCTTGTCAATGACTTCGGTCACTGCAATAATTCTTTGTCTCTTTGTTTTGGTTATCTTCTTCGTTTTTTCGGGATCTTCCACCTTTCGAAAAAGCTTCGTCAGTTGAGGCCCTAATGGACTTAGCTTTGCGGGCAGGGTTTCAATCATTACCTTTAAAATTTACTCCACATCGGTGGTAGAGGGTGATGCAGGAGTCCCCTCTTCATCGGATAATTTTTGCTTCGGAGATGATTTTCTTCTCTTTTTTGGAATATTCTTCTCTTTTGGTGGTTCTTCCTCATCTTTGTTCAAAGTTTCGGCCACCCTTTTCCTTTTTTGGCCCTCAGCACCCTTATTTAACCGTTCATAGTCAGGGTACTCGAAACCCAGGGCATCAAACACTCGGTTTAGTCTTCGCTTCGAACGGGTGCCGAAGGCCGCAGTCATTAGCTGATCTTCTTTTTTGGAATAATTCCCAAGAATTTCATTGCACATTACTTCAACTGTGTCCAGCCACTCTTGGCAAGGTTTTTTAAAGTATTTCTTGAACTTGAAATGGTAAGGAAGTCGAACAAGTTCCCCTTCTTTTTTCTCCCCCTCTAGCTTCGGCATTTCCCATTCTTTTAAAGTAGGGAAAACCCTGAAGGCCAAGAACTCTTGCACCAGGTCCCTAGTACTGATATGCTCTGAAATAATTTTAAACTCTCCCAGTGCAGCCCAGGTGGGACCTTCTAATGTCATGTGGCATCGTGGTCTTGTTTCTCCAAAGATTAATTCAAGTGGGCTTTGTACCAACTTCTCTTTGTCTTCGTCAACTTTCACATAAAACCACTCTGACTTCCAGCCTGCCGGCCATTTGCTTCGGTAGCTAATAATAGGAAACTTTGTGGTTTTTCGATAGGCAAAATTGTAGCAACCAAAGTTATCATGTAATCCATCCTTTCTGGCCTTCGTCTGGTAATGTAGCTCATGAACTCGGCAAAAACTGTCGGCAAACGGTTCCACCGCCTGGCTTTGGAGGGCCCAGATGTAAACACTAAGCCTAACGACAGCGTTAGGAGTCAACTGGTGAAAGTAGATACCAAACTTCTTCAATACATCTGCAATAATCCCATGAAGGGGGAATCTTAACCCAGCCTTTAGAAAGCTCTTGAAAATGACTATCTCATCCTTCTCTGGCTTCGGGGTAGTTTCTTCTCCCCCGAAGCGAAGTAGCTTCTTCTGATTTTCACTGAAATTACCTGACTTTACCATCTTGGACAGATCAGCCTTCGAAACGGTCGACTTTCCGAAGTCCAAGTGGCTGGGCTTACTTGGCATGGCAATGCGATAATCATCTTCGGGATCAGTTTCTTCAATGTTCTCATCTTCTGCTTCGGCAGTTGCTCGTACTGCTTCAACAGTGGGGGTTTTCTCCGAGGTTACCAGTCCGGATCGTTGCATTGCTTCGGAGATGGGAACAGTCTCCGAACCTTCAGCTTCGTCTCCTTCACGCTCAACCCTGGCGGTAGATCGCACTCTAGCCATTTAATTCTGAGTTTGGGGAAATTGAATACTTTTTTCTCCCGAAGCCTTTCTTTCTGACGAAGCAGACTTCGAGTTGGACCTTCGTTCGATTCTGAGAGTCAAGCTTCGGCTATGGTTAAAAATTTTGGCAGCAAAACAGTGCAAATAGCAATGAATGCTGTGGTAACTTCACACCTACCCGTCTGTTTATATAGTGTTGCAGGTAAGAAGGCGAAGCGCCGGGATTTTTACACCAGGCGGGCAGTCACTTGCACTCGCTACGCGGTGGACCGCAGAGACCAAACAGTAACTCTGCAAGGTGGGCCTGACACGCGCTCGGAAACTGGATCGTTTCTCGACAACGAGCTCAGGGAAGGTGTTTTTTTTGGACCTTCGGCTTCCCGAAGCTTAAGAGGTTTTTTTCACGGATCAAGCTCGTTACGAAAAACGATCTAGCGCCGCGAAAGGGGCTACTGTTGGGGTCACGCTTCGTTGCGCCGAAGGTCTTGTAAGAAGAAGCAGCTTCGGCTGATCTTGTCCTCAGGAGATGACCGAAGGTTCCTCTTCATGAAGCTTCGGTATTACAAACCGACTTAGAGATAGAATGACCTTTTAATCCATAAAGGTCTGAGTCAATGTTGTAAACTTTTATGAGGGACATAATTGTAATTCTTCACAGGCTGTGTCCTGTGTCTATAAATAGATGAACAGTACCCGCGTACTGTTCACGCTGACTTGGCATTTTGCTTTCCGTCATCCTTGTGCTTTTGCCTTCCTGCAATCCGAAGGTACACTTGTAATTTGAAGTCATTTCTATTTTTATATGATAGTAAAATAGAGATAACGTTGTGATAATATTTAAATGTTCATATTACTCTTTATATTGCATGTAAGTTCTTCGTCATATTTTATTGTGCTTACGAAGATATGTTGTTTGTGACCTTCGTCCGAAACACATTATATCCCGAAGGGAAATAATGTTTCAAAGGACGAAGGGCTTTATCATTTAACACTTTTTATGTTGCCTTGTTCTTAATCCAAAGCATTTGAGAACAAGTCCCCAACAATATTCAAAACCCAGGGCATCCATTACGCGGTTTAGCCTTCGTTTCGGACGGGTGCCGAAGGCCGCAGTCATCAATTGGTCTTCTTTCTTAGAATAATTTCCAAGTATTTCATTACACATCACTTCGATTGTCTCCAGCCACTCTTGGCAAGGTACCTTGAAAAGTTTCTTGAATTTGAAATGGTAGGGCAACCAAACAAGTTCCCCTTTTTTCTTCTTCCCCTCTAGCTTCGGCATTTCCCACTCCTTCAAAGTCGGGAATACTCTGAAGGCCAGAAATTCCTGCACCAAGTCCCTAGTGCCAATATGATCTGCAATCACTCTAAATTCAGCTAGAGCAATTTGACTTGGACTCCCTGTTAACATGTTGCACGGGGGTCGGGTCTCTCCGAAGATCAATTCCAACGGACTCTGGACCAACTTATCTTCATCTTTGTCAACTCTCACGTAGAACCACTCAGATTTCCATCCAGCTGGCCATTTGCTTCGGTAACTGATCACTGGGAACTTTGTAGTCTTACGGTAACAAAGTTGTAGCAGCCAAAATTTTCATGAAGACCATCTCCTCTAGCCTTGGTCTGGTAGTGCAGTTCGTGCACTCGGCAGAAACCTTCAGCAAATGGTTCCACCCCTGGCTTCAGAGAGCCCAGATATAAACATTTAGCCTAACGATAGCGTTAGGGGTTAGCTGATGAAGGTAGATCCCAAATTTTTTCAGCACTTCAGCAATCATATTGTTCAAAGGGAATCTTAAACCAGCTTTAAAAAGGCTTTTGAAAACCACTACTTCATTCTTTCCCGGCTTCGGGATGGTTTCTTTTCCACCAAAACGAATCAACTCCTTCTTCGCTTCATTAAGAAAGCCCAACTTCACCATCTTAGGAAAATCAGCTTCGGAGATGGTGGACTTTCCGAAGTCCAGGTAGCTGGGTTTGCTCGGCACTGCACTGCTATAATCATCTTCGGAATCAGTTTCTTCAGCATCAGCTTGTCCTGCTTCGGCGACAGGAATATCCTCCGATGTTACCAGCCCAGACCGCCTCATTGCTTCGGAAATTGGAACAGTTCCAGTAGCTTCGGCCTCATCTCCTTCACGGTCAATCCTGGCAGTAGAACGCAATCTCGCCATCTGATTATGGATTTTTTGAAATTTTTTGAAGTTGTTGACTTTCTCGATTTCTCCGAAGTTCTTTCTCTTGTGACGAAGCAGAAACAAAAGCGGTGCTTCGCTTGAGCACAATGATCAAGCTTCGGCTATGGTTAAATTTTTGACAGCACAACAGTACAATAGCAATGAATGTTGTGGTAACTTCACACCTACCCATTTGTTTATATAGCGCCGCAGGTGGGAAGGTAAATCGCCAAGGTCTTCCGCACCGGAAAAACAGCCACCCACACTCATTGACCGGTGGGCCACAAGGTCCGCGAAGGTGAATCGCCAGGGCGCGCGCAATTGCTGCAAGATGGGGCCACCTCGCGCGCGGATTATTTTAATCGTTTCTCGTCAACGAGCTCAGGGAAGGTGTTTTTTCGGATCTTCGGCATCCCGAAGCCTAGAAGATTTTTTCACGGATCAAGCTCGTTACGAAAAACGATCTAGCACTGCAAAGGGGCTACTGTTGGGGGTATGCTTCATAGCCGAAGATCCTAAAAGAGGAAAACACCTTCGGCAAGATCCTTTCAAGAACAGCGCCGAAGTTATCACCGATAGAGCTTCGGCACAGTGACAAGTCTCAAGACGAAGGGGGCGAACCGACTTAAAGATCAAATGACTCAAAGACCCATGATGTTTTGTGTCAGTATTGTAATTGATTATAAAGGGGATAAATGTAATTTCACATAGGCTGTGTCCTGTGCCTATAAATAGATGAACAGTGCCCCTGTACTGTTCACGCAATCTTGTAATTGTTGACGCATCACACTGGAATTATTGTTTTCCGTCAAGGAGAAGGTATAAATGTACTCAAATGTCATGTTTTAATATTCAGATCGATATAATGAAATATAAGAATAATGTTATCTGCTCCTAACATATGTTTTAACGTTATTCTTCATTTTACATTGTTCTATAAACCTGATCACGAAGGTATGACCTTCGTGATATTTAATCTGCGACCTTCGTCCGAAGTTCATTAAATCCTTGGGGAGATAATGCTTCAGCGGACGAAGGGCATTAACATTTAATATTTTTATGTTGCCTTGTTCTTAATTCATAGCATTTGAGAACAAGTCCCCAACACAGGCAAATGATGATCAAGGAGGCAAGATACGTCGATGAGGCATTGAATGGTCCAATCCACGAGCCTCAAACCGTTGCTCTCAAAGCAACAAGTAGCAGGGAGGCGCTACCTAGCAAGGTGGCGCAAGTTGAGGCGGCAGGGCTCAACGAGGAAGAAATGGCCCTCATCATCAAGCGCTTCAAGACGGCGCTAAAGGGTCGCAAGGAGCATCCCAAAAAGAACAAGACGAAGGGAAAGCGCTCCTGCTTCAAGTGTGGTAAGACTGGTCACTTTATTGCTAACTGTCCCGATAATGATAGTGACCAGGGACAAGAGAAAAGCGGGAAGAAGGAAAAGAAGAAGGCGTACAAGAAGGCTAAGGGCGAGGCACACCTTGGCAAAGAGTGGGACTCGGATTGTTCTTCGTCCGATTCCGACGACGAGGGGCTCGCCGCCACCGCCTTCGACAAATCGTCGCTCTTCCCCAACGAGCGCCACACTTGCCTAATGGCAAAGGAAAAGAAGGTAATCACTAGAGAAACTCCTAAGTGCTCTACTTCTAGTGATGAGGAATCTAGTGATGATGATAAAGTTGATTACACTAGCTTGTTCAAGGGATTAGATAGAGCTAAGATAGAAAAGATTAATGAGCTGATTTATGCATTAAATGAAAAAGATAGACTTCTAGAGAGGCAAGAGGACATCTTGTATGAGGAACATGATAAATTTATTAATGTTCAAAAGTCTCTTGCCTTAGAGATTAAAAGAAATGAATTACTATCTTCTGAATTGTCTATTTGCAATGAATCTATTTCTAGCTTGAAGATTTTGAATGATGATTTAAATGCTAAGCTAGAAATTGCAAATAAATCTAGTTCTTGTATTGAACATGTAGTAATTTGCTATAGGTGTAAGGATTTTAATGTTGATGCTTGCAATGAACATTTGATTTCCATTTCTAAATTAAATGATGAAGTAGCTAGTCTTAATGCCCAACTTAAGACTAGCAAAAATGATTTTAATAAACTAAAATTTGCAAGGGATGCCTACACTAGTGGTAGACATGCCTCTATTAAGGATGGGCTTGGCTTTCGAAGGGAAGCTAAGAACTTAACAAGTCATAAGGCTCCCATCTCCGCCAAGGAGAAAGGGAAGGCCCCTATGGCAAATAGTGTTCATAAAAATCATGCTTTCTTGTATCATGATAGGAAATATTCTAGAAATGATCATTATGATAGGAGTTATAATGCATTTGACTCTCATGCCATGATTGCTTCAAGTTCTAGCATTAATGGTAGACCTAGGAGGAATTTTGTGTCTCATGCTCCTAGGAAAGTGTTTAATGGATCTACCACTATCTTTCATGCTTGCAATGCTAAATTCATTCTTTCATGTAAAAATAAAAGGGTGATTGCTAAAAAGGTGGGAGCCAAATACAAAGGAGACAAGACTTGCATTTGGGTCCCTAAGGCTATTGTTACTAACCTTGTAGGACCCAACAAGAGTTGGCTACCTAAAACCCAAGCCTAATTTGCCTTGCAAGTTTATGCATCCGGGGGCTCAAGCTGGATTATTGATAGCGGATGCACAAACCACATGATGGGGGAGAAGAAGATGTTCACGTCCTACGTCAAGAACAAAGATTTCCAAGACTCAATCATATTCGGTGACGGGAATCAAGGCAAGGTTAAAGGACTAGGAAAAATAGCTATTTCTTCCGAGCATTCCATTTCTAATGTGTTTTTAGTAGAATCGCTCGGATATAACTTATTGTTAGTTAGTCAATTATGTAATATGGGTTACAATTGCTTATTTACAAACGTAGATGTGGCTGTCTTTGGAAGAAGTGATGGTTCATTAGCTTTTAAGGGTGTACTAGATGACAAACTCTATTTAGTTGATTTTTCGAAGGAGGAGGCGGATCTAGATGCATGCTTAATCGCTAAGACTAGCATGAGCTGGCTATGGCATCGCCGTCTAGCACATGTGGGGATGAAAAACCTTCACAAGCTTCTAAAGGGAGAACATGTGTTAGGTCTAACAAATGTAACTTTCGAAAAAGATAGACCTTGTGCAGCTTGTCAAGCAGGTAAACAAGTGGGAAGTGCTCATCACATCAAGAACGTGATGACTACATCAAGACCTTTGGAGCTATTAGATATGGACCTCTTCGGACCCGTCGCCTACCTCAGCATCGGGGGAAGTAAGTATGGTCTTGTTATTGTTGATGATTTTTCCCGCTTCACTTGGGTATTCTTTTTACAGGATAAAACTGAAACCCAAGGGACCCTCAAGCGCTTCCTAAGGAGAGCTCAAAATGAATTTGAGCTCAAAGTGAAGAAGATAAGGAGCGACAATGGGTCCGAGTTCAAGAACCTGCAAGTGGAGGAGTTTCTTGAGGAGGAAGGAATCAAGCACGAGTTCTCCGCTCCCTACACACCATAACAAAACGGTGTGGTAGAGAGGAAGAACATGACGCTTATAGACATGGCGAGGACGATGCTTGGAGAATTCAAGACGCCCGAGCGGTTTTGGTCGGAAGCTGTGAACACGGCTTGCCACGCCATAAACCGGGTCTACCTTCATCGCCTCCTCAAGAAGACGTGATACGAGCTACTAACCGGCAACAAACCCAATGTTTCGTATTTTCGAGTTTTTGGGAGTAAATGCTACATTCTGGTGAAGAAAGGTAGAAATTCAAAATTTGCTCCCAAAGCTGTAGAAGGGTTTTTGTTAGGTTATGACTCAAATACAAAGGCGTATAGAGTCTTCAACAAATCATCGGGTTTGGTTGAAGTTTCTAGCGACGTTGTATTTGATGAGACTAATGGCTCTCCAAAAGAGCAAGTTGAGCTTGATGATGTAGATGAGGATGATGTTCCAACAGACGCGATTCGTACCATGGCGATTGGAGACGTGCGACCACAGGAACACAAGGAGCAAGATCAACCTTCTTCCTCAACAACGGTGCATCCCCCAACTCAAGATGACGAACAGGTCCCTCAAGAAGAGGCGTGTGATCAAGGGGGAGCACAAGATGTCCAAGTTGAAGAGGAAGAAGCACCACAAGCCCCTCCAACTCAAGTTCGAGCGATGATTCAAAGGAATCATCCCGTCGACCAGATTTTGGGTGATATTAGCAAGGGAGTAACTACTCGCTCTAGATTAGCTAATTTTTGTGAGCATTACTCTTTTGTCTCTTCTATTGAGCATTTCATGGTAGAAGAGGCCTTGCTAGATTCAGACTGGGTGTTGGCGATGCAGTAAGAGCTCAACAACTTCAAGCAAAATGAAGTTTGGACACTGGTGCCGCGTCCCAAGCAAAATGTTGTGGGAACCAAGTGGGTGTTCCGCAACAAACAGGACGAGCACAGGGTGGTGACAAGGAACAAGGCTCGACTTGTGGCAAAAGGTTATGCCCAAGTCGTAGGTTTGGACTTTGAGGAGACTTTCGCTCCTGTGGCTAGGCTAGAGTCGATTCGTATTTTGTTAGCCTATGCTGCTCACCATTCTTTCAGGTTGTTCCAAATGGACGTGAAGAGCGCTTTCCTCAACGAGCCAATCAAGGAGGAGGTGTACGTGGAGCAACCCCTTGGCTTTGAGGATGAACGGTACCCCGACCATGTGTGTAAGCTCTCTAAGGCGCTCTATGGACTTAAGCAAGCCCCAAGAGCATGGTATGAATGCATTAGAGACTTTTTAATTGCTAATGCTTTCAAGGTTGGGAAAGCCGATCCAACTCTTTTCACTAAGACTTGTGACGATGATCTATTTGTGTGCCAAATTTATGTCGATGATATAATATTTGGTTCTACTAACCAAAAGTCTTGTGAAGAGTTTAGCAGGGAGATGACTCAAAAATTCGAGATGTCAATGATGGGCGAGTTGAACTACTTCCTTGGGTTCCAAGTGAAGCAACTCAAAGACGGCACCTTCATCTCTCAAACAAAGTACATGCAAGACTTGCTCAAGTGGTTTGGGATGAAGGACACCAAGCCCGCAAAGACTCCAATGGGAACCGACGGGCATGTCGACCTCAACAAAGGAGGTAAGTCCGTTGATCAAAAGGCATACCGGTTTATGATAGGGTCTTTACTTTATTTATGTGCTAGTAGACCCGATATTATGCTTAGTGTATGCATGTGTGCTAGGTTTCAATCCGACCCAAGGGAGTGTCACCTTGTGGCCGTTAAGCGAATTCTTAGATATTTAGTTGCTACGACTTGCTTCGGGATCTGGTATCCAAAGGGGTCTACCTTTGACTTGATTGGATATTCAGACTCCGATTATGTTGGATGTAAGGTCGATAGGAAGAGTACATCAGGGACGTGCTAATTTCTAGGAAGGCCCCTGGTGTCCTGGAGTTCTAAGAAACAAACCTCCGTTGCCCTATCCACCGCTGAGGCTGAGTACGTTGCCGCAGGACAATGTTGCGTGCAACTACTTTGGATGAGGCAAACCCTCAAGGACTTTGGCTATAATCTAAGCAAAGTCCCGCTCCTATGTGACAATGAGAGTGCTATCCGCATGGCGGACAATCCTGTTGAGCACAACCGCACAAAGCACATTGACATCCGGCATCACTTTTTGAGAGACCACCATCAAAAGGGAGATATCGAAGTGTTTTATGTTAGCACCGAGAACCAGCTAGCCAATATCTTTACCAAGCCTTTAGATGAGAAGACCTTTTGCAGGCTGCGTAGTGAGCTAAATGTCTTAGATTCGCGTAACTTGGATTGATATAGAGCATACATGTGTTTTATGCCTTTGATCATGTTCCTTTATGCATTTTATTGTTTATTTACGGTGATCAAGTTGTGCAAGGGATCCCCCGGACCTCACAAGTCCATGTGTGAATGATGCACATATTTAGGGGGAGAAATGCTACAACTTGACCCTTTGAGACTAACTGTGTGCTTGAGTTTTCTTAATTTAGTCTCAAAGGAGGATTGAAAGGGAAAAGGTGAACTTGGACCATGCAAGACTTCCACTGCACTCCGATGAAAAGGTGAACTTGGACCATGCAAGACTTCCACTGCACTCCAATGAGAGGGTAACTTACTCCAAGTTCATCTCCGTGTTCTTATTGCCTTTTTACTCTTAATTGAAGATTTTGGTGAGGCAATGGGGTTCAAGGGCCAAAAATGATCCTATTTTGGTGCTTGATGCCAAAGGGGGAGAAATTAAGGCCAAAGCAAGAAATGGATCAGCTACCACTTGAGAATATTGAAAATAGTAGAGTAGAGCTTTTGTTTTGTCAAAATACTCTTATTATCAAAAGTTTGTCTCTTGTGGGGAGAATGTTTGATTATGGGAAAAGGGGAGTTTTTGAATCTTTGATCAATTTCTCTTGGAATACCTCTCTCTATGCCTCAACAAGTGACTTTGACTTAGAGATAGGAAATTGAGTTTGATTTGCAAAAACAAACCAAGTGGTGGCAAAGAATGATCCAAAATGTCAAATTTGAATCAAACACAAATTTTTGTTCTCATTTGCATTGATGTTGCACTTCTTTAGTTGCTTTTTGTTGTGTTGGCATAAATCACCAAAAAGGGGGAGATTGAAAGGGAAATGTGCCCTTGGGCCATTTCTATAAGATTTTGGTGATTTAGGGCTTCACACAAAAATGCTTTGAGTTATATTTGTGCCAAAGATTCAAGAAGTGGACATCAAGATTAAAGGTATGTTTCTAGTCTTAGTCCATTGTTTTGAAGACTAATGTGCCGTGTCTAAGTGCTAGAAACAGGAGAAATCACTTTGGAGATTAGTTGGCTATGTTCAGCCAAAGAGCTGTTTGGTCTGAGTGCACCGGACAGTGTCCGGTGGTGCACCGGACAGTGTCCGGTGTGCCAGGACCAGTCCCGGTGAACTGCCTGCTCTCGGGTCTCGATGGTGGCGTACGGCTATAAATCACCGGATTGTCTGGTGGTGCACCAGACTGTCCGGTGAGTCGTCTGCGGCGAAGTCGTTGCTCCCGGGAACCAAGTCAACAACGTACGGTTATAATTCACCGGACTGTCCGGTGAGGCACCGGACTGTCCGGTGAGCCAACGGTCGGGCGCGCCAATGGTCGGCCGCGCAATCCGCGCGTGACGCGTGGCCGAGCCAACGGTCGGATGGGGGCACCGGACTGTCCGGTGTGCACCGGATAATGTCCGTTGCGCCAACGGCTCCAAATCTTCAACGGTCGGCTGCGCCAGATAAGGAAAGCAATCCGCACCGGACAGTGTCCGGTGGTGCACCGGACTATCCGGTGCGCCACCCGACTGAAGGCAAGATTTGCCTTCCTGGATTGCTTCCAACGGCTCCTAGCTGCCTTGGGGCTATAAAAGGAACCCCTAGGCGCATGGAGGAGGATACCAAGCATTCTTTGAGCATCCCTAAGCACCAAGACTCCATTTCCGCGCTTTTGATTCTTTGTGATAGCAACTAGAGCTCCATTTGAGTAGAGAACTCTTTGAGTTGTGTTGCGAGCTCAAGTTGTGACTTGTGTGCGTGTTGTTGCTCTGATTTTGTGTCTTGTGTGTGTTGCTCATCCCATCCTTACTTCCGTGCTTATTTGTGATCATCAAATTGTAAGGGCGAGAGGCTCCAAGTTGTGGAGATTCCTCGCAAATGAGATATAGTGAAAGGAAGAGAAACACCGTGGTATTCAAGTGGGTCTTTGGACTGCTTGAAAGGGGTTGAGTGCAACCCTCGTCCGTTGGGACGCCACAACGTGGAGTAGGCAAGTGTTGGACTTGGCCGAACCACGGGATAAACCACTGTGCCCCTCTGTGTTGATTTCTCTGTGGTTATCATGTTTAGCAAGAACTCATCTCTAGTCACTTGGCTTTATTGTTCTAACACTTAATTAAGTTTGTGGCCTTAAGTTTTAAGTTTTTACAGGATCACCTATTCACCCCCCCTCTAGGTGCTCTCAAGGAGGCGCCTTCTCCCACACCCTCTACCAAGAATGGAGTGACGCGGAGGCGGAGGCATGAGGGGAGAGATAAAAGAAGCAGGATGACGAACGAGGTGGCGGCAACTAAGGAGAGGACCATCATTATCGTGCGAAGGTATAGATGGCCAAATGGATCATGTATGACGGGCCGGCCCGAGGCACGATCCATTTAATAGTGCCTAGGCTAGCCCGGCACGAACGTCGTGACGTGCTTGGCCTGTAGCCTCGGCCCGTAGTGTTGGCCCGACACGATTATATTTTTATTATTTTACAAAAAATGTATATAAATATGTACAATTTATATTCAGTATTAAAAACACCTGATCATGATGTGAGGTGTTATTTGTAAAAAGATGACGTGGGATGACCGTTGAAACTGGTGTTTAATATAGTATAGATTTAAACGGGAGCCACGGCTTGTCGCCTAGCGATGAAACGAACGGAAACAGACGGAAAAACCCTTCTTCCGCTTTCCGCTTCCGCCAATCATCGTCGGAAATGGGAGCAGGAGCGGAACAACCACGGGCGGAAACGGTTCTGGGTTATACGTGTTTACGGAAACGAACCAAAACGACCTAAAATTAACCGGAAACGAACGGAAATTGCCTCAACGGAAAAATTAACCGGAAAATAAGCCCACATCACCACATGATTACATGACCAGTTGACCACATAGCCATTGAACAATAGGAAAAAAAGTCCACAATAGTACATGTGCACATAGCACGAATCCAAATCCAACAAGTAAACTTATACTCACTCAGCCCACCTAAATTCAGTCCAGACACAATAACAGTTAACAGAGTAATAGTCACACTCACACACTGACACGTATATGGACACTCAACTGCTGCAAACAACCAAACAATCAACTGCTCCAGGTCCTGTTCCAAAGTGAGACATATCGAGTCTCAACTGCTACAAACAATCAAACGTCGCTCTATGAACAATTGAATAATTGAGTAAACAATAAAAAACAATCAAACAATCAAGCATGTGGCCATGTGGGTTGCTGGCTGCAAGAAGCAGTAACGCCAAGCGCCAAATAGCTTGCTGCTAGTACTAGTTGAGAGCACCTAGAGGGGGGGTGAATAGGTGATCCTGTAAAAACTTGAAACTTAATCCACAAAACTTGATTAAGAGTTAGCACAATAAAGCCAAGTGGCTAGAGAAGAGTTCTTGCACAACACGATAACCACAAGAAGATCAACATAGAGATGGCACAGTGGTTTATCCCATGGTTCGGCCAAGTCCAACACTTGCCTACTTCACGTTGTGGCGTCCTAACGGACGAGGGTTGCACTCAACCCCTCTCAAGCGGTCCAAAGACCCACTTGAATACCACGGTGTTTTGCTTGCACTTTACTATATCCCGCTTGCGAGGAATCTCCACAACTTGGAGCCTCTCGCCCTTACAAAGATGTTCACAAAGAAGCATGGAAGTAAGGATGGGATGAGCAACGCACACAAGACACAAAATCAGAGCAACACACGCACACAAGTCACAACACGAGCTCTCAACACGACTCAAAGAGTTCTCTACTCAAATGGAGCTCTAGTTGCTATCACAAAGAATCAAATGCGTAGAATTGGAGTCTTGGTGCTTAAGAATGCTTAGAGAATGCTTGGTATGCTCCTCCATGCGCCTAGGGGTCCCTTTTATAGCCCCAAGGCAGCTAGGAGCCGTTGAGAGCATTCCAGGAAGGCAATTCTTGCCTTCTGTCGCCTGGCGCACCGGACAGTCCGGTGCACCACCGGACACTGTCCGGTGCGGATTTCTTTCCTTCTGTGGCGCAGCCGACCGTTGAAGATCCAGAGCCGTTGGCACACCGGACACTGTCCGGTGCACACCGGACAGTCCGGTGTCCCCTTCTGACCGTTGGCTCAGCCATGCGTCGCGCGCGGATTACGCGGCCGACCGTTGGCCCGGCCGATCGTTGGCTCACCGGACAGTCTGGTGCCTCACTGGACAGTCCGGTGCCTCACCGGACAGTCTGGTGAATTATAGTCGTACGCCGTTAATCGCTTCCCGAGAGCGATGACTTCGCCTGTGAATGGCTCACCAGACAGTCCGGTGCACCACCGGACAGTCCGGTGATTTATAGCCGTACACCGTTGATCGCTTCCTGAGAGCAGCCAGTTGACAGTCGCCAGCCTGGCGCACCGGACACTGTCCGGTGCACCCAGACTGCGCAGAGTCTTGGCTGCTTAGCCAAGTCTTTTCCAAATTGGTCTTTTCCTATTTCTAGCACTTAGACACAATACATTAGTCTCCAAAACAATGTACTAAGTCTTAGAAACATACCTTTACTCTTGATTTGCACTTTGTCCATCAATTGGCATAGATTAACACTTAAGCACTTGTGTTGCCACTCAATCACCAAAATACTTAGAAATGGCCCAAGGGCACATTTCCCTTTCAATCTCCCCCTTTTTGGTGATTTATGCCAACACAACAAAAATCAACTAAAGAAGTGCAACATCAATGCAAATGAGAACACAAATTTGTTTTGATTCAAATTTGGCATATTTGGATCATTCTTTGCCACCACTTGGTTTTGTTTTTGCAAATCAACCTCAAATTCCTATCTCTAAGTCAAACACACTTGTTGAGACATAAAAAGAGTTGTTCCAAGAGAAATTGATCAAAGATTTCAAAAAACTCCCCCTTTTCCCCATAATCAACTACTCTCCCCACAAGAGGACAACTTTTGACAAAAGAGACAACAAGAGAGTTTTGACAAACCAAAAGCTCCATTCTACTATTTTCAAAATTATCAAGTGGTAGCTGATCCATTTATTGCTTTGGCCTTATCCTCTCCCCCTTTGGCATCAAGCACCAAAACGGGATCAATCTTGGCCCTTAAACCCCATTGCCTCACCAAAATCTTCAAATAAGAGTACAAAGGCAATAAGGATATTGAGATGAACTTGGAGTAAGTTACCCTCTCATCGGAGTGCAGTGGAAGTCTTGCATGGTCCAAGTCCACCTTTTCCCTTTCAATCCACCTTTGAGACTCCTTTGTTGAGGTCGACGTGTCCATCAGTTCCCATCGGTGTCTTTGCGGGCTTGGCGTCCTTCATCCCAAACCGCTTGAGCAAGTCTTGCGTATACTTCGTTTGGGAAATGAAAGTGCCGTCCTTGAGTTGCTTCACTTGGAACCTAAGGAAGTAGTTCAACTCGCCCATCATTGACATCTCGAATTTCTGAGTCATCACCCTGCTAAACTCTTCACAAGACTTTTGGTTAGTAGAACCAAATATTATGTCATCGACATAAATTTGGCACACAAATAAATCACCATCACAAGTCTTAGTGAATAAAGTCGGATCGGCTTTCCCAACCTTGAAAGCATTAGCAATTAAAAAGTCTCTAAGGCATTCATACCATGCTCTTGGGGCTTGCTTAGGTCCATAGAGCGCCTTAGAGAGCTTACAAACGTGGTCGAGGTACCGTTCATCCTCGAAGCCAGGGGTTGCTCCACGTACACCTCCTCCTTGATTGGCCCGTTGAGGAAAGCGCTCTTCACATCCATTTGGAACAACCTGAAAGAATGGTGAGCGGCATATGCTAGCAAAATACGAATGGACTCTAGCCTAGCCACAGGAGCAAAAGTCTCCTCAAAGTCCAAACCTGCGACTTGGGCATAACCTTTTGCCACAAGTTGAGCCTTGTTCCTTGTCAACACCCCGTGCTCATCTTGTTTGTTGCGGAACACCCACTTGGTTCCCACAACATTTTGCTTGGGACAAGGCAGCAGTGTCCAAACTTCATTTCTTTTTAAATTATTGAGCTCCTCTTGCATGGCAACACCCAGTCCGAATCTAGCAAGGCCTCTTCTACCCTGAAAGGCTCAATAGAAGAGACAAAAGAGTAATGCTCACAAAAATTAACTAATCTAGAACGAGTAGTTACTCCCTTGCTAATGTCACCCAAAATTTGGTCGACGGGACGATTCCTTTGAATCGTCGCTCAAACTTGGGTTGGAGGTGCCGGTTGTGCTTCTTCCTCCATCACATGATCATCTTGTGCTCCCCCTTGATCACACGCCTCTTCTTGATGGACTTGTTCATCATCTTGAGTTGGGGGATGCACCATTATTGAGGAAGAGGGTTGATCTTGCTCCTTTTGTTCCTGTGGTCGCACGTCTCCAATCGACATGGTACGAATCGCGTCCGTTGGAACGTCTTCTTCATCTACATCATCAAGATCAACAACTTGCTCTCTTAGAGAGCCATTAGTCTCATCAAATACAACGTCGCTAGAGACTTCAACCAAACCCGATGATTTGTTGAAGACTCTATACGCCTTTGTATTTGAGTCATAACCTAACAAAAACCCTTCTACAGCTTTGGGAGCAAACTTAGAATTTCTACCTTTCTTTACTAGAATATAACATTTGCTCCCAAATACACGAAAGTAAGACACATTGGGTTTGTTACCAGTTAGAAGCTCATACGAAGTCTTCTTGAGGAGGCGATGAAGGTACACCCGGTTTATGGCATGACAAGCCATGTTCACGGCTTCCGACCAAAATCGCTCGGGCGTCTTGAATTCTCCAAGCATTGTCCTCACCATGTCAATGAGCGTCCTGTTCTTCCTCTCTACCACACCGTTTTGCTGTGGTGTGTAGGGAGCGGAGAACTCGTGCTTGATCCCTTCCTCCTCAAGGTACTCCTCCACTTGAAGGTTCTTGAACTCGGATCCATTGTCGCTTCTTATCTTCTTCACCTTGAGCTCAAACTCATGTTGAGCTCTCCTTAGGAAGCGCTTGAGGGTCCCTTGGGTTTCAGATTTATCCTGCAAGAAGAATACCCAAGTGAAGTGGGAAAAATCATCAACTATAACAAGACCATACTTACTTCCTCCTATACTTAGATAGGCGACGGGTCCGAAGAGGTCCATATGAAGCAACTCCAGAGGTCTTGATGTGGTTATCACATTTTTGGTATGATGAGGGCTTCCCACCTGTTTACCTGCTTGACAAGCTGCACAAGGTCTATCTTTTTCGAAATGCACATTTGTTAGACCTATTACGTGTTCTCCCTTTAGAAGTTTGTGAAGGTTCTTCATCCCCACATGTGTTAAGCGGCGATGCCACAGCCAGCTCATGCTAGTCTTAGCAATTAAGCATGCATCTAGACCGGCCTCCTTTTTTGCAAAATCAACTAAATAGAGTTTGTCGTCTAATACACCCTTAAAAGCTAATGAACCATCACTCCTTCTAAAGACAGACACATCTACATTTGTGAATAAGCAGTTATATCCCATATTACAAAGCTGACTCACAGACAACAAGTTATATCCAAGCGACTCAACTAAAAACACATTGGAAATGGAGTGCTCAGATGAAATAGCTATTTTTCCTAACCCTTTCACCTTGCCTTGATTCCCGTCACCGAATATGATTGAGTCTTGGGAATCTTTGTTCTTGACGTAGGAGGTGAACATCTTCTTCTCCCCCGTCATGTGGTTTGTGCATCCACTGTCGATAATCTAGCTTGATCCCCCGGATGCATAAACCTGCAAGGCAAATTTAGGCTTGGGTCTTAGGTACCCAACTCTTGTTGGGTCCTACAAGGTTAGTGACAATATCTTTAGGGACCCAAATGCAAGTTTTATCTCCCTTGCATTTTGCCCCTAATTTCCTAGCAATCACCTTTCTATCCTTTCTACAAATTGCAAAGGAAGCATTGCAAGCATGATAAATTGTAGAAGGTTCATTAATTTTCCTAGGAACATTAGCAACATTTCTCCTAGGCACATGATGAATGACATTTCTCCTAGGCATATCTCTACCATGCACATAGGAAGAACTTGAAGCAAACATGGCATTTGAATCATGAGCATTATGACTCCTATCATAATGAACATTTCTAGAATATCTCTTATCACCATAAATGAAAGCATGATTCTTGTGACTACTATTAGTCATAGGAGCCTTCCCTTTCTCCTTGGCGAGAATGGGAGCCTTATGACTTGTTAAGTTCTTGGCTTCTCTCTTAAAGCCAAGCCCATCCTTAATTGAGGGGTGTCTACCAATAGTGTAGGCATCCCTTGCAAATTTTAGTTTGTCAAATTCACTATTGCTAGTCTTAAGTTGGGCATTAAGACTAGCCACTTCATCAATTAACTTTGCAATAGAAACTAGGTGTTCACTACACGCATCAACATTAAAATCTTTACACCTATTGCAAATCACAACATGTTCTACACAAGAGTTAGATCTATTTGCTACTTCTAGTTTAGCATCTAAATCATTATTAACACTTTTTAAACTAGAAACTGTCTCATGGCAAGTAGATAGTTCACAAGAAAGCATTTCATTCCGTTTAACTTCTAAAGCAAGAGATTTTTGTGCCTCTACAAATTTATCATGTTCTTCATACAAAAGATCCTCTTTCTTTTCTAACAATCTATTCTTATCATTCAAAGCATCAATTAATTCATTAATCTTATCAATTTTAGTTCTATCTAAGCCCTTGAACAAACTAGAGTAATCTATTTCATCATCATCACTAGACTCATCATCACTTGAAGAAGCATAAGTAGTATTGTTTCGAGTACATACCTTCTTCTCCTTTGCCATGAGGCATGTGTGACGCTCGTTGGGGAAGAGGGATGATTTGTTGAAGGCCGATGCAGCGAGTCCTTCGTTGTCGGAGTCGGACGACGAGCAATCTAAGTTCCACTCCTTGCCAAGGTGTGCCTCGCCCTTAGCCTTCTTGTAAGCCTTCTTCTTTTCCCTCTTCTTATCTTGTTCCTGGTCACTATCATTATCGGGACAATTAGCGATAAAATGACCAATCTTACCACATTTGAAGCAGGAGCGCTTCCCCTTCGTATTGTTCTTGTTGGGGTGCTCCTTGCGACCCTTAAGCGCCGTCTTGAACTGCTTGATGATGAGGGCCATTTCTTCCTCATTAAGCCCGGCCGCCTCAACTTGCGCCACCTTGCTAGGTAGTGCCTCCTTGCTCCTTGTTGCTTTGAGAGCCACAGTTTGAGGCTCATGGATTGGGCCATTCAATGCATCGTCGACGTATCTTGCCTCCTTGATCATCATCCGCCCGCTTACAAATTTCCCAAGAACTTCTTCGGGTGACATCTTGGTGTACCTGGGATTCTCACGAATATTGTTTACAAGATGTGGATCAAGGACAGTAAAAGACCTTAGCATTAGGCGGACGACGTCGTGGTCCGTCCATCGTGTGCTTCCATAGCTCCTTATTTTGTTGATGAGGGTCTTGAGCCGGTTGTACGTTTGGGTTGGCTCCTCTCCCCTGATCATTGCGAATCTCCCAAGTTTGCCCTCCACCAATTCCATCTTGGTGAGCATGGTGACGTCATTTCCCTCATGTGATATCTTGAGGGTGTCCCAGATCTGCTTGGCACTGTCCAAGCCGCTCACCTTATTGTATTCTTCCCTGCACAAAGATGCTAAAAGGACAGTAGTAGCTTGTGCATTTCTATGGATTTGTTCATTGATAAACATGGGACTATCCGTACTATCAAAGTGCATTCCATTTTCTACTATCTCCCATATACTTGGATGGAGAGAGAACAAGTGGCTACGCATTTTGTGACTCCAAAATCCGTAGTCCTCTCCATCAAAGTGAGGGGCTTTACCGAGGGGAATGGAAAGCAAATGAGTATTGGAACTTTGCGGAATACGAGAATAATCAAAGGAAAAATTTGAATTAACCGTCTTATTTTTCTCGTAGTCGTTGTCGTCGTCCTTTTGGGAAGAAGAGGACTTGTCGCTATCGTCGTAGTAGACGATCTCCTTGATGCGCCTCGTTTTCTTCTTCTTCCCGTCTTTTCTTTTGTGACTCGTGCCCGAGTCAGTAGGCTTGTCATCCTTTGGATCATTGACGAAGGACTCCTTCTCCTTATCATTGACCACCATCCCCTTGCCCTTAGGATCCATCTCTTCAGGCGATTAGTCCCTCACGTGAAGAGAACGGCTCTGATACCAATTGAGAGCACCTAGAGGGGGGTGAATAGGTGATCCTGTAAAAACTTGAAACTTAATCCACAAAACTTGATTAATAGTTAGCACAATAAAGCCAAGTGGCTAGAGAAGAGTTATTGCACAACACGATAACCACAAGAAGATCAACACAGAGATGGCACAGTGGTTTTTCCCGTGGTTCGGCCAAGTCCAACACTTGCCTACTCCATGTTGTGACATCCCAACGGATGAGGGTTGCACTCAACCCCGCTCAAGTGGTCCAAAGACCCACTTGAATACCACGGTGTTTTGCTTGCACTTTACTATATCCCGCTTGCGAGGAATCTCCACAACCTGGAGCCTCTCGCCCTTACAAAGATATTCACAAAGAAGCACGGAAGTAAGGATGGGATGAGCAACGCACACAAGACACAAAATCAGAGCAACACACGCACACAAGTCACAACACGAGCTCTCAACACGACTCAAAGAGTTCTCTACTCAAATGGAGCTCTAGTTGCTATCACAAAGAATCGAATGCGCGGAATTGGAGTCTTGGTGCTTAAGAATGCTTAGAGAATGCTTGGTATGCTCCTCCATGCGCCTAGGGGCCCCTTTTATAGCCCCAAGGCAGCTAGGAGCCGTTGAGAGCATTCCAGGAAGGCAATTCTTGCCTTCTGTCGCCTGGCGCATCGGACAGTCCGGTGCACCACCGGACACTGTCCGGTACGGGTTTCTTTCCTTCTGTGGCGCATCCGACCGTTGAAGATCCAGAGCCGTTGGCGCACCGGACACTGCCCGGTGCACACCGGACAGTCCAGTGTCCCCTTCTGACCGTTGGCTCGGCCACGCGTCGCGCGTGGATTACGCGGCCGACCGTTGTCCCGGCCGATCGTTGGCTCACCGGACAGTCCGGTGCCTCATCGGACAGTCCGATGAATTATAGCCGTACGCCGTTAATCGCTTCCTGAGAGCGATGACTTCGCCTGTGAATGGCTCACCGGACAGTCCGGTGCACCACCGGACAGTCTGGTGATTTATAGCCATACGCCGTTGATCGCTTCCCGAGAGCAGCCAGTTGACAGTCGCCAGCCTGGCGCACCGGACACTGTCCGGTGCACCACCAGACAGTCCGGTGCACCCAGACTGCGCAAAGTCTTGGCTGCTTAGCCAAGTCTTTTCTAAATTGGTCTTTTCCTGTTTCTAGCACTTAGACACAATACATTAGTCTCCAAAACAATGTACTAAGTCTTAGAAACATACCTTTACTCTTGATTTGCACTTTGTCCATCAATTGGCATAGATTAACACTTAAGCACTTGTGTTGGCACTCAATCACCAAAATACTTAGAAATGGCCCAAGGGCACATTTCCCTTTCACTAGTACGTAGTACCTAGCAAGCAGGAACCAGAGAGTGGAACATGGCTGCGGCTGTGATGGATTGGAGCCATGGAGGAGGGCATTACCTCTAGGATGGAGACGCCTGTGCTGCCTTCCTTAGCTGTCAGCCTGTGTTGTCATGCGCCCGACCGCCCGTGCTGCTTGCTGTGCTGGTGAAAGCCATGCGAGTCGATCGTCGGCGAGTCTAAAAGTCGCCTAGAGGAGGGTGAATAGGCAAAACTTGAAAATTATAAACTTTGAACACGCACTTTGCTCGGGGTTAGCGTTATAATTAAATCGGAGTGCGGAAGATAGTTCTCCTTGCTTAGAGTTGTTCAATCAATGCAGATAACTTTTGGGTGCAAACTCAAATCAATATGAGCAAGGGAACTTTTAGAGAGAGGAAAGGTGGGAAACAAATCAAGTGAAGATCAACAAGTGAACACAGTGATTTGTTTACCGAGGTTCGGTTCCAAAGAACCTAGTTCCCGTTGAGGAGGCCACAAAGGCCAGGTCTATTCCAACCCTTTCCCTCTCTCAATCGGCCACTTAGACCGGTCGAGTGCTTCTTCTTAATCACACGGGTCACTAAGACCCCACAAGGATCACCACATAATTAGGTGTCTCTTGCTTGCTTTACAATTCACTTAGAAGGTTGAGAAAGAGATGAAGAAAGCACAATTGCGAAAGCCAAGCAACAAGAGCGACAAATAACACACGGATCACACTCTCTCAAGTCACTAAGCACTAATGATCACTTGTCTTAATTGTGAGACTTGGAGAGATTGGAAGCTTTGAATGTGTCTTGGAATGGATTGCTAGCTCTTGTATTAAATGTAAATGAGTGGAGTACTTGGATGTGATGAATGGAGGTGGTTGGGGTTGTATTTATAGCCTCCAACCACTTTGTAGCCGTTGCTCCAAGTCTGCCGACCGCGGACAGTACGCGCCCCTGGTCTGGACGGTCCGCCCCTGCACATCAACGGCTGAAATCGCAACGGTCGGCAGTAACGACTATATCAATGGCTATAAAGCATTTAATGTGTCATCAGATGTCAGATAAAGCAGTCGCGGACGGTCCGGCCGTGTACCCTGGACGATCCACGAGGACGCTAAAAATGCATTTTACCGAACCTGTCACCTTCGGGTTTTTCTAGTTTTTCAATGACCGGACGGTCCGCACCTTAGGTCGGACGGTCCGCGATTGGTCTCAGACGGTGCTCGCTTCTCCATTAGACGGTCCGTAGTGTTAACTTGTGTTTTTTCAGTGTTCCTCTTCGAGGCTCACCCTGGTGTTGCGGACGTTCCGCCGCAAGGGCCCGGACGGTCCGCGCATAGGTGTTTTCCAAAAAGCTTCTCCTATCCGAAATGATCTACGGTATTCCGGACAGTCGACTTAGAATAGTTGTAGATGAACTTATGCACCTGAGAAATGATCAACTAGGCAAACTAGTTAGTTCATAAGGTTTGTGATGGTTGTCAAACACCAGAATCAATTATAGAAAATGTTGAGGCCATTTCCCTTTCAATCTCCCCCTTTTTGGTGATTGATGCCAATGCAAACCAAAGCGAATATAAAGAGTGGAAATGTAACTAGTTTGCAATTTTGCCAGATATACATAAGTTACTTAGAATTTAACCAATTGATAGTATTTCTAAGTATATATGATTGCTTTCTTCTATTTTAACATTTTGGACCACATTTGCACCACTTTGCTTGTTTTTGCAAATGTTTTGGAAAAGTATTTTCAAATTCTTTTACAAATAGCTAATGGTATAAGAATATGATTTTAGAAAGCATTTTCAAGATTTCAGAACTTCTCCCCCTGTTTCAAATGCTTTTCCTTTGACTAACTAAAAGCTCCCCCTGAATAAGTTCTCCCGTTAGCTGTCAAGAGGGTTTTTGCAATTGAAATGATTTCCCTTTTTGAAACAGATATCAGTTGAAATAATTTTGTAAAATTCTAAATGGTGGTGTGGTCCTTTTGCTTTAGGCCTATAAATTCTCCCCCTTTGGCATGAATCGCCAAAAACGAAGAAACTTAAGAGGCCTTATAATTCTCCCCCTTTTGGGCCTACTTTCTCCCCCTTTGGTAAAAAAATATGAGTGAAAGTTTATACAATTGAGAGTTTAAGAGTAAGGCAAAGGATAAATGATACCGACAGATTTGGAGTGGAAGCCTTGCCTTTGTCGAATACTCCTTTTTCCCTTTTAGTCTAAGACTAATCATAGAAATACTCATGGAAGCAGATTAGTCTTAGCCTTGGCACAAGAAGAATAAAAAATATGCATTTGTACCAAATGAAAAAGATATGATCAAAGGTATATAAATTAGCAATGTTTCAATCAAAGTTCCAAGAATCGAGAATATTTAGCTCATTTCTAAGTTTGCTAAAAGTCTTTTCATCTAGGGGCTTGGAAAAGATATCAACTAATTGGTTGTGGGTGCTAACATAAGCAATTTTGATATCCCCTTTTGTTGGTGATTTCTCAAAAAGTGATACTGGATGTCTATGTGCTCAGTGCGGCTATGTTCAACGGGATTATCCGCCATGTGGATTGCACTCTCATTATCTCTTAGGAGAGGGACTTTGCTCAACTTGTAGCCATAGTCCCTAAGGGTTTGCCTCATCCAAAGTAATTGCGCACAACAATGTCCTGCGGCAATATACTCGGCTTCGACGATGGATAGAGCTACTGAGTTTTGTTTCTTTGAAGCCCAAGGCATCAAAGGTCTTCCCAGAAACTAACAAGTCTCTGATGTACTCTTCCTATCAATTTTTCATCCGGCATAATCGGCATCAGAATACCCAATTAAATCAAAGGTAGATCCCTTGGGATTAGAGATGGCAACGGGTACAAACCCGCAGGTTTTTCCATCCCAAACCCGTACCCATGAAAATATACATGCCCATTAAAAAAACCCATACCCATGACGGGTTTGAGATTTTGCCCAAACCCGTACCCATCGGGTTAGCGGGTACCCGCGGGTTACCCGTGGGTTTCATCTCCAATATGCTTGTTCTTCTCATAATCAATAAGTATCATAATGATTAATGATATTATGGTCCAAAATTTATGTGATGAACAACGAGTTCATGATTTGGTATAAAAATTATTAGTAGAGAGAAAGAAATACAAATAATAAGTTATATAATTAAGTGACATTGCACTAAGTTATCCATCCACCACATATACAACGCTAGTAAAAAATATAATAGCAAGCAAGCAACACTCTCACCGACTACTTATACATTCACCATTTGATAAAAATTAGGAAGTAAACAAAGAATAACAAGTTTGTTGTTCGTTTATAAAATGAAATGACAATATGCACTAGATTTGGTCGGGTTTAAAAAACCCACGGATTCACGAGTTTGGGTACTATAGGAACAAACCCATACCCATAAACCCGTCGGGTATAGATTTATGCCCATTAACAAACCCGTGGGTATGAAAATTGACCCAAACTCGTACCCTAATAGGGTAAAAACCCATTGGGTTTCGGGTACCATTGCCATCTCTACTTGGGATACCAAAGCCCAAATTTAGGAGTGTAAACTAAATATCTCATGATTATTTTTATGACCCTAAGGTGTAGGATCTAGGACACCGGCTAGAGGGGGGTGAATAGACGGTTTTGACTAAAATCAAAAGCACTAGAGAAATTTAATCAATATGACAAGAGGTATAAATTCTCTAGTGATAATAAGTAAACAATCTATGAGAATCAACTATGGTGATTGTATACTTGAAGAACAATATGCAAAATACTAATAACTTGCACGACAATAAGTAATGAAAGGAAATAAAGACACCGGATTTATCCCGTGGTATCAGTGATTTGCCGATCACCCCTAATCCACGTTGAGGTGGACTTCAAGCTCTCACTTGCTCCTCTATCAATACACGGCTTGATCTTTGAGCCAAATGGACAAGAAATCACTCAATACCTCGTTTCCACTAATGTCACCTTTGCCGCTCCGGCGAGGTAGGCGCGAACCCCTCACAATCGACACTGCTGCTCCTCCACAATCTTCTTGGAGAGCTCAATGGAGACAACACCCGAGCCATCTAGGAGGCGGCAACCTCCAAGAGTAACAAGCCGATGATGCTTGCTCGGTGTACCACCTAGTGCCTCAAGAATCAGCAATGGATGCAAATGCACTAGGAACTCTCAATCTCTCACTAGAATGCAATCTCAAGCAAAGAGTGTGAGAGAATGAGTGGGAGGATCACAAATGAGCTCAATGTGTGCAAGGAATGGCCAAGAGAACCCTCACACACGAGCTCCCTTCTATTTATAGCCCTCCACAAAAATCCAACCGTTATGTGCAACTAGCACATTTTCTGCGCACACGCGGACGGTCCGCGCCCTAAGGCCGGACGGTCGCCATACACATAATGGGTATTTTCTCGTTTGAAATCTGTCGGAGCTATCAGAAAAGCGAGGTCCAGATAGTCCGCTAACCTTGGCCGGACCGTCCGAGACCTGGCAACATGGAGCACCAGTGCTCTGAACATGAAAAGTTAACACACGCGGACTATCCACCCTACAAGGCTGGACGGACCGTGACCTAGGAGACAGTACTGTCCAGGCTTATCCTCCGGACGGTCCATAGTAGAAACATCCAAAAATACACAGTCCCTGCCCAAATCAATTTGGCACCTGTGAACGGTCCGTCGACCTTGGCCGGACGGTCGGCACAATAATACAGGGACTGCCGAGAGCAGCCTTCTCTGGTCAGGACTGTGGACGGTCCGGCCCCAAGGCCCGGACCGTCCGTGGTACAAAAGTACAGGACCTATCCAAAGTAAACATACTTCGGACCGCACTGGAGGATCATGAACGGTCCGCCCACATGGCCCGGACGGTCCGCCTATCCCAAGACTTAGCAATTTTTCAAACACGCTTTTGAAAAGATTTTTAACTCTTGAAATTGGAAGCGATGTTAGTCCTCATGCAAATACAACCACTAGAAGCTCCATGAGGCACTAAGTTTTACACAAACCAAATTCATTGACCCCTCTTAATAGTACGGCCATCTAGCCTACTAATCTGGTCAAATATCTTCTCTAAACTCCTGGAGACCAGCGAAAACAAAACCTATGTTATACCTTTGCCTTCACTTGATCCACAACCAATGCTTATAGATCCCCAAGATTTTCTATTCTATGTGGTCCAGCCCTGCATTCTTATTTCTCCAAGAACTGTTAGTCCACAAACAGTTGTCATTAATTACCAAAACATCACTAAGGGGCCTAGATGATTCACATAAGGTGGACTTCCTTAGGATTTGCCTGGAACCTTGCACACATGCATACGGAAAGCATAATATCTGGTAATGAAGCACATAAATAGAGTAAAGATCCTATCATCGACCGGTATACCTTTTGATCTACGGATTTACCTCTTGTGTCGAGCTCGAAATGCCCATTTGTTCCCATGGGAGTCTTGATGGGTTTAGCATTCTTCATTCCAAACTTCTTGAGAATTTCTTGAATGTACTTAGTTTGGCTGATTAAGGTGCCCTCTTGGAGTTGCTTGATTTGAAATCCAAGGAAACACTTCAACTCCCCCATCAATGACATCTCGAATTTCTATATCATAATCCTGCTACTCTTCACAAGATGACTTGTTAGTAGACCCAAATATAATATCATCAACATAAATTTGGCATATAAACAAGTCTTTAGCAATAGTTTTGGTGAACAGAGTAGGGTCAGCTTTTCCAACTTTGAAGCCATTAGTGATAAGAAAGTCTCTCAGGCATTCATACCATGCTCTTGGGGCTTGCTTGAGCCCATAAAGAGCCTTTGATAGCTTATAAACATGAGAAGGATACTCACTATCTTCAAAGCCATGAGGTTGCTCAACATATACCTCTTCTTTAATAGGGCCATTGAGGAAGGCACTCTTCACGTCCATTTGATATAGCTTAAAGCCATGGTGAAAGGATCACGATGCCCAAGAGGGGCGGTGAATTGGGCTTTTCTAAAAATCAACACTAATTAAAACCTAAGCAAGAGCCCAACTTCACCCCAACAACTAGCACTAAGAGAATAATACTAGAAATACAATAATGCTAAGACAATACTTCAAATACTTGCTAAACAAATACACAATGTAAAATGCTTGAATTAAGTGTGGAATGTAAAGCAAGGTATAGAAGACTCCTCAAATTTTTTCCCAAGGTATCGAAGAGTCGGCACTCTCCCCTAGTCCTCGTTGGACCACCCACGCAAGGGTATCGCTCCCCCTTGGTCCTCGCAAGAACCAAGTGCTCACTACGAGATGATTTTTTGCCACTCCGGCGTGGTGGATCCCTCACGACCGCTTACAAACTTGAGTCAGGTCACCAACAAGATCTCCACAGTCATCACCGAGCTCCCAACGCCACCAAGCCATCTAGGTGATGCCGATCACCAAGAGTAACAAGTCGTAGACTTTCGCTTGACCAAGAGAAGCCTAATGCAAGTGGTGTGTGCTCTAGGTGGCTCTCGCTAGCGCTAATGAGGTCCAAATGCGGGATTAAGATTCTCTAATCATCTCACTAGGCTTTTTGGTGCTTGCAATGCTCCACCAATGTGTAGGAGTAAATGTGGGCAGCAAGACAATCAATATGGTGGGTGGAGGGGGTATAAATAGCCCTCACCCACCAACTTGCCGTTACCAGAACTTTCCTGCGCATGGGCGCACCGGACAGTCTGGTGCGCCAATGGTGCGCCAACGGTCGACTCCAACGGCTAGTTCTGACAGTTAGCCGTTGGGCAGATGACACACCGGACAGTGAACAGTCACAGTCCGGTGCGCACTGGATAGTCCTGTGCGCTGTCCGGTGTGCCACTAAAATTCAACTCGCGAACAGCGCGCTCTCGGGTTTTTGCACGCAGGAACCCTCTTCCCTGTGCCAGGCTAGCCCCACTGGTAGAGGGTGCACCGGACTGTCCGGTGCCCCAAAGCCAGAAACCCTAGTTTCTGTTTTGTGTTGTTTTTCAGTTTGGTTTTCGTTCTAACTCGTGAGTATGTTCTAGAGTGACACCTAGCACTATATGTGAGTGTGAATATGCACCAACACTACACTAGAACTCTCTTGGTCAAACTACTCATCGACAACCCCTCTTTATAGTACGGCTAAAACAAAATAAAAGACCTAACTATATTACGAGTGTCCGCAACTCCTTGACACTCGGACTACGTAAACCTTCACTTTTTGTTTCGTCGCTTTAGCCGTTGCTTCAAGTTCTTATCTCCGGGATTGTTTTCACTGTTGTAGTACATCTACCTATAATGCGACCTAACTTACCATTTGTCTCTGCAAAACACACGTTAGTCACATATAACATTACGTTGTCATTAATCACTAAAACCAACCAGGGGCCTAGATGCTTTCACATGGTAAGTAGCATAGACAAGTAATATATGAATTGACTCAAGCCTAGCTACGGGTGCATAGGTTTCATCAAAATCCAAACCTTCAACTTATGATTAACCTTTGGCGATAAGTCGGGCTTTATTCCTTGTCACCACACAATGCTCGTCTTGCAGGCATTTATACCATGTTCTTGGGGCTTGCTTGAGCCCATAAAGTGCCTTTGAGAGCTTATAAACATGAGAAGGGTACTCACTATCTTCAAAGCCAGGAAGTTGCTCAACATATACCTCTTCCTTGATAGGGCCATTAAGGAAGACACTCTTCACGTCCATTTGATATAACTTAAAGCCATGGTAAGTAGCATAGACAAGTAATATGCGAATTGACTCAAGTCTAGTTACGGGTGCATAGATTTCATCAAAATACAAACCTTAGACCTTGTTTCTTGTCACCACACCATGCTCATCTTGTTTGTTGCGGAATACCCATTTGGTACCTACAACATTTTGATTAGGACGTAGAACTAAATGTCATACCTCATTCCTTGTCAAGATGTTGAGCTCCTCTTGCATTGCCACCACCCAATCCGGATCTCTTAGTGCATCCTCTACCCTGTATGGCTCAATAGAAGACACAAAAGAGTAATGTTCACAAAAGTGAGCAACTCGAGATCTAGTGGTTATCCCCTTATGGATGTCACCAAGAATGGAATTGATGTGGTGATCTCTTTGAATTGCTTGGTGGACTCTTGGGTGTGGTGGTCTTTGGTTTTGAATTTCTTGATCATCTTCCTTGTCTTGATCATCTTCATCTCCCCCTTGATCAATGTCCTCCTTTTGAGGTGGCTCATCGTCTTGATCTTCATCCTCTTCATCTTGAGCCATTTCCTCATCTTGAGTTGGTAGAGATGCTTGTATGGAAGATGATGGTTGATCTTGTGATTGTGGAGGCTCTTCGGGTTCCTTTGGACACACATCTCCAATGGACATGTTCCTTAGCATGACGCATGGAGCTGAGCTTCTTCATCATTTAATCCATCAAGATAAACTTGCTCTTCTTGAGAGCCATTAGTCTCATCAAACACAATGTCATAAGAAACTTCAACTAATATAGTTGATTTGTTGAAGACTCTATATGCCCTTATGTTTGAGTCATAACCAAGTAAAAACCTTCTACTGCTTTAGGAGCAAATTTAGAATTTCTACCTCTCTTAATAAGAATAACGCATTTGCTCCAAAAAACTATAAAATAAGAAACATTGGGCTTTTTACTGGTTAGGAGTTCATACGATGTTTTCTTGAGGCTTCGGTGAAGGTAGAGTCGGTTGATGGAGTAACAAGCGGTGTTAATCGCTTTCGCCCAAAACCAATCCAGTGTCTTGTACTCATCAAGCATAGTTCTTGACATATCCAAAAGAGTTCTATTCTTACTCTCCATTCACCATTTTTTTGAGGTGTGTAGGGAGAAGAGAACTCATGCTTGATGCCCTCTTCCTCATGAAATCCTTCAATTTGTGAATTCTTGAACTCTGTTCCATTATCACTTCTAATCTTCGTGATTCTCAATCCGAACTCATTTTGAGCCTGTCTTAAGAATCTCTTTAAGGTCTCTTAGGTTTGAGATTTTTCATGCAGAAAGAATAACCAAGTGAAGCGAGAATAATCATCCATAATAGCAAGACAATACTTACTCCCGTCGATGCTTGTGTAAGCTATCGGGCCGAATAGATCCATGTGGAGTAGCTCAAGCGGCCTCTCGGTCGTCATGATATTCTTGTATGGATGATGGACTCCAACCTGCTTCCCTGCTTGACATGTGCTACAAATCCTGTCTTTCTCAAAATGAACATTTATTAGTCTTAAAATGTGCTCCCCCTTTAGAAGCTTATGAAGATTCTTCATTCCAACATGAGGAAGTCGGCGATGCTAGAGCCAACCCATGTTAGTCTTAGCAATTAAGCAAGTGTCTAGTTCAGCATTGTTATCATTGAAATCAACTAAGTATAGCTGACCATCTAACACTCCCTTAAAAAGCTATTGAATTATCACTTCTTCTAAAGACGGTTGAAAGCATCTAGGCCTTTGGTTGGTTTTAGTGATTAATGACAACGTAATATTATATGTGACTAACGTGTGTTTTGCAGAGATAATGGTAAGTTAGGTCACATTACAGGAAGTTGTACTGCAACAGTGAAAATAATCCCCAAGATAAGAACTTGAAGTGATGGCTGAAACGACGAATCAAATGATGAAGGTCTTCGTATTCCGAGTGTCGAAAGAGTTGCGGACACTCGGTATATAGTTAGGTCTTCTATTTTATTTTAGCCGAACTATAAAGAGGGGTTGTCGATGAGTAGTTTGACCATGAGAGTTCTAGTGTAGTGTTGGTGCATATTCACACTCACATCTAGTGCTAGGTGTCACTCTATAACATACTCATGAGTTAGAACAAAAATGGATTTGAAAAGCATAAGGAAATAGAACCTAGGGTTTCTGTCTTAGGGGCATCGTACTTTCCGGTGCGTCCTCTGACAGTGGGGCCAATCTGGCCCGTGAAGACCTTCTCCCCTATAGAAACCCGAGAGCAACGAGTTAGGAATTGGAATTTTAGCCGGCACACCGGACTGTCCGGTGTGCCATCAGTCCAATGACTAGCTATTAGAACTAGCCATTGGAAGTGACCGTTGGCGCACCGGACTATCCGGTGCGCCCATACGCAGGAAAGGTTGGTAACAACTAGTTGGGTGGGTGAGGGCTATTTATACCCCCTCCAACGACCATATTGAATGTCTTGCTACCCACATTAACACACATACATTGATAGAGCATTGCAAGCACCACAAAGCATAGTGAGGTGATTAGAAAATCTTAATCCTGCATTCGGACCTCATTAGTGCAAATAAGAGCCACCTAGAGCACACACTGCATGCATTAGGCTTCTCTAGGTCAAGTGAAAGTCTACGACTTGTTACTCTTGGTGATCAGCATCACCTAGACAACTTGGTGGCATTGGGAGCACGGTGATCACCTTGGAGGACTTGTTGGTGACCTGGCTCAAGATTGTAAGCGGTCGTGAGGGATCCACCACGCCGGAGTGGCAAAGGATCATCTCATAGTGAGCACTTGGCTCTTGTGAGGACTAAGGGGGAGCGATACCCTTGCGCGGGTGCTCCAACAAGGACTAGGGAAGAGTGCCGACTCTTCGATACCTCGGGAAAAATTGGAGGAGTCTTCTAAACCTTGCTTTACATTCTGCATTTAATTCAAGCATTTTACCTTGCTTATTTGTTTAGCAAGTAGTTGAAGCAATGTCTTAGTATTATTGTATTTCTAGTAGTATTCTCTTATTGCTAGTTGTTGGGTGAAGTTGGGCTCTTGCTTAGAGCTTAATTATTGTTGATTTTTAGAAAAGTCCAATTCACCCCCCCCCCCCCTCTTGGGCAACGTGATCCTTTCAATGGTAACACCAACATCAGTAAAAAGACAGTTGTAGCCCATTTTACATAATTGAGAAACAGAAAGCAAGTTGTAATCTAAAGAATCTACAAGAAAAACATTGGAAATGGAATGGTCAGGAGATATAGCAATTTTACCCAAACCTTTGACCAAACGTTGATTTCCATCACCGAATGTAATTGCTCTTTGGGGATCATTATTTTTCTCATATGAGGAGAACATCCTTTTCTCCCCTGTCATGTGGTTTGTGCACCCGCTATCAATTATCCAACTTGTCCCGCCGGATGCATAAAGCTATAAAACACATTTAGGCCTTGTTTTTAGGTACCCAAACGGTCTTGGGTCCTTTCACATTAGAAACAAGCGCCTTGGGAACCCAAACACAAGTCTTGAAACTCTTGTGTTTTCCGCCAACATATTTGGTAGCTACTTTGCCTAATTTGTTAGTTAGCACATAAGATGCATCAAAAGTCTTAAATGAAATGTTATGCTCATTTGATGCATTTACAATTTTCTTTTTAGGCATTTTTATATGAGTTGAATGCCTAGAGCTAGAAGCCTCATCACTATACATAAAAGCATGATGAGAAACAGAATGAGGTTTTCTAACATGAATCATCTTAATCTTGTGCTCAGGATAGTTTTTAGGATATAAAATATAACCTTCTATATCCTGAACCATGGGAGCCTTACCCTTAACAAAATTAGATAGTTTGTTCTTGGGGGCATTAAGCTTGATGTTGCTTTGGCTCCCTTGTTGGAAGCCAATGCCACCCTTAATGCTAGGGCGTCTCCCATTATTAAGCATGCTTCGAGCAAATTTAAATTTCTCATTTTCTAACTCATGCTCGGCAATTTTAGCATTTAATTTTGCTATGTGACCATTTTGTTCTTTAATTATTGCAAGGTGATCATCTATTGCATCAATATTAATATCTCTACATCTAGTGCAAATAGTGACATGCTCAACAGTAGATGTAGAATTATTGGAAGCATTCAATTCTTCTATCTTAGCATTTAAACTAGCATTTTCACTTATAAGACATGAAATTGAATCATTGCAAACATTAAGCTCTTGAGACAAATTTTCACATTTTTCTACTTCAAGAGCATAAGCATTTTCCAACTTAACAAATTTTTTATTTTCCTTAACGAGCAAGTCCTCTTGGCATTCCAAGAGGTCATCCTTCTCGTTAATGGATTCTATTAATTCATTTATTTTCTTCTTTGATCTTTAGTAAGGTTGGCAAAAAGAGAAGTTAAATCATCATTATCATCACTAGAGCTACCATCATCATTGGAAGTAGTGTATTTGAGGGTATATCTAGTATATACCTTCTTCTTGCCTTCCTTAGCCATTAGGCACTTGTGGCTGACGTTTAGGAAGAGAAGTCCTTTGTTGATGGCGATGTTGGTGGCGTCCTCGTCGTAGGAGGAGTCGGTGGAGCTCTCGTTGGAGTCCCATTCATGCACCATGTGCACCTCACCACCCTTCTTGTAATATCTTTTCTTCTCCATATTTTTCTTCCCCTTCTTATCATCGTCCCTGTCGCTATCACTTGTATATGGACATTTTACAATAAAGTGACCGGACTTACCACACCTATAGCACACCCTTTTGGAATGGGGCTTGTAGTCCTTCCCCTTCCTTTGTTTCAGGATTTGCCAAAAGCTCTTAATGATAAGAGCAATTTCCTCGTTGTCAAGCTTGAAGGCGTCGATTGGGAGTCTAGTTGGTGTAGACTCTTCCTTCTTTTCTTCCGTTGCTTTGAATGCAGCGGGTTGTATCTCGGGTGTGGAGGTGGCGCCTTGCTCCAAGTTGACAATGTGTTTGGAGTCTTTGATCATTAGTTCAAAGCTCACAAACTTGCCAATCACTTCCTTGGGAGACATCTATTTATATTTAGGATCTCCACGGATTAGTTTCACTTGAGTGGGATTAAGAAAAACAAGAGATCTAAGAATAACCTTGATCATTTTATGGTCATCCCCCTTGGTGCTCCCGAGGTTGCGCACTTGGTTGACCATCGTCTTGATCCGGTTATACATTGCTTGTGGCTCCTCTCCTTTGTTGAGGACGAATTGATCGAGCTCTCCCTCGATCGTTTCGCGCTTGGTGATCTTGGTCACCTCGTCCCCTTCGTGCGCCGTTTTGAGGACATCCCAAATTTCTTTGGAATTTTTCAACACTTGCACCTTATTATACTCCTCTCGACATAAGGAGGCGATGAGTATAGAAGTTGCTTGGGAATTAAAATGTCTAATTTGGGCGGCCTCATCCGAGTCATAGTCCTCGTCGCCCACCTGTGGTGCATGCGCTCCAAACTCAACAATATCCCATATGCTTTCGTGGAGTGAGGTTAGATGATGCCTCATTTTATCACTCCACATACAATAATCCTCACCATCAAAATATGGTGGTTTGCCTAGGGGTATCGAAAGTAAAGGTGCGCGTCTAGGAGTACGAGGATAGCGTAGGGGCATCTTACTATACTTCTTGCGCTCTTGGCGCTTCGAAGTAGTGGACTTGGTGCTGGATGTGGAAGGTGATGAAGAGTCGGTCTCATAGTAGACCATCTTCTTCATTTTTTTCTTTTTATCACCCTTCCTATGTGACTTGATGGAGGAAGCGGATTCCTCCTTGTGCTTGTCGCTGACCTCCTTTGACAGAGTCTGTTCATTGTTCTTCCTTCCCGAGTCTTTGGGCTTTTCGCCGGTGACCATCTCCCTCTTGGCATGTTCTCTCGACATCACTTCGAGTTGTTAGACTCTTAATGAAGCACCAGGCTTTGATACCAATTGAAAGACGCCTAGAGGGGGTGAATAGGCGAAACCTGAAAATTATAAACTTTGAACATGCACTTTGCTCGGGGTTAGCGTTAGAATTAAATCGGGGTGCGGAAGATAGTTCTCCTTGCTTAGAGTTGCTCAATCAATGCGAATAACTTTTGGGAGCAAACTCAAATCAATATGAGCAAGGGAACTTTTAGAGAGAGGAAAGATGGGAAACAAATCAAGTGAAGATCAACAAGTGAACACGGTGATTTGTTTACCGAGGTTCGGTTCCAAAGAATCTAGTCCCCGTTGAGGAGGCCACAAAGGCTGGTCTAGTCCTACCCTTTCCCTCTCTTAATCGGTCACTTAGACTGGTCGAGTGCTTCTTCTTAATCACATGGGTCACTAAGACCCCGCAAGCATCACCACACAATTAGGTGTCTCTTGCTTGCTTTACAATTCACTTAGAAGGTTGAGAAAGAGATGAAGAAAGCACGATTGCGAAAGCCAAGCAACAAGAGTGACAAATAACACACGGATCACTCTCTCTCAAGTCACTAAGCACTAATGATCACTTGTATTTGAAAGGGAAATAGGGTTAACCTTTTCCTACAATTGATTTTGGTGGTTGAATATCCAACACAAACACATGGACTAACTAGTTTGCTCTAGAAATCATGTATTACGGGTGCATAAGGTTCAACACAAACCAATAAATATTCAAGTTAGGGACCCAATTCAAAAGGAGCAAAAAGAACTTGAGTGTGTTGTGGACTGGCGCACCGGACTGTCCGGTGTGCCACCGGATAGTGTCCGGTGCACCAGGACCGTACAAGACTGAACTAGCCACTCTCGGGAAAACGAAGGCGCACTCTGCTATAATTACCCGGACTGTCCGGTGAGCCAGTGGAGCAACGGCTATCTGCGCGCAACGGTCGACTCCGACGGATGAACAGTGCAACACAATAACGCGACAGAAGTCAGAGCAGAAAGTCAGAGGGGCACCGGACTGTCCGGTGTGGCACCGGACTGTCCAGTGCCGCATGAGGACAAAGCCTCCAACGTTCGACCAGCTCCAAACCCTAACAGTTGGCTGACATGGCAGCACACCGGACAAGGAACAGTGCCTGTTTGGTGCGCCCATCGCCAACAGCCTTCCCCAACGGCTACAAAGTGGTTGGTGGCTATAAATACCACCCCAACCGGCCATTCCAAGGTGTGGGAGCCCAAGCAACATATCAAGGCATATAGTTGACATATCCAAGCCCTCCCAACCACCTCCATTCATTGATCTATCTCATACACAAGATTTAGGCCACAATAAAGCCTCACAAGTGCCACAAAAGATAGAACAAGCAAAAGAGAGCTACTCGTGTGAGTTTAGCGATAGTGCCTTGTGAGAATCATTGAGATAAAGTGTGTGCTACATCTTGTGATCATTTGAGCGTGGAGTTTTGACTCCCATTCATCTTCCTCCAAACTTTTGGAGGCTTGTAAAGCTAGCAAGAGACACCTAAGAGTGTGGTTGTCCTTACAGGGTCTTAGTGATCCTTGAGATAAAGAAGAAGCGCTCGCTGGTCTTGGTGATCGGTGGAGAGAGGGAAAGGGTTGAAAAAGACCCATCCTTAGTGGACTCCTCAACGGGGATTAGGTTCTTGGTGAACCGAACCTCTGTAAAACAAATCACCTGTGTCACTTGTGTTTATTGCTTGTGATTTGTTTGTTTCCTCCCTCTCTAAGTTCTCTTGCACTATTCTTTGCTAATATTATTTTGTGTTACTTCAAGTTAAATTTCCATTTAGAGAAGCAACCCCTTGCAAGAAAGAACTTGTGTTATTCCTCTTCTTATCTAAGCCCTCTTGCTTTATTCTCCATAAACTTATTAGTTGTATTGTTTTGTTAATTCCGCATTCTTTGAAAGCAACACTCTTTGCAAGCAAAGGACTTAGTTTTATACTCCTAAAATTGTGCATCTTGTTCTAATCACTAATAAAGGGATCAAGTCCGAGTTTAAAGTTATAATCTTCAGGTTTCGCCTATTCACCCCCCCCCTCTAGGCGACTTTCAATTGGTATCAGAGCTAGGCACTTCATATTGAGTCTAACAACTCGAAGTGATGGCTCGAAGAAGATCCCAAAAGAACAAGAAGACACCTCTGAAGGAAAACAATGAGGTAACTCTGAAATATTACTTTCTGATTGTTCTAATTATGTTTCATGGTCTACTAGTGTGATAAATGCTTTTAGTACCATAGACTCACAATTAGAACAAATTTTAGACAAGAGTATTATACCCTCTAGTTATAATAGGAAAAATGCTTCCGAGGAAGATCAAAGATGTATACGCTTAAACTATCTTGCTTATGACATCTTAAGTAATTCTCTTAGCAAAGAAGACTATCGTGCCTTCATAATGAATTATAATGAACCTAATCCTGATGTGCATGATATTTGGACTAGAATTAAAAGTAAATTTTAATGAGTCCAAACATGTTAGTTCATATGATGCTTCTACTTCCTCTAGTCCTTGTGAAACTAACCCTTTGAAGGAAGAAGAAGAAAATGAACATTGGAGACCAAACAATGAATCCACCCCTCCAAAAGGTTTGTCTTCCCATTTTGATTCCCACATAGGTTGTGTGGCTAATGAAAATAATAGCGGAAGCACAAATGAGGATGAGGAGGATGAACAAAGCTTCATGCAACTCTACACTCATCTAAGCCTAGAAGATAAGGCGGTCATGCTCAAACTTCTAAAAAGAGCGAGAGAGCAAAGTGAAGCTCTTCACAAGCTAGAAGATGTCCTCATCACTAAAATTCAAAGCTTTGAAGAGTTGACTAATGAACATGAGGAGCTAAAGTGCTCTCATGTTGATTTGGTCCAAAGGTATGAAACTATTTCAATTGAGCAAGATAACTCTTTATTTTGTATCGCTCAATTAGTAAATAGGAATACCTTGCTTAAGGACCAAGTAGAAAGGCTAAAAATTGAAAATCTAGCTTTTCAAGAAAAACATGATATGCTTCTATGTTCTCATAAAAATCTTATGGATGATCATATCATGTTAAACATTGCTCATGAGGTTGTGATAGAAAACTTAAAATCCCAACAACCTCACTCATGCACATGTATTCAAATTGAAACTATATTACCATGTGCTAATGCTTGTTGCTCGTCAACAAGCAAATCCTCCTTTGAGCTAGAATTTCTAGGAACAAAAGATGATACATGTCAAGAGCTTAAGGAAGAAAATGAGAGGCTAAGAACGAGCTTGACACAACTAAAAGGGAAGTGCACTACCCAACCTTCTCAAGATAACTGTGATTACATGGTGAAAAAGCTTGAGACGGGAACAACCGTGGCATGCACAAAATCCCTTGAAGAAAAAGTCAAGGACTTGAGGACTGTCTAGAGGAAGGAACAAAAGAAGAAAATCAATACCTCTGCCAAAAGCCTCAACCATGCCTCCATGCAAGGTAACATCCAAGGTAATGATCAAGCCACACTTCACAATAAGAAAAGTAAGAAGTGTAGTGAATGCTTTGAAAAGGGGCACTTGATTAGGTCATGTCCCTATATTAAAGAAAATGGCTTGATTATTAACAAGGATGATAAACATTGTTTTAAATTCTCTAAGAAGGGACATTTAGTTAAGTCGTGTCCCTATGAGAAACAAAAAGGCATAGTTTTAGAAAAGAAAATATTTACTAACCATGTAGCAAGCAAGAAACAAGGAAAGAAGAAATCTTCAAGACATGAAGATCGCCTTTGCTACATATGCCGAAAGAAAGGACATCAATGTAAGGATTGTCCTATTGGTAACTATCCCGCTCCTAACTTGTCAATTAATTCATATGTAACTAGGCAACCCAAAACTGCAACTTGTGCTAGAAAGGTAATGAGTTTACCAAGTGCTAGCACAAAGGACATTTGGGTTCCTAGATCTTTGTTGACTAGCCTTGATGGATCCATCAAGAGATGGGGACCAAAATATGCTTGACAAGCTTTGCAGGGGAAGGAGATGATATGAAGCTTTGGAAGTGCTTGAGAGGATCAATTCATTTCATATTAACTCAAGCTATCAATCTCCCCATGATCTATATCTTTAAGATTGACCCAAAGTTATTTTGAGTTATTATATCTACAACTCATATCATCTCGAGTAGGATATTGAAGTTGTAGGAATTAAAGGATTATCCTGTGTGGAAAATCAAAGCCTACAACATGGAGGAAAGCCAAAGGATGGTAACACTTATGTCTTTAAGTGCAAGTATCTTCAATTATCATTTCTTTTGTGCCTTGTGTAGTCACATTGAAAATTGAAGCACTTAAAATATTTTTAAATTATGTCACCATTCTTTGGAGAAACTCCTCTCATATGGCAGATTGAATTTTCATCATTTCATCGTTATGGCAATCTACATGCTTTAAATTATTGTAAGTACCATATGGCATGTTTTACACTAATCATTCCATTATTGTCATGGTCTAGACATAGAGAAATATTCCAAGTTCTTAAGAGAATAAGTTTCCCTATGGAAATGCGTAATCTAAACATGAAAAGAAAAATCAATCCAATGATTTATGATGTATTTCTTCTTGCTTAAATTGGATATGATTCTTCTACATTCATCGCTCTCCATGTTATGAATTAGATTTGTTCCCATAATCTTAAGAAATTGACTATGCCTGTTTTATGAGTTAAAACTGAGCATAACATCATCTATGGGATAATCTAGTTTCCATGATTTAGAAATCTAACTTTCATTCCTTCTCAAAAATAATTACAAAAAGGGAAACTAGTGCTTGTGTTACTAATGACATATCTCTTTAGCATATTTATGAAAATCTACAAGAGAGTAAGTGCATGTTCAATTTATTAAAAGACACAAGCCTCAAGGGTTGCTCTTCACCTAAAAGAAGAAAGGTAAAAGCAAAGGTATGGGAACTTGTTGGGGGCCTTCGTCCTCCGAAGGTCCTCAAAAACATAGTTTGACAATGTTTTCCAAGTGGATTATGTGAACAGGTACCTTCGAACTCAGAATCATGAACATGAAGCACGGTCAGGACGAAGCCTGAACCAGACGAAGGACGAGCTGATTACCAAGCTCTGCGAAGGGTGGTGCACAGCCGAAGCTGTGCGCAGGGAAGCTTCGTCGCGATAGCAGAGGGGGGAACCGACTTAAAGATGAAAAGACTACGTGGACCTTAACAGATTTCCATAAGTCATTGTGAAATGTAATGGACATGGATGTAATTTTACGTGGGCTGTGTCTCGCGTCTATAAATAGGTGAACAGTACTCCCGTACTGTTCACGCTGACTTGACACTTGCTTTTGCGTCACGCTTGTACTTTTTACCTTCTTTCAAGACCGAAGGTACATTTTGTAATTTGAAATCATTTCTATTTTTCCATGTTAATAAAATAGAAATGATTCTATGATGATGCTTGTATTATATTTCGTGCTTTATACAAATCCTTCGTCATTACTTATTATGTTCACGAAGGTATGTCTCTCATGACCTTCGTCCGAAACTCATTATTTCCCGAAGGGATATAATGCTTCGAAGGACGAAGGACTTTAATACTTAACACTTTTCATGTTGCCTTGTTCTTAACTCTTAGCATTTAAGAACAAGTCCCCAACATTGGCGCCCACCTCCGGTGAACTCACTTCCACTTCGAGTTTTCTTCACGAAGCATGAAAAGAAGGGAAGGTGTTTTTTCGCCGAAGGCTCAAAAATGGTATGTATGTAGAGTTTCATGCATCGTAAAGAATTGAATAATGAAAAGAGACTTGTATATTACATTCAAATGTACAAAATGTTACATAGATTACACTTTAAATGTTTTTTCTAAATAGCATCTAGTCTTCTCTTAATACTGCTTCGGCGGCCTCATTTAGAAGTTGATCAACAACTTTATCCATGATAGCTTCGGCCATTTGCTTAATTTCCTCATCCCCTTTTCTATGAGGGTCAGCGAGCGATCCAGCAGGTTTTGAGGGAAGAGAACATTTCTACATTACTATCGCAAATCGCGAACAAAGTTAGAAATAAAAGTTACAACACAATAAGAACGACTAATTAATACCTAATTTCTCTTCGGGCTCTGTACTTCTTTCGGCAGCCTCTGCCACTTTCCTTGCATCATGGATGCCTTTTTCACTTCTTTGAATTATTTCTTGCGCCATTTCTCGGCCGCCATTGTCCCAGATATCAGTGAAGAATTTACCGCCAACCATGCTTGCTTCGGTTGACGGATCTTTAACGTCTTCAGAGGACAGAGCAGCTTCGGACTGAGCTAAAGATTTTATATGTTCACAACCTTTTTTCTCTAGAACAGCAGCAATTCCTCTGGCACCTGAAAAAGCACAGATGTCACCGCGGCTGCTCAGGATTTCCTCGAAGGCTTCTGTTTCGTGACTGATCCAATCCAGTGGACCTTCGGGATTGCCTCTTGGAAAATTTTCTTCACTAGAAAAGGCGCCAACGCTGGCGAAGCTGGATTTTATCCTCTTGACGCATTCTACAGATTTGATATAGCATTTCCTCTGAGATGCGCGAAGCTCCTTAACTCTTAATTCCAATTTATTGACCATATGATCACTAAGTTCTCGTTTTGTTTCCTCAAGCACGCGCTCCTCTTTAGCTCTAGCCAGCTGTTTCTGAAGATCTTTAATCTCGCGCTTTTGGGCTTCGGCCTGGGTTTTTGAAACAGCTTCGTCCTTCTTTACCTTGTCTACCAGTGTAAGCAGAATTTTATCCTTTTCCAGAGCTTCGTTTCTCAGTTTGATAACTTCGGAGCGCAAATTGTTGAACGCAATTTCATAGCTTTCATCTTCGGCGCTCTTTTGGGCTCTTAGTGCGTTGCTTAGGATCAAGCCCTGTACGAAAAAGAATCCATATAAGAATAAAGGAATGAGTTGCGTATTAAAAAAAAGAGGATTTTTCAAGCGCTTAATTTCTCATACCTTTAGGCTATTGTACGCAAGACTGTCCGCGAGATCCTCTTTTGTCATGGCGCTTAATCCAGCTTCGAGCTTCGGGAAGCCTATACTCCTCGCCATCTCTCGGCAGATAGATAGCTCTTTGTTATCAGGCAGGCAGTATAAGAAGTCATCTTCATTCGTCCCATTGAATATTACTGCCCCCTTCGGATATTTTAGCTCCTTCGCATAATGGTTGGCTTCATGAGTTTCTTCTTCAGATAGTTTTTTCCCCGAAGCATGTCGTATGATGTAATCACGCATGCTGGCAGGCGCTTCGGGTATGGCAGTGTCAGTTTCTTCAACTAAAACTGGTTCTGGTATTTTTATTGCTTCGGCTTCCAAAGGTTGCTCCTTGTAGGGCTCTGAAGGCCCAGCTTCAGCTTCAGCTTGTTGCGTCGAAGCTTCAGTAGAAGCTTCAGCAACTTCAACACTCTTTTTTGGAGTTGTGCTTGAAGACTTAATTGTCTCCAAGACATCTAGTACGTTTACCATTCTTTTCCTTTTTGGGGTCACCGATGGACCCTTTTGGTTTTTTGCTGTTTCGACATTTGCTGCAGGACTCAAAACTTCTGATGTTTTTTCCTTAGTCGGTTTTTTCGCTTCTTCCATTTTTTCTGTGGATGGCGCTTCGGCCATCTCTGCAATTTCTGGCAGCAAGGTTGGCTGTTCAGCTTCGGTGGCCGAAGAAGTTTCTCCGGTGAACTCAGGCACCGAAGCTGGTTCAATATGGCGTGGCCGATGTGTGAGGACCTTTATCCTCTTTCTTTTCGGTTCTGGCTCGCTAGGAGCAGTTGCAGCTTCTTCTTTTGCAGAGGTTGTGTTTTTCCTTTTCTGCCCTCGAATGGGATAACGATAGTCAGGGTAGAAGAACCCGATTGCATCAAACACCCGGTTGAGTCTCTTCTTTTTTCGGCCTCCGAAGGCTGCTGATAACGCAGTGTTCTCAGCCTTCGAATATGCCCCAAGAAGTTCGTCACTTAATATTTCAATGCTTTTCAACCAGTCGTCGTCAGGTTCAACAAATTTATCCCCATATTTGAATGTATATTTTAATCTGACTAGTCCGCCTTCGTCGGACTCTTTGATGGTCTCCTTCGGCATTTCCCATTTTTCTGCAAGTGGCCATACCCTGAAGGCAATGTGCTCTTGGACCAAGTCCCTTGTCCCAATGAAAGAGCAGATCACGCCGAAGGCTCTTTGGCACTCTTCGGCTGCCTCATCCATTTCAATCTTCGGCCTTCGAAGTCCGAAGCGTTGCCAGATTGGGCGCATAATGATACTCTTGATATTCTCTTGCGCGGTTAGGTCATTCTTCACATAGAACCATTCAGTCATCCAGGCTCCGGGCCACCTCTTCCGAAAGGTCGGCACAGGGCAGCTTGACCCGGAGCGGGCGCCGAAGCTGTAACACCCAAAGTTGTTGTGATATTGCTCTTTTCCCCAGGGCTTCGTTTCGTATAATAACTCATGAATGTTGCAGAAGCTTTTAGCGTTTGGTTCCAAACCTTGGCTTCTCGCAGCCCAGACAAACACCCCCATTCTTATGATGGCTTCGGGAGTAATTTGATGCAGGTAGACTTGAAATGTTTTTAGTACCTCAACAACAAAGTTGCTCAGAGGGAATCGAAGCCCTGCCTTGAGAAAGCTTCGGAAGATAACAACTTCATCTTCTTCGGGGGTGGGAGAAGTTTTTTCCCCAGCATCAGCTCTCACAATAGATATATCTCGAAAATATCGCCCCCTCATATTATCAATATGACTCTGCTTGATAGTGGTTTTCCCAAAAACTGTGTGGCTTGGTCGCCACGGTCGATCTTCGGCCTCTTCCCCACCACTTTCCACATCAAAGCTGTCGCTGTCATCAGTATCTTCGGACAGACCTTCAAGAATTTCCTTGGTGATTTTCTCTGTATTGGTCTCCGCCATCGCCATAATGAACCCCAAGTTCTTTTCTTCGTCAAGACTCAGCTTCGACTCAGCAGCGACCTTCTTACCTTCAGACATCTTCGGAAGCGCTAAAAAACTGTTTCCAAGACCGAAGCTTCAAAATCAAAAAGATTAGCAAATCTTAGTGCACAGGAGCTAAAAATTTAGTAGGCCGAAGCAGATGGCAACTGTGCGTACCAAATAAGTTTGCGGTATGATCTTATTTATACCCCCGGGGCGGTGAAAATTGAAAGACCCCGCTTGTCAGTGAGTGTTGCTATTCTAGCAAAGGGAAGGTGTTTTTTCGGACCTTCGGCTCAGGGCCTTCGTCCATTTCGCAATCTGAATTTATCATTGACAAATTAATATTGCGAGGGGCTACTGTTGGGGGCCTTCGTCCTCCGAAGGTCCTCAAAAACATAGTTTGACAATGTTTTCCAAGTGGATTATGTGAACAGGTACCTTCGAACTCAGAATCATGAACATGAAGCACGGTCAGGACGAAGCCTGAACCAGACGAAGGACGAGCTGATTACCAAGCTCTGCGAAGGGTGGTGCACAGCCGAAGCTGTGCGCAGGGAAGCTTCGTCGCGATAGCAGAGGGGGGAACCGACTTAAAGATGAAAAGACTACGTGGACCTTAACAGATTTCCATAAGTCATTGTGAAATGTAATGGACATGGATGTAATTTTACGTGGGCTGCGTCCCGCGTCTATAAATAGGTGAACAGTACTCCCGTACTGTTCACGCTGACTTGACACTTGCTTTTGCGTCACGCTTGTACTTTTTACCTTCTCTCAAGACCGAAGGTACATTTTGTAATTTGAAATCATTTCTATTTTTCCATGTTAATAAAATAGAAATGATTCTATGATGATGCTTGTATTATATTTCGTGCTTTATACAAATCCTTCGTCATTACTTATTATGTTCACGAAGGTATGTCTCTCATGACCTTCGTCCGAAACTCATTATTTCCCGAAGGGATATAATGCTTCGAAGGACGAAGGACTTTAATACTTAACACTTTTCATGTTGCCTTGTTCTTAACTCTTAGCATTTAAGAACAAGTCCCCAACAGAACTCATCTTATTAATCAACAATAGTTCCCATCAATTGGTATTTGTTCTAAATTATCATATTATACCTATGAGAAGAATAGATTCCTTATTGGACTTAAATCAGCTAGAAGTACATTCATTCTTGTTTTCATAAATGAACTAGTCCATTATAATCTAATTCATGCCTTTGCTATATATGTTCTCATATTGATATGCTTCTAAGTTATGATAATAAATTCAATATGAAGAAGTAAATTTCCTATGATTGATTAAAAATGTTAAAAGGTGCATATTCCTCTTCTCTAATGATGTGCACTAATATTAAGGAATTTACATCATGTCTGTGTGACTTGTGGGTGATGAATTGTTTATATCTCTTATCTAAAGAAATCATCATTTATCATATACTCCCTTGTGCTGCTAATATCTTTTTGAGTATTTTTAATAAGTTTAAAAAAGAGACAACTACAAAGGGAGGACACTCAAATGAAAAGGAAGACATCAAGAACAACAACACCTACTTAGACAGTACGATCTTCAAATAATCAATGGTGTGGTTGTAAGTATTCTAAACCTTTTTCATTTTTGAGAATACCAGGCATAAGTTGATTATTGCAAATATTACATGCCTTGATCAAGATGTTCAATGAATTCCCCTATTTTTCTTTAAAAGAGAAGTGCATCTAACCAAGTCATTCAAATTCTTGATGCATATCTTTAGGGGAGCCCCATTTCTATATCTTGATCATATTAAGACTAACATTATCTCTTAGTAATCTCATGGAGTCTCAAGTATGAGAATAAGTTTCTCATGAAGTATGCTGCTACAACTCAATCCAAATTGTTAAAGAAGTATCACTTTTATCAAGGATTGCAACCTTCATTATTAAAGTAGCATATTTACTGGATTCTCCTATTTCAAGCTTATTTGATAATCTAATCCATATGTTGTTCTTTTGATCATCTGTTATTCGTTTGATCATTGAATAGCTTCAATTAACACTTATGGTGCTTAGTGCCTCATGGGCTATCAATTAAATATCTCTCTTGATATGCACTAAGTTAAAAAGGAGAATTCAGGATAAATTTATGCAATTTGTGATCTACTTGATATATGATAACAATCACTAGTTGTAGAACTCTCTCTTGTGCAAAATATTTCCATACATTGTCTTGAATATAGGTCTTAAGTAACCAAGACTAAGGACAAAGCACAATGAAGAGAGCGTCTCTATGTGAAGGTACAAAAGGGTAAACTACTTCCTCTCATTTACACATGTACCTAAATCTTCCTCTTATACATTCTTTGCATATATTTTATAAAAGGAAGAGAAAGCGTGTCTATGCATATCCCTGCTTCATACCTAGTTTAACCTCTCAATAATTTCATTCGTGCATTGATGCATTTTTGTTAAAACTGGGTGAAGTGATTTTATTGTCAAAGAGCTTAAAGCTTAACCTTGTAATGAGGATAGGCTACCTTTGTCTCAAAGGTGGAAGTTCCTTAAGTCTCTTTGAAACCTCAAGGGTAAATGCATCAAATATCTATAACATGCTTTCATAAGTGCATAGTCTGTCGTGAGCATCACACTTATATTATGACACATTGCACTTCACATTTTCTATGATATAGATATGTTCTCATTAACCTCATTATGTGCATTTGGCATTTAAGGCCAAAATATGTATTCCTCTCAAGGCACATATTTAGGGGGAGCAATCTATATTATAGAACTATGATTAAGCTTAATTGATATATCTTTTGATCATATCTCTTTCATTTGGTACAATTGCATATTTCTCGTTCTTCTTGTGCCAAGGCTAAGACTAATATGTTTCCATGAGTATCTCATGTATTAAGTCTTAGATTGAAAGGGAAATAGAGTATTCGGTAAAGACAATGCTTCCACTCAACTCCATTGGTATTATTTACCCTTTGCCGGTATTCCGCTATCTCTCCAAATGGTATGACCATTCACTCATATTGATTTCACCATTTGGGAGGTATTGTTAGGCCCCAAAGGGGGAGAAAATGCTAAAGGGCTCCAACGTTCTCTGTTTTTGGCGATTAATGCCAAAGGGGGAGAAAACATTAAGCCCAAAGCAAAAGGAACGCACCACCACCATTTCAAAATTTTCGAAATGAAATTTTCAAATAATGTATTTTCAAGCTGGTATCAATTGGTATCTATGGTTATGAAAAAAAAAGATTTCAAAATTGATAACCCTCTTGAAAGCTAAGGGGAGAATTTCATTCAGGGGAGCTTTTGTTTAGTCAAAGGAAAAACATTTGAAACAGGGGAGAAATTTCAAATATTGAAAAAATGCTTCTTGTAATCTTATTCATATACCTTTGACTATTTGCAAAAGAATTTTGAAAAGACTTTGAAGATTTGCAAAAACAAAACACGTGGTGCAAAAGTGGTCCAAAATGTCAAATAAAAGAAAGCAATCCATTCACTCTTATTCTTAGTAAGACTTTCATATTGGTTTAATTCTAAATAACCTATGCACTGTCATCTCAATTACAAACTAGTTATATTTCTGTACTTTATATTTGCTTTGGTTTGTGTTGGCATCAATCACCAAAAAGGGGAGATTGAAAGGGAAATAGGGTTAACCTTTTCCTACAATTGATTTTGGTGGTTGAATATCCAACACAAACGGTCTTAGTGATCCTTGAGATAAAGAAGCGCTCGCCGGTCTTGGTGATCGGTGGAGAGAGGGAAAGGGTTAAAAAAGACCCGTCCTTAGTGGACTCCTCAACGGGGATTAGGTTCTTGGTGAACCGAACCTCGGTAAAACAAATCACCTGTGTCACTTGTGTTTATTGCTTGTGATTTGTTTGTTTTCTCCCTCTCTAAGTTCTCTTGCACTATTCTTTGCTAATATTATTTTGTGTTGCTTCAAGTTAAATTTCCATTTAGAGAAGCAACCCCTTGCAAGAAAGAACTTGTGTTATTTCTCTTCTTATCTAAGCCCTCTTGCTTTATTCTCCATAAACTTATTAGTTGTATTGTTTTGTTAATTCCGCATTCTTTGAAAGCAACACTCTTTGCAAGCAAAGGACTTATTTTTATACTCAGAAAATTGTGCATCTTGTTCTAATCACTAATCAAGGGATCAAGTCTGAGTTTAAAGTTATAATCTTCAGGTTTCGCCTATTCACCCCCCTCTAGGCAACTTTCAGTCTTAATTGTGAGACTTGGAGAGATTGGAAGCCTTGAATGTGTCTTGGAATGGATTGCTAGCTCTTGTATTGAATGTAAATGAGTGGAGTGCTTAGATGTGATGAATGGAGGTGGTTGGGGTTGTATTTATAGCCTCCAAACACTTCCTAGCCGTTGCTCTAATTCTGCTGACCGCGGATGGTCAGCGACCCTAGTTCGAACGGTCCGCCACTACACATCAATGGCTAAAATCGCAACGGTCAGCAGTAACGGCTATATCAACGGCTATAGATCATTTAATGTGTCGTCAGATGTTAGATAAAGCAGTCGCGAACGGTCTGGCCGTGCAACCCGGACGGTCCGCGAGGACGCTAAAAATGCATTTTACCGAACCCGTCACCTTCGGGGTTTTCAACGACCGGACGATCCTTGCCTGAGGCTGGACAGTCCGCGCTTGGTCTCAGACAGTGCTCACTTCTCCATCAGACGGTCCGTAGTGTTAACTTGTGTTTTTGCAGTATTCCTCTCCGAGGCTCACACTGGTGTTGCAGACGGTCCGCCGCAAGGGCCCTAACGGTCCGCGCATAGGTGTTTTTCCAAAAAGCTTCTCTTGTCCATAATAATCTACGTTATTCGGGACAGTTGACTTAGAATAGTTGTAGATGAACCTATGCACCTAAGAAATAATCAACTAGGCAAACTAGTTAGTCCATAAGGTTTGTGTCGGAGAGGAAATTCTCCGGCCGGGTGGCGGAATGCACCCGCCCTAAATCCTAAGATGAGGAGGGGGCCTAAGCGTTTTGCCTATTATCGGAAGGTGTAAGAACACACGAGAACGCAAGAATTTAGAGTGGTTCGGGCCGCCGAAGCGTAATACCCTACTCCACTGTGAGTTGTATTGAGTATGTGAGTCTGAGTGACATGAGAGCTTGAGAGCTTGAGTTGGGTCTAAGTTGTGTCTGCCTTGTAACGTCGTGTGCCTTCCCTTTTATAGCCCAAGGGAGGCACATACAAGGATGCTGAGCCCTGACATGTGGGCCCAGGAACATAATGGATGGAATACCTAGAGCAACTAATGCAGGTGACGTCTGTGCAATCTCTAGGCCCATGTTGTCCGCAACACGCGCAGTGTTGACATGCAGCGACAGCTTCCTTGGTAACGTACGAGTAATAATGGGCGTAGTGCACGCGGCAGTATGGGCGTGCAGTCTGCCAATGGAACGGACAGGCATGCCACCTGTGGGATGGACAGGTCGCTGCCTGCCAGCGGAATGGACAGGTCTCATTAAATGCGGAGGCGGCACATCGCCTGCCAATGAAACGGACAGGCACGCCGCCTACGAAATGGACAGGCCACATTAAATGCCCAGGCGGCACATCGCCTGTCAGCGGGATGGACAGGCAACGCGCCTTATCCGCAATAAATGTCGGGGCCGCGTAACTCGGAGGCCTTATGTCTAGCTCCACCCGCTGGCTTACGTCATGCGCAGTAGGCCACATGGCAGCATCGAGTCTCTGCTTGGGCGGGGAGCAGAAGCATATGCGGACAGGTCCGCACCAGACTAGGTCTGGACACGTGTCGGTACCGGACCCCCGCCTGGGTCCTGTTCAAGGTTCGGGTGCGTTTTGTCCTAGGACCTTGGGACCCCCCTATGGGCGACCCGGACCCCATACGGGGGGGGGGGGTCCGGATCCCATTCCAGGGGTCCAGCTTGCATACGTGGAGGTCTGGGACCAACCTTGGGGGGTCCGGACTGTGTATTAGGGGGTCCGGGACCAACCTCGGGGGTCCGAACTGTATATCCGGGGGTCCGGCGCTCTCCTGAGGGGGTCCGAACCACTGTTGACGCCTTGGACTATATCACCTTCTCTGGACACATGGCAGCTCCGGACCCGCCCATGTGGTGGAGTCGGGCGCTGTTGTGGACCCAGAATAGTCGCCTAAGATTAGGGCGAGCCATGGCTTGGTCCCACACACAGCACTTCTACCACGTGACTAAGGGGTAGCCGCATGGGTTCTTTGTCTTTGTATAGTAGCAGGGGGTACCCTAGTTTCAGGGTACTGACAGTGGCCCCTAGGCCCACCTCAGGGGAGAATGCGAGCCTACAGGTAGGGCCAAAACTTGTACTTCGCGTCAACATGGCATGACCGGTGACTCGGGCGCCACCTCAGCGCGCGCCGCATTAACTCGGCGCATCTGGTGACGTATGCGCTGTCAGTCCACCCTCGGTCACATCAACTGTCACATCTGTCCCCGCGGCTGACCGACCCGTGGCCCCATGTTTGGCGGTTCCATCGGGCCACGCGTGGGGTGCCTCGTTGCTACCGCCTTGGTTAATAAATATCTCTCCGCAGCGGCCCCGAGGCGGTGCACGATCGTGCATGGCGGTTCACTTCCCGCGTGACGGTTCGCTCCTTCCGCACTTGGAGACCGGCACACCAGCTGCATGACTTGTGGGCTCGGGCCCCCATGTGAGAGACTGGGCCGCATAGGCGCTAGGTGTGCGTCGGACGGGATTTCCCGGGGCGAGAGCGGGAGAGTCTTCCTTGAAAAGGGATTCACCCCGCGTGCAGCAGTTACGCTTTCGCATTCTCTCGAACTGCAGCGCCCTTTCGCCTCCAAGCCCTCTGCGCCCCTTTGCATTTGCACTCTTCTGCTTTCCACTGCTGTAGTCGCCATGGCCTCGCTGGTTCATCCCGAGCATTTCCAGTCCAAGGGGGCACTCAACCTGGTGCGCAACCTGCTCAGATGGAGCGCGCCGGCGTTCGCCGGAAGGATCCGCGCCGACGCCACTCCCCTCGGCGATCTTGCCGCCAGGGAGTTCGTGCTCTTCGTCCCCTACCTCTCCTGCGGGTTGGCGCTGCCGATCTCACCTTTCTTCCTGCTGCTGCTAGAGGAGCTTGGCCTTCAGCTTCAGCACCTCACGCCCCACTCCATCCTCAAGGTGGCCATCTTCGCCCACCTATGCGAGATATTCGTGGGGGTGGCGCCCTGTACCTCCTTCTTTCGCCATTTCTTCGTGCTGGTGAAGTCCGAGAAGGCCAAGGACCATCTCGACGCCTACTACTTCCAGATGAGGCCGGATTCGGCCGGCGCCTACATCTCCTCCCTCGGCGGTGCAAGGTGGGAAAACTGGCGCACCGACTGGGTGATCGCCAGCACCGAGGCTAACGACCGCCTCGTGCTGCCGAGCGACGGGCCAAGGCTTGACCAGAAGCAATGGAGGACCAAGCCATCCCTCGCGCCAGAGCTCCTGCCCGTGTTGGACAGGATCAAGACCTTGGCAGTCGGTGGCCTGACCTCGATGCACATGGTCGGCGATTTCCTAAAGCGCCGGATCGTGCTACTGTAGAGGAGGACGCGCCTGTCCTGCTAGTTCACCGGCTCGAACGACATCGGTCGGATCCAGCGCGGGCCAGACACCGACCTGTCCTGGGAGGAGCTAGAACTCTTGGTGAAGGGAATTACTGGTGAGTCCTTCATCCCTGAGTCCCTAATCCTTCCCCAGGGCATCCCTGCGCTCTGCGACGACCTTGGGTTAAGGACGATGATCCTGGCCTCGGTGCCGACCCTTGACGAGAGCGGCGTGGTTGTTCGCCAGACCGGCGGCCGAGACCCCCACCGTGGGATCTAGATCCCCGGTGTACCGCCGGAGGTTCCCAGCCCGCCGGTGCGGGCTCCAGAGCTCCCCCCGCGGCCCCCAGCCCCTTGGACAAGGGCAAAGGGGCCGCAAGCAACTCCTTCGCCCCAGATAGCACCGAGGGGTTGGAGGAAGAGAGGCGACGCCGGCTGCATCGCGTCGACGGGTCGCTCATTTTGGATCCTCCTCTTGATTCGGACCCCCCAGAAGCGTCAGAGGACCACTGGCGGGGCCGAGGAGACCGGCTCCTAAGCCCAGGGCGCACAGAGGCGCGCCAGTCCTCCGCCACTACCACCATCAGATCCGTCACCACTGCCGCCACCACCACTGTCGGTCCCGCTGCTGCCACCACCACCTGGAGGTGATCTCCCCAGGGCACCAGCGATAGCAACAACAACAGCTGCAACAACAACAACAACGGGCGTCCCGCTTCCAGGGTCGCTGGAAGGTCCAGGGCCCTAAGTAAGTGTAGCCCCTTAATTCCACGAGTGCAATTATTATGCCGACGGGTCTTAACCTATCCTTTGCTTGCCAGGGCTTCCTCCCCCTCTGCTTCCAAGGTCGCGCCTCCTCCGTCGGATACCACGCCCACCGGCGGGTCTGGCTCTCAGCAGCAGGCATCTGCTAGGAGTGGAGCCAGCGAGCCGCCGACGGCCACTACAGCCTCAACGACGGCGACGCCGTCGAGTACACCATCGGCAGCGGAGGAGGAGGTACCGACTGTGCCCACCCCTGCCATCCAGGGTGACACGAGGGGCGCGTCCAGCTCCAACCCGCCGCCCACTCTGGAGGAGCCGGAGGTGGTTCTTGGGTGGCGGCTCCGATCCGGCGCCGAGCTAGAAGAAGCATCGGTCCCCCTTTCCCGGGTGCTGTCTCGTGTGCACCATGCCCTTCAAGAGACCGAGGTGGCGATCCGATGGGAATGGGAGGCACTGGAATCTGAGCACCAGCGCCTCAGCGACTAGCGTACCCAGCTGGAGGAGCGCACCAAGATGGCGTCCCACCAGTTCGCCTTTGAGCGGTCCGAACTGGCGCGGGACCGCAAAGACTACAAGAATGACCTCCAGAAGTTGTACGCCAAGGAGCTGGAGGCGAGCCGGAAGGAGAAGAGGCTGGCCAAGAAGGAGGAGCACTTGAACCAGAGGGAGGAGGTTGTCACAGAGCTCTAGGCCAAGCTGAATGCCTTCAATGAAATCCTAGAGGTGCAACGGGTCCAGCAGACCGTGGCTGTGGAGAGCCAGCAGAAGCTGCAGCGAGAGCTCGATGGCAAGGCCCGCGACACCGCCCTCGCCGAGGAGAAGCTTAAAGCGAAAGGAGAGTCCTTGGATAGGCGGGAGGCAGATCTCGCCAGGCGGGAGGCAGACCTCGCCAGGCGGGGGAAGGATCTCACCTTCAAAGAGGAAATGCTTGAAAGGCAGGAGAAGTCGCTGGCCGAGCATGAGCTCGAGGCAGAGGAGAAGGAGCGGACTCTGGAGGAGCGGGTCCGCTGGTTCCAGGCGGCACAGGCAGCACTGGGCCCCTAGGCGGTGGAGGTGATGAAGAAAACACTTGAAGATCTCCGGGCGGTGAAGCACGCCGGGGTCCAGTATATTGCCGCATGGGCCGGCGAGGCGAGCACGACACTGGTGCCGCTAGGGGTGAGCCCCATCCCGGTGTTGGAGCTACCGACGTCCATCTCTGACGCGCTCCCGGTGTTGGATTCCACCGCCGACCGCCTCTGACGCCTGGACCAAATCCTTGGCGCCCGCCTGGAGGCCGAGGGCAGCAGGCTCTGCCGGGCGGTGATAGAGTACATCCTGACGTGCTTCCGGAGCCATGACCCGGCCATTCCTTGGAGCCGTTGATTGCTGGTCCGGTGGCCGACACCGAAGACGCCGTCGGGGAGGGCGTACAAGATATTGTGGAGGTGGTGTCCGAGCGCTTCCAGCGGGATCCTGCCGATGATTAGTAGCTAGATCTACAGAGAGAAGGCAAGGGTCCCGCTGGGAAGCGGCTTTGTAACAGTTTTTGGTTTTGTAAGATACTTTTTGAGAAGTATTAATCTAACAGTGACAGAACTTATCTGTATGCTATTTGTCCTTGGTGTGTGTGACGTTACCAACTCCACCCTGGTACTTGGCCCCCCTGGGATGTAGGCTCGGTGTGTCGAGGCTGGATGCCAGTATACCTAAGAAAGAGTTGGTGATCCGGCCCCTAGGAGGTAGTCTCGACTGGAACCTGGACTTGCATATAGCTTCAGCTAGGAAGTTTTAGTAGCGCACCCATAGGACCCGCCAGTTGGTATCTTCTACCCTTTGATTCATGCAACAGGGACCTACATGACTTAGTCTGGGAAGCCAAGGCATGTGTTCGGACCCCTTGAATCACAGCCCCAGATACTAGGACACCTGTCGCAGTGTGGTGGAGCGTGTAGGCTTAGGGTATGGGACCAGACTAAGCGGCTACACAGCTCCGGACCACCCTAGGAGACGTGTGTTCTTTCTCTAGAACCAGACCCCAGGTTACCGGACCCATAGGACAATAGTTCCAGATACTAGGATACCCATCACAGAGTGGTGGAGGTGCAGGCTTAGGGTACGGAACCAAGCTAAGCGGCTACACAGCTCCAGACCACTCCGGGGAACGAGCACCCATTCTCTAGAGCTGCCCCCCAGGCTGCCGGACCCCCCTGCCGAGGGGTCCCAAACTGCAAGCCTGGCTACTCAATTCAGATGTCATTATACCAACAAGGGTGGGGACTGTATGGGTGGGTTAGATAATGCTCGTAAGTTGAAACAAACTAAAAACATCACAAAAACAAATCTAGGGGTGAATCTTTTCTTTATAACTTGATATTCATGAGTGTAGGCCAACAGACCGGGTTTATGAGGGCGGACCTCACTGGGTTGACGTACATATATGCACTACCTAGTTACAAAGGAAGAAGACCGGGTCCCCAGGTTTGTTTTCATGGGTAAAACTTATGGAGATGCTCTATGTTCCAGGGATTGGGAAGAGGCTCTCCTTCAGTTGTAGCGAGGCGGACACACCCGGGTCGGCATATTTCCGTCACCTTGAAGGGTCCTTCCCAGCTAGGGGAGAGTTTGTGGAGCCCTTCTTGGTTCAGTACTCGCCTTAGGACTAGGTCCCCGACCCTGAGCTCCCTACTATGCATGACTATTGGTGGTAGCGCCTAAGCGCCTGGTTGTACCGTGCATTTCGGATCGCCGCTCGCCATCTGTGCTCGTTGATGAAGTCCACATCCTCACGCCATAGCTGTTCCTGCATAGACTCATCGAAAGCCTGGACCCGTGGGGAGCCCATAATAATTTCTAGGGGAAGGCAGGCTTCGGCCCCGTAGACTAGGAAGAACGGAGTCTCCCCGGTAGCTCGGTTGGGTGTGGTCCGGTTCCCCCAAAGCACGGATGGAAGCTCACTGACCTAATTTGCACCGTGCTTTTTCAAGCAGTCATAGGTGCGTGTCTTGAGTCCCTTGAGGATTTATGTGCTTGCCCTCTCCACTTGGTCGTTGCTCCTGGGATGAGCCACATACGCGAAGCAGAGCTGGGTGCCAATGCCCTCGCAATACTCCTGGAAGAGCCAACTTGTAAACTGGGTTCTGTTAGTAATGATACGGCTTGGGACCCCAAATCTACAGACAATCGACTTGAGGAAAGCGACAGCAGCACCCTGGGTGATGTTGACCACACAGGTGGCCTCTGGCCACTTGGTGGACTTGTCGATGGCGACGAAGAGGTACCGGTACCCACCGACGACCCTGGGGAACGGTCCCACGATATCCACCCCCATATGGCGAATGGCTAGGAGGGCAGAATCATCTATAGAGCCTGAGCTGGTGTGTGTATCTGCTTTGCGTGGAATTGACACGCCTTGCCAGACTTTACCATCTCAGCTGCATCCTGGAGGGCGGTTGGCCACTAAAAGCCATGCCGGAAGGCCTTACCGACCAGTGTGCGGGATGAGGAATGACTTCCGCACTCACCTCCATGGATCTCCGTGAGCAACTCACGACCCTCTTCCTGGGTAATGCACTGTATGAGAATGCCGTTGGCGCCACGGCGGTAGAGATCCCCTTCCACCACCATGTGTCGCTTAGCCAACCACACTATGCGCTCTGCGGATACACGATCTTCAGGAAGGATGTTTTCCTTCAGGTAGTCCCGGATCTCAGAGATCCATGCATCGGGACCCTGTGAGATACTGGCTGTGGCGCTAAGGGATAGGCAGGACCCCCTATAGCACACACAGTCTTCGGTGGGTTATGTAGATGTAACGCCACCGGGACCGCTAGCTTCGAGTTGCTAGTCTTGCCCCCTTCGTCCAGTTCGGCAGGCTGGGCTGTGGGTCTCAGCAGCCATCTTTCGAAGACGCCCTTGGGCACGGGTGCCCAAGTTGATACCCTCACGGAGAGGTCATCTGCCACCGAGTTGTCAGCCCGAGGAACATGTTGCAGTTCTAGGGCTGTGAAGTCCTTCTCCAGCTTCCTTACATGGAGGAGGTAAGCTGTGAGCCTAGGCTCGTTGCAGCCACATTCCCCGCGGACTTGCTTGATGGTCAGCTGGGAGTCCCCCTTCACGAGGAGCTAGCGGATCCCAAGGGATAGGGCCGCAAACAAGCCGAAGATCAGTGCTTCGTACTCTGTCATATTGTTGGTGGCCTTGAACTCAAGGTGCACCATGTACTTCACTTAATCTCCGCTTGGATTGATGAGGACAACCCCGGCCCCACCAACTTGTTGGCAGGCGGATCCGTCGAAGAAGAGCATCCAGTGGGGCTCGGTGAAGACCAGACCCCTGGGCTCCGCAGGTGTAGGGTCTGAATCGGGATTCGGACCCCCAGGGGCGCTTGGGGGAGGTGTCCACTCCACGATGAAGTCAGCTAGGACCTGGCTCTTGACGGCATGGTGAGACTGGAAGTCTAGCTAGAACTCAGCGAGCTCCGTGGCCCACTTGGCGATGTTGCCTGTGGCGTTAGAGTTGTGGAGGATGGCCCTTAATGGAAAGGAAGTCACCACCACAACCCTGTGTGCCTAGAAATAGTGGCGTAGCTTCCTGGACGCAACAAGTAGAGCGTAGAGGAGCTTGTGCGTCTCAAGGTACCTCATTTTTGCCTCATGGAGCACCTCGCCGACATAGTAAACCGGTCTCTGAACGGTCTAGACCCCTGTAGCTGGTCCTGAGCCCTCAGATTCTTGGCCTTCTTGCGCTGTCCTTTCCACGACCAGCACCATGCTCACCACTTCTGTGGCCGCCACGATGTTCAAATACAACGGCTCCCCAGGTTCTGGAGCTACCAGTAATGGTAGGGACACCAGGTGCTGCTTCAACTCTTGAAAGACACGTTCCGCCTCTTCGGTCCAAGAGAATGGACCGGATTTTTACAGGAGCTTGAAGAAGGGTAGCGCCCTCTCAGCCAGCCTTGAAATGAAGCGGCTAAGGGCGGCTAATGACCCTGTAAGCTTCTGGACATCCTGATTTGGGCCAGAGGCCTCATCGCCTCAATCGCCCTGATCTTCTCCGGGTTTCCTTCAATGCCCCGGTGTGAAACCAGGAACCCCAACAGCTTCCCAGCGGAGACACCAACGACACATTTGTCCAGGTTTAGCTTCGTGTGCGTCGCCCACAGCTTGTCAAAGACTAGGGTCAGGTCTTCCACTAGAGTTGACCCCCTCCTAGTCTTGACCACAATGTCATCGACGTATATCTATACCTTGTCCCTAATCAGGTCCCCGAAGGTGTTACTCATCGCCCGTACAAATGTTGGCAAGGCGTTCTTCAGACTGTAGGGCATTACAACATAGCAGTAGAGCCCATACACTGTTACAAAAGCGGTATGCTTCCTATCTTCCCTAGACATCTAGATTTGATGGAAACCAGAGTAGGCATCTAAAAGGACAAGAGGTCACACCCGGAGGTAGAGTCCACGATTTGATCTATGCGTGGAAGTGGATACGGGTCCTTGGGATAAGCCTTGTTCAGGCTGGTGTAGTCGATGCACATCCGAAGCTTCCCATTTGCCTTGGGGACGATGACTGGGTTGGCCAGCCACACTGGGTGATGAATCTCTTCGATGAAGCCAGCGTCAAGCAGCTTCCGGACCTCCTGGCGAATGAAGTCCTGTCGATCAACGGACTATCTCCGAGGCTTCTAACTCACCAGCTTGGCGTCGGGGTGGATCTTCAGATGGTGCTCAATCACCTCCCTAGGGATCCCAGGCATCTACGATGGTTTCCAAGCGAAAACATCGACATTTGCCTAGAGGAAAGCGACGAGCGCGAGTTCCTATTTCTCTCCCATATTGCTCGCGATGCGGGTGGTCTAGGAGGAGTCCGCACCGACCTAGATGGTCTTCATGGGTCCGCCGTATGCCCCGAACGGCTGCACCTTTGGCACCTTGGCAGGCGCCTTGGTACCGAAGGTCGAGGGGTCCTTCCCTCCGTCGTCCAGGCGAGCAGCTTCCACCGCCAGGGCGTGCAGCTTCTCGACAGCCGTCACCGCAACGGTGCGGTCACCCCGCACGGTGAGGACCCCAACAGGGGACGGCATCTTGAGGACCAAATACCCGTAATGGGCAATGGCCATGAACCGGTACAGGGCTGGCCTGCCAATGATGGCGTTGAAGGGGAGGTTAACCTCCGCGACGTCGAACTGGACGCTCTCCGTGGGGAAGTTTTCCTCGGTCCCGAATGTTACCAGGAGGGCGATGCTCCCAAGGGGATACATCAGATGTGGGCCCACTCCTGAGAATGGATGTGAGGGTCCCAGACAGGATCCCGGGATCTGTAGCTGCTTGAATGCAGCATGGCTGATAACGTTGAGGCCAGCCCCACCGTTAATCAGCACATGGTGCAACCGCATGTTGGCGATGACAGGGGCGGTGATGAGCGGTAGTATTCTGGTCCCCGCCATGTTGTCGGGGCAGTCGGATGCCCCAAAGGAGATGGTAGTGCTCCTCCACCGCTGGTGTGGAGCAGCCATCGAGACCCCTGGGGTCGCCGATAGGACCTCGCGGCACAGGGATTTGACGTTCCTGTGGGAGGTGAGCTCCCAGCTCCCGCCGTACATGACGTATAGCTTCTTGCGGCGGTCGCTCTCACCACTGGAGTCAGAGTCCCCAGTGAGACGTCCTTCAGGACCCCCTCGGGTGACTGATACCCGAGGTCCCGCTCTCCGGCGGCCACGTCACCATCGTCGACCCTCTCCTTGCCAGGGTGGCGACGAGGTGGGGAGCCGTCCTTAGAGGTCTACTCACGTCATTCGCTGACGCGTTTCATGAGCTTGATGATCTCGCGGCACTCCGCGGCGCTGTGGCGACTGTTGGGGTGCACAGGGCATGAGCCGATGTTGCCCCCTTGTGGCCGTGGGCGCTTGTTGCGCTCGGTCTAGCCCCCAGCCGCGGTTGCAACGATTGGAGCAGTAGCCTATGGCCTCTCATGGTCGTGGTTCTTCTTCTTCTTCTTGCCGTCCTAGGCGACGGCACCGGAGCCACCCGTCTGGGCAACCCCGGTCTATGGTGCCAAGTGCCATGTGCGGCCCTCGGTGGCTCTGGAACACTTATCGGCCAGAGCGAAGAGTATGGTGACAGTTTCCACATCATGCATGGCCAACTTCTCCAACATCTTCTCATCACGTACCCCCTGGCTGAAGGCGGTGATGATGGAAGCATCAGAGATACGGGGTATAGTCCCTCGTACCTTGGTGAAGCGGGAGATGAAGGCCTGGAGAGTTTCCCCAGGTTCCTGCCTCACTGCATGGAGGTGTGCCTCCACGCCATGCTATTGGTAAGCGCTGGCGAAATTCGCTGTGAACCGCGCGCAGAGCTCTTCCCAGGAGTAGATCGATCCTAGGGCAAGGTTCATGAGCCAAGTCTGGGCCGACCCAGACAAGGCTACATGGAAGTATGTCGCCATTACAGCAGTGTCTCCACCTGCTGCCGTAATGGCGGTGACGTATACCTGCAAGAATTCCGACAGTTTGATGTACCGTCGTACTTTTCTGGCAGGTGTGGCCGGAACTTGGATGGCCACGTCGCCGCGCGGAGATGATCCACTAGAGCAGCACAGCCTACGCCGGCCCATGGGACACCCGCTTGGATCCGGGCACCCATTGGAGTCTGCGGTGCAACCGCAGCGAAGTCGTGGTCGAGGTTGTGGCCCTCGATGTTCTGTCGGTGCTCACGCGCCCTCTCCAGAGAGACGCGGGCATCCTCGCCCCCACGCCTGCGGTTGAGTTTTGCCCGCAGGTCGTCAGACCTCTCCAGAGAGACTGGAGCGTCTTCTCCTGCATGCCTACGGTTGAGCTCCGCCCGCAGGTCCTCGGTCGGCGCAGCCCTCACTGAAGGCGAGCGCACCGATGCCAACGCCTCATGTTGACGCTGGGACGTCTGAGGCCTGGGCCTGGCTGAGCTAGAGTGTGCCATGCCGAGCAGACGGTCGACATTGTCATGCCACTGCTTCCTGGCCCTTGGCGAGGCCGTGGAGCTAGGAGGGTGGTGCAACAACTCCCTGGCTGCGGACAGCGCACCGGGAGCAGCCCTTGACGCACTGGACATCTGCGCAGGAGTGTGCTACCGCGTAGAGCGCACAGCAGCAGCACCAGGCGCAGGGCGGCTGGAGGCCCGTGGTATGGAAGACGCTGCCTCTTCCTCCATCGGGAAATCCTCGGGAACGAAGTCGTGGTGCTCGACGATATGGACCATGGTGTCGAGCAGGAAAACAAGAAAAAACCTAATGCCAAGCCCCCTACCTGGCGCGCCAAATGTCAGAGAGGAAATTCTCCGGCTGGGTGACGGAATGCACCCGCCCAAAAACCTAAGATGAGGAGGGGGCCTAAGCGTTTTGCCTATTATCGGAAGGTGTAAGAACACACGAGAACGCAAGGATTTAGAGTGGTTCAGGTCGCCGGAGCGTAATACCCTACTCCACTGTGAGTTGTATTGAGTATGTGAGTCTGAGTGACTTGAGAGCTTGAGAGCTTGAGTTGGGTCTAAGTTGCGTCTGCCTTGTAACGCCGTGTGCCTTCCCTTTTATAGCCCAAGGGAGGCACATACAAGGATGCTGAGCCCCGACATGTGGGCCTAGGAACATAATGGATGGAATACCTAGAGCAACTAATGCAGGTGACGTCTATGCAATCTCTAGGCCCATGTTGTCCACAGCACGCGCAGTGTTGACATGCAGCGACAGCTTCCTTGGTAACGTACGAGTAATGATGAGCATAGTGCACGTGGCAGTATGGGCGTGCAGTCTGCCAATGGAACGGATAGGTATGCCGCCTGTGGGATGGACAGGTTGCTGCTTGCCAGCGGAATGGACAGGTCTCATTAAATGCGTAGGCGGCACATCGCCTGCCAGTGGAACGGACAGGCACGCCGCCTACGGAATGGACAGGCCACATTAAATGCCGAGGCGGCACATCGCCTGTCAGCGGGATGGATAGGCGACGCGCCTTATCCGCAATAAATGCAGGGGCCGCGTAACCCGGAGGCCTTACATCTGGCTCCGCCCATTGGCTTACGTCACGCGCAGTAGGCCATGTGGCAGCATCGGGTCTCTGCCTGGGTGGGGAGCAGAAGCGTATGCGGACAGGTCCGCACCAGACTAGGTCTGAACATGTGTTGGTATCGGACCCTCGCCTGGGTCCTATTCAAGGTTTGGGTGCGTTCTATCCTAGGACCTTGGGACCCCCCTGTGGGCGACCCAGACCCCATACGGGGGTCCAAATCCCATTCCAGGGGTCCAGCTTGCACACGTGGAGGTCCGGGACCAACCTTGGGGGTCTGAACTGTGTATCCGGGGGTCCAGGACCAACCTTGGGGGTCCGAACTGTATATCCGAGGGTCCGGCGCTCTCCCGTGGGGGTCCGGACCACTGTTGATGCCTTGGTGTATATCACCTTGTCTGGACACGTGGCGACTCTGGACCCGCCCATGTGGTAGAGTCGGGCGCTGCTATGGACCCAGAATAGCCGCCTGAGATTGGGGCGAGTCGTGGCTTGGTTCCACACACAACACTTCTACCTCGCGACTAAAGGGTAGTCGCGTGGGTTCTTCGTCTTTGTACAGTAGCAGGGGGTACCCTAGTTTCAGGGTACCAACAGTTTGTGATGGTTGTCAAACACCAAAAACAATTATAGGAAATGTTGAGACCATTTCCCTTTCAAAGTCGGCCACTCGGCGGGGGCTGAAGCCTGGGGGCTTGAGGTGTCTAGCCAGGCAACCACCAAGGGAATTGGCTTAGGGTTCACATGTGTGTGGAGAACTAGACGTGGAGTGGTGGGCTTGGCCGCTTTGGGCCCAACGAGTGAGTGGTCGACGCCTCAACGGGCTTGTACATTAACAGAGACACACACTGTGGACTATGGTGGGCCTTAATCCTCGGGTTAAATCCGGAATATCCCAATCAAATATGGGATCTCGATAATTTGAACGGAAAATAGCCTTTCCCGTTTCCATCTCGATCACATGGACTCCTAACCCGTAACCCGTCCTAAACCCGCATTTTTCCGGAAATCTAGAAATGGACGGGTTAAATGTAGAAAATGGGTCGGGTTGGGACAGGATTTTTTTCCATCCGTTTACAGCCCTATTGTCGCCCCCTCCAACTTTAGCGTGCGCCCGAGCTCTAGCAAACGTTGTTGCCATGCTAAGAGATTCAGCCTATCATTCTCCACAGACCCAGTGAGCCGTCACGGGTTAGCGGTTGGTCTGACGAGCTATTGGTGTTGGCTTTGTGGTTGCTAATCACGGGGGAGGACTTCCAACACATTTGTGTCTGCTCAACACCAACGTGGATGGCAAGAAGATCATGTTCACCATCACCTCCATCAAGGGTGTTTGTCGTTGCTTCTCCAACATCGTCTAAAGGAAGGCCAACATCGATGTGAAAAAACAATGCTTTCTTGATTGGCTTTTATGATTTTATCATGTAGTGGGATGAGGACCAGATGCAAGGGGTGTTGTCAGTGATTAGCAGTACGACTTACCGATGGTTCTTGATGAGTTTGGTGGTGCTGAGGGGGAGGGATCACATCTTTTGGATTTTATAAGCGGTGATGAGTTCTTGATTAGCTGTTACAGTTGGATCATTCAGCTTTGTTGATTACATTTTTGTGCAGGGCTAGTGAGCTATCCTCGGATGAACTTGAGCACCTCGTGATCATGGTCGGCAACCCCGCTAGTTCAAGTTCCCCGTTCGATTCCTCAACAGGAAAAAAGAATACAATGATGGTTGGTTCTCTCAGGTTTTTTTCAACACTCGTCATGTGTGTTTAAGACTTAGAGCAAGAGGGAGAGGGTAGGGGCAATTTTGTCCTTCCAACAACATCTAACTTGTTTAAATCTTAAACACATGGGAGTGTTGTTTTGGCCACTAGCAAATGTTGGCAATGCCATTTTGGCGATGAAGCTGTTCAGAGTGCCAAAACAGCAAAGTGCAATCTCGGGAGTGGTATAATTGCAAATTTCTTAAGGCGAGATGGAAGGTGAGGTGTCACATGATCAAAGGGGCCATGGCTCCCTCATGTAGGTTGGTGGTAGCTCCTTCTTAGGTTCTGGTTCCATGTTGGTTGGTGGAGGGGCGCCAGAGAGCACTAGTGGCAACACGAAGATGGACACTAGAGGGCGGTAGTTGGGCCTGCGCTTGTGCGTCCATGCGAAATGGGACTTGGGAGCAATCTAAGGTCATGAGGAGGAGAACTAGAGAAGGGGCAATGATCGGATAAGTGAGGAGTGCTCCATTCAATTCATCCAAGCATCCCATTCACTCAGATTCAATACAAGAGCAAGCACTTCATTCAAAGCTTCCAAACCTCTCCACGTGTCGTAATTGCATTTAGTGATCATTAGTGATTAGTGACTTGAGAGAGTGTGGTATTTTTCTTGTTGCTTGGCTTTTAAATCATGCTTTCTTCATCTCCTTCTAAACTCTCAAGTAACTTGTAAAGCTAGCAAGAGACACCTAAGTGTGTGGTGATCCTCGCGGGGTCGAAGTGATCCTCGAGATTAAGGAGAAGCACTCAACCGATCTAAGTGATCATTTGAGAGAGGGAAAGGGTTGAAATAGACCCAGCCTACGTGGCCTGCTCAACGGGGAGTAGGTTTTTTGGAACTGGACCTCGGGAAACAAATCATTGTATTCATATGTGTTGATCATTACCTTATGATTTGATTCTTCCTATACTCTCTCTCTCTCTCTAAGTTCTCTTGCTTACAATTTCTTTGAGTGCTCCCAAAGTCATCCACATTGATTGATCGACTCATAGCAAGAAGAACTATCTTCCGCACTCTGATTTCATTATTACTCATTTCTAATCCTAACCCTAGGTAAAGTTTATGTTCAAAGTTTATAATTTTTAGGTTTCGCCTATTCACCCCCCTCTAGGCGACTTTCAAAGGTTGATCGACAGGGACCCACCCGACAACGACTAGGGTGTTGAGCGCGCGTCTAATGAAGTTGGGCCGCAGAGGCTATTGTGAGATTGGGCGGAGGCAAGGGTGAGAGGTCATGTTGGAGAATTGGGCCCAAACGGTGTTTTCCTTTTCCTTTTATCCTTCTCTTTTTCTTTTCTTTTTCTATTTCATTTTATTTTCAAGTTTCAATTCCAGGACTCGATTTGAAATTTTGCACCCAATACGCAACACTCCAAAGTATCCAGCATGAAAATACAAAGTTACTTTTATTTGTTATTCATTATTTTATCCCTTCATGTAAATACTTCTAAATATACACGCTATATAAAAAATGTAGTTCACATAAAATGATTTCGCCACTTTATCCCTCCGAGAGAAGAAAAATAGTTTACAATATATACACACACAAAGGTTTATATTTACTCTTTTTTATTCATTTTAGAGAGAAAAACTTTGAAAAAAAATCTTTATTAAAAGTTATTTTAGGCATTTGTCCCTACAATATTTCAATAAGGGTGTAAGATTCTGCGCGTCAGGGGTCACACATAAAAAAACTCGAACCTATCTCAATGAGGCTACCCCAGACTGTCTTGGGGCCCAACATTCATCGTAGGAAAACTAGTACGATTAAATAGGCAAGGCTCATTTCAAGGGTCAATGGGGAGGAGAGGCCTTGGTTCCTCTGACTTCAGACCACCGCATCAACATCGTCATTTGTATGGTCAGGGAGGTGACCATCTTGGTGCCCGAAATCCATCAGATGTTGAGATATTAGAAAACCCAACAGATTCTAAGAAGAGGAAACTACTCCACGTGCTTCATGATAGCGAAGTAGTGTATGAAGATGAGGAAGGCCCTATTACTCAAGCAGACTTGCAAAAGTGGTTTGTTGATGATTGGGATAAAAGAGCTCCTGTAAAAGTCTCTAACGATGGGTGCACCAATGACTTTTTAATGGTTGGTCTTTCCACAAAGGACATGCCAGTGACCAAAGCCGATTCAATAGATGTTTTATGTGATTATATCATGGCAATAGAAGACGATACGACACTAGAGTAAGTGCTCATTGATTTATCTATTTTATGTATATCAACTACTTAGATTCTTGGTATATACTTTAGTCATGCTACATTACAGGATGACATGGGTGCGAAGTTTCAATCCTTTTAAGATAGAAATCTCTGTCAAAGACCTGCAAAACATATTAACGATAAATCAAGATATGACTCTAAGATGTTTTGACATGGCTGTTCGGCTGCTTGCCAATAAAGAGTCACGTAGGCCGAAAGGAGAAATCATAAATAATAGAAAGCATTATATGGACATGCGTTTCTGGGTAAGTTTGTTTCCAATCATTAATCTATTAATATATAGTATCTACATCTAATCCTCATGTGGACATGTATATATACTCTCCAGAGAATGGTTGGCTTTGGTAAACTTCCAAAGTACCATCAGGACCCTACAGCAGAAGAGTTAGCCAAAACACTCGATTGTTGGCCATCAATGAATTATTATATCACGGGTTGTAGATATGTAAGTATGTGTTCATTTCGAATGTATTTATAAAGGACACTTCTTTGCAATCCTAATGACTGATATTTTGTAGGTTCTTATGCCATGGAAATTCAACGGATGTCACGCCCTTTTCGTAATAGATCATGTTAAAAAGCATGTGACTTTTATCGACTTTACACCGACTCAAGATTGGTGTAAACACATGCCATACAAGAGGTTTGTGGAAGCGATTATCATGGCCTCAAAGAAATATAAGATTGCATACAACAAGAAACGTTCTGGATGGGCGGAGGATATCTTTAAGTGGGAACATACAATTCAGACTGGTGTTCCAATTGACTTAAGAGGGTATTTTCTTCGTACCACCTTCTCAGCAGCTTAAATTTTTTCTATGATAATCATTGTATAAAACATAGTTGCCCAAACATTATATTATAGGTTTAATACCAGCTACCTCGTTCTACAAGCTATGGCCATGTGGGGGAATGACAGACGAATGAAATTTGTTAGGGTAAGTGTAGTACGTTCGTTCTATGTTCAAAACATATATTCTAGCTATCTCTTTTTACAAGATAATATGTTTTGTTCTCTTATGTCTTTATCTGTAGTATGCAAAGATTGTTCGAAGGAACTTTGTTATTGATCTGTTAAGTTATGAGGACAATTCGTGCCGATATGCCATCCCTGCAAACATACAACAGAGACTTATCGATATCGCTAAAAAGGATTAGCTGATTAGTGTGATATTGATAATGTTTTCCACACGGATTTTGCATATTATAGTGATGTTTGTCGTTCTGTATTAATGTTTCATACAAATCTTTTACTTCCGTCGCAACGCACGGACACATATCTATAACATACAATAGAGACATATAAGTTATCGTGTTATTATTCGGTTCCGTTGCAACGCACAGGCACTCACCTAGTATTTCAATAAGGGTGTAAGATTCTGCGCGTCAGGGGCCACACATAAAAAAACTCGAACCTATCTCAATGAGGCTACCCCAGACTGTCTTGGGGCCCAACATTCATCGTAGAAAAACTAGTACGATTAAATAGGCAAGGCTCATTTCAAGGGTCAATGGGGAGGAGAGGCCTTGGTTCCTCCGACTTCATACCACCGCATCAACATCGTCATTTGTATGGTCAGGAAGGTGACCATCTTGGTTCCCGGAATCCACCATCAACACGAAGCGATCTTCAAAGTAGTATGAGGCTAGTGTCTGAGTTCAAGTTCGATGGCGGCGAAGCAGAGTCTGAGTCCAAGTCAGTGCCATAAGAGCATCTCCAACAATGCCTCAAACTAGTGCCTCAAATTGAAATATGGGGCTCTACACGGGAAAAACTACTCCAACAGTGCCCCATTTCATAAAATTTTGTCAAAAAACTATAGGGCACCTTCTCAAGTGACTCAAATATACTACACCGTAGTAGGCTGCCCTATAATCTAGATTTGGGGCTTTACTGTTGGAGCGGGGTGTTTTGTTGGAGTCCTAAATTTTATAAAATATACTTATTTTCAAATTATAGGGCATTTTTATAGGTCACGTTGTTGGAGATGCTCTAAGACCAGACTGACCCAAATTCACCGATATGTAGATTGGGTCCTGAAAGGATCACGATGCCCAAAAGGGGCGAATTAGGCTTCTTTAAAATTCTTACAAAAGATTAAACCTTAAACATGAGCCCAACTTCACCCAAACTACTAGCAAGAAGTAAAATCTATGAAATGGAGAACAACCCTAAGTCATTATGGAAAATACTAGCAAAGCAAATACACAAAGTAAAATACTCAAAGTAAATGCGAAAAGTAAAGTAGGGACAAGAAGACTCCTCCAATTTTTTCTAAGGTATCAAAGAGTCGGCGCTCTCCACTAGTCCTTGTTGGAGCACTTTCGTAAGGGTATCGCTCCCCCTTGGTCCTCGCAAGAACCAAGTGCTCACTATGAAATGATCCTTTGCCTCTCCGGCGCAGTGGATCCCTCACGACTGCATACAATCATCGAGTTAGGTCACCAACAAATCCTCCGGGGTGATTATCGAACTCCAATCACCACCGAGTCGTCTAGCTGATGTCGATCACCAAGAGTAATAAGCCATAGACTTTCACTTGACCAAGAGAAGCCTAATGCATGTGGTGTGTGCTCTAGGTGGCTCTCATGCGCGCTAACGAGGTCCTGACATGGGATTATGAATTTTCTAATCACCTCGTTAGGCTTTGTGGACTTGCAATGTTTTAGTAATGAATTCTAGGTGGTTGGAGCAGCAAAGCATTTAATATGGCTGGTGGAGGGGGTATAAATACTTCCACCTACCAAAACTAGCTGTTGCACGGTTCTGCTGCGCATCGGCAGACCAGACAGCCCGGTACGCCAATTGTGCACTCTTAACGGCTAGTTCTGACAACTACCGTTGCTATGGAGTTGCACCGAACAGTGAATAGTACCTATTCGGTGCATGCGCGGACAGTTCGGTGCCAGGCTAAAAACAACTATTGCGAACTATTTGCTCTAGGGTTTGGGGCAAAGGGTTAGCACTCGGGCGCTCTCGAGCCCACTGTTTAGGGGGACCACCAGACAGTCCCGTACACACCGGACAGTTCAGTGCCCCTTGAACAGACACACACACTTTTTTTTCGTAGGTTTTTCTAAACCATCTTCAATTCTAACTTGAGAGTGAGTTCTAGAGTGACAACTAGCACTAGTTGTGAGTGTGAACATGCACCGACACTACACCAGTTATCTCTTGGTCAAACTACTCATCCACAACCCCTCTTTATAGTACGACTAAAATGAAAATAGAAGTCCTAACTCTACACCAAGTGTCCCACAACTCCTTCGACACTTAGGATATGAAGTCCTTCAATTTTGATTCGCCTTTTTAGTTGTCGCTTCAAGTTCTCATCTAAGGGATTATTTTCACTGTTGTAGCGCAACTCCCTACATTGTGTCCTAGCTTATCATTTGCTCTACAAAATACATGTTAGTCACAAGTAATCTTACATTGTCATTAATCACTAAAACCAACCAGGGGCATAAATGCTTTTCAGATCCTTTGAAGCTTGGATGGGGTCACTAGAAAACCTGAGATTTTTGAGTGGATTGATGATGAATTTGAGAGTGTCGAGGATAACTTCCTCTCCTTATGTGAAACCCATGGTTGCCATCAGATCTCAAATGATCAGCGCGACCCCCCTACATGGTGCACCAACTGTCTGGATTGTTCGAAAGTGAATTTATGGGATAGATCACGAGATAGAGAACTAAAGGTTAAGGCATAGGAGACTCAAGGGTTTATACATGTTCGGGCTCTTAGTGTGAGATAACATCCTACATCCTATTTGGTAGTGGTGCCTATTGTTTGTGCAATGTGATCAGATGACCTACCCTATTGAGGCATCCTTGCCCTACTTTTTATAGTCTAAAGAGGGGTGATAGTTACAGGACATGTATCTAGGATGATTAAAGGATATGGATAGTAACCAAGTCTAGCCGAGTTTATCCCATCTTATCAGGTAGCTTATCTCTATGTGTACGTGTGTTTCACTCTTACTAGTTGGGTCTTACCATATCTATATGGATATTGATCTTATATTATAATTCGCTAGGATCTTTACCATGTTTATTTCCTAAAGTTTTCTTGCGGATGAGGTCTTTCTTTGATATGGACTGACCCTATGCACTCGACCGAGCCCATTGACCCGACCTGCCATGGTCTTTTTTGCGGAGTCGTACATGGACAATCTTAGTATATATATCTTTAACATCTAGGGTAGGAGGAGATTTTGGATTAAAGGTCTGTTTGGTTCAGCTTTCCAAGCCAAAAATATTATAAAAATCTACATTCCTAATTAAAGGGGTGCAAATAGATTTATAAAAATCTACAAATTTCTCTAGTCCAATCCAGAATCTCGTCCCACTTTAGATTTTTAGATTCCTACCATTCAAATTTTCCAAATCACTAACAATTTAGCACTATTTATAAGATTAAACCGTTTTCTTGTCTATCCAAAGGCTCCATCCGACTCATCGCTCGGCTCCCACCCGACGACACTTCCCAATGACGGCTAGTGTTGCACCACCTCTCTGCACCCGACTTTGGTGGTCAATTACTCGACTCAACCATATCTAAACCGTCGCACCTCCTCCCCATCAATCTTTAAGTGATGGCACAACATCGATGTTACATATGCCCATATGATGTTGCCTCATTTAGCACCTCCTAGCCTCCACTTTGATGTTCGGTGATGGCGAGGCTCTATCCCTATTAAAAACGATGATGTAACACATATCACTTTAGCTATTGATATAGTGGCGTGTGCTGCTCATGTAGGATGCTATGCACGCGCTAAAGTAGACGTGGCTACAATCATAGCGCTTGCGTCTAGCGCTGCAGGCATAGGCCTTCGTGACACGACATACCCCCTCACACTATCGATGATCCGATTGTCGAATCATCTTAGTTGAGAGGCTAGAGAGATGTCCCTCTTGCTAGGTTGTTGTCATACTTTTATAGAATCTATTACAGAATCTATAGCTGACAGTTGTTTCAGCAAAACAATTTTTACAAAAGTTTTATTAGAATAAGATTTTTAGGAAACTACAACCAAATCATGCAAGACCCTAAACTACAGGAATTTTAATTTTTTAGAAGCCTATTCAACTTCTCATTCCTTAGGGCTTGTATAACCCACATAAATATCTCATATCTTATCTTAGGAAGTATTAAGATAAGTGCAAAAAATACAAAAGAATGTATTTTGGTGAAGGAACATCTCTAGCATGGTTCTCTAAGTCTAGATACGATTCTATCCATACAACCTACATAAATGAGTCGTATCTTGAGATGTTCTAGTGAATAAGATACAAAATTTAAATACATTAGACTATATGAAGGTGCTTTTTAGTGTATCTAGTGCTTGGAGAACCGAAACATAATATCTTGGTTATACATGCCTCTAGGACCTATTTATTTCCCTCCTAAATTATATAAGTTGGATTATAGTGAAAGATATGAGAGAAAAATATCACTTTGAATTCATAAATAAGCTAAAATAAGCTACTCAATAATAACTTATTTCAACTTATTTGTGATTTTAAAGTGATATTTTACCCTCGTACCTTTTCATCATAATCCGAAATAATTTAGGCCCCAATTGGTTCGAGGGATAGTCCCTCTATTTTAATCCTATTTAGTTCCTAAATTGCCAAACGGTGAGACTGAAATAGGGACTAAATTGTTTCAGTCTCTAGTCCCTCAAGGGGTGACTAAAAGGGACTAAAACATATAAATTCAACTTTTTGCCCTCCTTTATTTTAGTTGCGCCAATGGCGGAAGAATGCTGAAAGGGAAATATGTCCTTGAGTCATTTCTATATTGTTTTGGTGATTAGATGCACAACACATTATGTTTAAACTAACATGATGCGTGAGAGTATTTGAAGCAAATTGAGTTGCAAAGAGGACATAATGCAGATCTAGATGGATCAAGAATAAAGATAAGCTCTAGACAATAGTCATATATTTTGTGTGCTAAACATGTTTGTCTAAGTGCCAGGAACTCAGTTAAGCCAAGTCCAAAAGAAGCAAAAGAAGTGTAGCCGAAGCAAGTCAGACTTGCACTAGCCTACGGTGTACCGGACTGTCTGGTGCCCAGGGTGGCGCCCCGATGAATTGGTCGCTCTCAGGAAAAGCTGAGGGCACCATGACTAAAATTCATCGGACTGTTCGGTGTGCCAGCTGCACCCACACCAACGGTCGGCCGCACGATCAACAGGCGACACGTGGACTTCACTAATGGTCACCAGACTGCCCGGTGTGCCACAGAGTCGGTGGCTGCAACGGTCGGCTTCGCCAAATAAGGAAGGGAATCGCGCACTGTTCACTGTCCGATGGTGCGCCGGACTTTCTAGTGCGCTCATGGATAGAAGGCAACCAGACCCTTCCAAATGGAACTCCAACGACTCCTAGCTGCCTTGGGGCTATAAAAGGAACCCTAGTCGCATGTAGTAGGACACCAAGCAATCATTGAACATCCAACAACGCCGAGACATCAATTTCATGCCTTTGCTTTAATAGATCGAGATTTGGGCATTTGTTTTGAGCTGTAACTCTGTTGTGTTGTCTTTGTGCTCTTCTCTCTTGTTTTGTGTGCGTGAGTCGCTGCAAGTTTGTCTCGTGCGTGTGATTCTATTTTCCTCTTCACTCTTGTGTTCACTTGAGATCTATTATGTAAGGGTGAGAGACTCTAAATTGTGGAGATTCCTCATAAAGGGAAAACTTGAGATAAGGAAAACTTGAGATGGTGTGTTGAAGGGCGCTGTCGATGGTAAGAGGACGCCGATGATGGAAGGGGCCGGTGGTGAGGCTTGGATTTCGCTTCCCCTCCACGACTTCCACATGGATCCCATACATCCCGCGCGTCAGCGTGTATTCCTTCCATGAGGGAGGCTTGGATTGGGTGGAAGAAGCTGTGCCTGCGCGTGCCGACTATGGAAGGGGGAGCCATGACCGCCATTGTAGAGTAGACTGGGCGGAGGCTGGGTGCGCGGGGGAGGTGCGGGGCATGTGGTGGAGGTTGTATCCAGGTATTGGGCGGAGGCTAGGTGCGCGGGGCATGTGGGGGGAGGTGCGAGGTGGGGGAGGAAGGTGCGGGGGCTACTCCCCAGGGCGCGGCGACATGTTGAGATCTACACGCAGGGACAGAGGTGTGGGGGGAGTGAGGTTCGGTGGTGGCATACCGAGATCTACGGCGGAGACGGAGGTGCGGGGGGAGGGAGATTCGGTGGCGGCATGCCGAGATCTGCGGCGGGGACAGAGGTGCGAGGGGAGGGAGGTTCGGTGGCAGCTAGGTGGGAGTCGATCTTGTACATCTTTTCGGCGGAGCGCGAGGTATGGAGGAGGTCAACTTCTTCTCGTTGACGAAGACCACACCGTCGCCCACCAGGATCCTGAGGGCTGACTCGCAGTCCGTGTTGCTTCGGAGTGCCTCCTCCTCCAGTGTCAAAGGTTCCATGCGGTAGCCATCGCCGCCTCCATGGCTATTCCAGAGATCGCGGTGAGCCACGGGATCCTCGTCGCCTGCCCCCGCCTACGCGGCGACCGCGACGTGGGGAGGTATGGCTCTTCCAGTGGCGGCGGACAGAAGTTGGATTCGCGGAAGGAGGTTAGGTTAGGCTCTCTCGACGGCGGCGTGCAGAGGTTGGATTCGTGGAAGGAGTCTAGGCTGATGGCGTGGTGAGGGCGAGGGCGGAGGTTGGGTGAGGAGGCGAGAATGGCGAGGTGAGGGCGAGGGCAGCGCTGATGGCGTGGGGATCGAAATCGCGCTGAGGAGGCGAGATTTACGGGGGGAGGGAGAGGGCGGAGGGCCGCAGACACGCTGCGATGCCGGGCAGAGCCGTGGTGAAGCCGTTTTGGACGCTCACGCTCCACGCTTAAGAGTAGTAGAGATTTAATACATTTTGAATACTTTTAGTAACTAGAACAAAAAATGGTATTTAGAGACTAAAGTTTAGTCTCTATACTAAAGAAACCAAACATGCCCTTACAAATAAAACAAACACATCTTTAGGCCATGTTTCAATTCTACTAGATGAACTTTAGCAGCTTTTTAACTACTTTTAGCCATTTAGTGATTTAAACATGGGAGCTAATGGTGGTGTGATAAAATTTAGCCCCTATTATCTCATAAGCTGCTCAAGGGGTGGTAAAAGTAGCTAAACGTGAGTTAAGGAACCCCATTTTCCACCTATACCCTCTAACTTCATTCCCTCTCTCCGCATCAGGGACATATGTGTCTTTTTATTCCAATATGCTAAACTTTATTAGAGTAGTCCAAACCCTCTAAAAACCTAAACTTTATTACTTCAGTTTATATTGCTAAAGTTTAGTAGGAAGCTAAAATTTTTACTTTGAGATTGAAACAGGACCTTAGTACTTTAGTCGAGATTATAGTTTTTTTTACTTGGTTAACACAACATTCACGTTATCGAATTCGAAGTATTGGTCCGGTCTACTGTTGGACCTATATATGGAAAAGGAAGGGACGGAGTTGGGCTGGGGGCTGGAGGCTCTGGTACAAGCCCGTCCTCCCCCGCGGTTTTGATCGCCTCCTCGCTTTCCTTCAATCCTTCTTCACCTGGTCTCTCACGCAATCCGCGGGGAACCCAAACCCTAACCCTCTCCATCCGAACCGCTGGAGACAGCCGTGTGGGAGCTCAGTTCTCGGGGTTCTGCATCGATCTCTGTTATCTGGGGTTTTCTCAGATGGGCGATCTCAAGGAGGTTTTCCGCTCCCTCAAAGAACTCTTCCCTGAGGTGGGCACAATCGGTGGTCGTCCGTGTCTCGTGTACAGCCTTTGATATGTCATTTGTGAGGGGCTGCAAAAGAAGTGTTTTCTTCTTCTTGAATGTATTTTTATCTTGGATCCATACCATTACTATCTCACTTACATGTGGGTCCACATGAGTCAATGACATGTGGGGTCCATGGTATATATCTAAAGTTTGGATCTTTTAATGGTATAGATCCAATTGTTCCTTTTTTTTATTGTAGCTGAAGGTACTAGGGTAGGATCACTAGCTCTAGCCTCTAGGACACACACGGAGATTAGTATCTGTTGTTGCTGTGATATTCGATTCGATTTTAGTGGTTATGGATAGGCCGTACATGATTATTTGACGATTAGATCAAATTATAGGCATTAGCTGTGTTGGGTTCACGGGCAGACTGAGTTGCCACGTTTGTGCCGTTCCTGGCTGTGTTTTGTGAGGGCAAATTTGTCTGATTCCTCTTTTGTGCAGGTTGATCATCGTATACTGAAGGCTATCGCAGTTGAGCACCGTAAAGATGTTGATTCCGCGGTGGTTACTGTCCTTGATGAAGTCATGCCGTCCATGACTGGTTCGGCTGGAACTTTGTTTACCCATAAAGAAGTGTTGCCATCTATGGATGATTCTGTTGGGAATTTGTTTGCTAATCGCAGCACACATGAAGTGGGTAGTTCATCATGTGCAGGTGAGTTGAAACCAAAATTTTAGCCTTTTAGTTTTACATCTTCTTTTTCCTTCCAAGACGAGGATTGGCCCTATTTGCACTCTAGCGTTAAAGCCTTAAAGGTGTTCTGTTAGGATCCATCAGGACATTTTTTACATATATAGTGTATTTGTACTATAAAAGTAAAATAGATGTGCTAAAGGTATATTGATGATAGCTTGCACATTCTTCTGCACTGGTAGTATTTTCCTTATATCTTTTAGTTATTATTACAAGATTTACAATATGGTTGAAAGGTCCCCAAAAACACATGCATGAAATTGGGTTATTTGGCTCACTTACTACTATACCAGTGGTGTTTAAACTTATTCAGTGCTCTTGTTACTTTATAGTAATTATTATGTAAGGCTGTTGGGGTTGTACTTGGGTAAAATTTATGTTTGAACCAGTCCGCACTCAAAAGCTTGGTTCAGTTTAGAGCTATTCTGTGCATAACTGCATATCCCTTTTTGTTTTTAATTGAACCAAGAATATTTTGTTTTGGACATTGCTGCCATATATTACCATTGACATTTCTTGAATTTGTGAACCGGCCTGAATTGGTTAGATGATTGCTTTAGATCTTGGGTTCGACTCCCCGTGGGAGCGAATTTCAGGTTTGGGTTGAATATACTGGGAGCTCTGTTCCACAGTCTTTCTTTTAAAAAAACATTTCTTGAACTTATACTAACTGAGTTGGCTGTTGACAAATTAGGACATGAGATACATATCGATGAGATTGATGTAAGTGTTCACCCTGCACAACACACTTCTTCTGGGGAGGCTAAAACTGGCAAGCAAGAAAACATAAACAATGAATGTGTGGGAAGACTTGCATCAGTCGAAGGGGTCAGTGAGCAACTAAATCTACATTCTGATCCTATCCCAAATGGCAGTCAGCATGATTTTATTCCCAACCTTGATGTGCTATCATCAAATACCAATCCAGAGAAAATGTTGGCTAACATATATAATGAAGTTGGATATAGTGGATTATCAAGTGAATGTTTTTCTCAACAACTGACTGGGAAACATGGTGGTGCTATCATAGCTCCACAATCCCATGATCAAGATCCTAATAAGATGCTTCCAGTTGGGGATTACTTTTCCCAGAACAGTTCAATGGAGTTCTTCAGTGGCTATGAGGACATGCATTTTGATGGTGACCTTTTGCCTCCTGGTTCTAATGATAAAGTATCTTCTGGAATTTTGGGCACTGAAAAAGATTCTTTTGTGCCTGTGCTGGATGCTCCTGGTCGAAATAAAGTAGAATCCTCCGCCGGGACTTCTGGATTTATAGAACAGAAGGACACCAGCAATGTTACGGATATGCTTCCTGATCTTAATTTGTATCATTTGGCTTCTACGGCTTCAACTCACTCAAGCCATTCTGTTAGTATTGAGTCTCTTGAGGATTCTGTTGCTGATGCCAGAAGCAATAAGGTAATGTATTATGCTTGCTGTGCACTAGTCTTTTTTTATGCATTTGCAGATATTAATTTTCATTACATTTTCTACCATGTCCCTTTCATGTCTGTGTCTCCACTAGCACTGGATATTAGTAGAACATTCATTTGGATTGATGGTGACACCCTCCCTCTTTTTTTATCTTGTTTGGCCTTCCCTGAGAAATAAAGCGAGTATATTGGACTAAAAAGTGCACAAATACATGCCTAACATATTTTGTTTCGTGATTGTCGTTTGTGAAGTATCTGGTATGAAATTGCACATGCTCAATGTTTCTCAAAAACACCACATGTTCAATTTTAATTAAACCTGTCCTGTGCTAATTTTTACAAGCATAAAAGACCTGTACAAACGCCAATCAGGGTTGTTTGATTTGTCACAAGTACACAAAACACACACTAAGCATGTCCATTTTTACAAAGAAGAAGATAGCCGACTCTACTGTCATCTTCTGCACTAGGTTTAATAGATAGGTGTATCTGTGTGCAGCAATCAAGGTACATTGAGATAATCAATTAATCATATTGGATTGTAGTTAACTCATTAGGTGTACTGGCCAATCCAATTGTTGTCCAGGATGAAAAGGGCACAAGATTGTTACTAACCTTGGGATTGATAGATAATAATCTGTCCATGGGGACTGTAGTATATATAGGCCCTGTTTGGCACAACTTATTTTCAGCTTCTTCACAAATTTAAGCAGAAGTTCTGCCAAACAGACAGCTTCTCCAGCAGCTTATCAGTTCAGCTGCTTCTCAGAATGAACTAAAAGCAGCCAACAAGCACAAGCTGCTTTTCACCAGCTTATCAAATAAGCTGCTTTTTCAACAAGCAGCAGCTATGCCAAACAGGGCCATAGAGGCCAGCAGGCCTTAGCAGTAGGATGAGCCTAATGGGCTTTAGCATCCCCTAAAAGTCAAGGTGGAAGTGGAGGATCTGAAGCGTTGAGTTTGATTAAGTGAAAGTGATGTTGTGCTCTGGTTTGCACTTTGGTGAAGGAATCAGCCATTTGGGATTCTGCAGGCACATATTGAAGATCAATAGTTTTTTGATGACAATGAGACCGAGTGAACAAGGCATCAACACCAATTTGTTTAGTAAGTTCATGCTTCATAGGATTCTGACAAATCTATATAGCACCCATGTTATCACATAAAAGAGGTGTAGGAGTATCTCAAGGGACACCAAGATCAGCCAATAGCCATCGCAGCCAAATAATTTCAGCAGTAGTAGTGGCAAGAGAACAAAGTTCTGCTTCAGTATTAGATTGAGAGATGCCTGCTTGCTTCTTGGATCTCAAACCAGGCACAAGGGGCCCGTTTCAAACCGTATAAGGCACGAAGAAGATGACAAACATGCCCTGAGGGAGTATCAACACCAGGAGGTGGCTGCATATAAACTTCTTCATGCAAATCACCATGAAGAAAAGCAATTTTGACATCCATTTGAGAAATAATCCAAGATGATGAGGCCGTGACAACAATCAAAGTACGAACAATAGTCATATGGGCAACTGGTGCAGAAGTCTCATCATAATCAGGCCCCTGAGTATTTTGGAAACCACAAGCCATGAGGTGAGCTTTGTATCGCTCAATGGAACCATCATACTTCATCTTAACTCTGAAGACCCATTTGCATGTGATGGGGGCAACATGCGAGGGTAAAGGAACAATATCCCACGTAGCCGTGTGTTCGAGGGCAGCCAATTCCTCAAGCATAGCAAGCTGCCACTCAGGGATACTAGAAGCCTCTTGGTAAGAGGATGGTTCAACATTTATTGTAGCAGCACATGGAAAACCATAGCGATCTGGAGGGTCAATGTTACCATGGTCACGGAAACAATATCCCCGATTAAAAACAACAGAAGACTCATGATTGTTAGTACAAGTATCTGCAACAGGTTCTACATCAGTACTAGTTGTGGGGATAGAGCGGGAACAACGAATGTAGGTTTGGGTGACAAGTGGCTTAGAGGAGTAAGATGAAGATGATGTGGAAGTGGATGTGTCATGCCCTATGTGCCGGACGTGCCACAGTTGTAAGCAGGCGTAAGAGAGGTGTGGCAGGCAGTGGGTGTCCTCTCTAGCATACGTGTGAGTGGGTTGTTAAACACTTTCCAATGATGTAATCGGGTACCGTGTGTGGACCCCAGTTGTCGGTGAGAGTAATCACTATGTAAATAAGGAACCTGGACAAGAAGGCAAGAAATAGAACAGAAAACATATTGGAGAGAAGTTTTGCCCCTTGCACAAGCCTTTTCCTCCTCTCTTACCTCCTCACGTCGTCTGCGACGAGCGACACCCACGAGGCACAACAGGTGGTATCAAGATGGTTCATCCTGGCGTCTGTAGCGCGTGTTCCGCACTATTCCGAGATCTCAATGTTTGCCGCGTAACACCGGCGATGTCGATTTCCTGGAATTCCCAGTCATCTCAGTTCGATTTGCGGGTGGTCACCACGACGCTGCCAAAGCCTTTGGTTCAAACACGCTTCATGTTGGATGCCATGGCCGCCGTCGGGAAGCAGAATGTGGAGCGTTGGAGTCATATCACGGAGAGTATTGATTTGCTCTTCACAAGACTTGACGATGTCACCCGTGTTCAAGAACAAATGCAAGTCAACAAGATTGGTGTGAAAGCCATGGAGCAAGTGCTGAAGGAACAATTGCTACTGGCGCAGCAGATCGCGACTATAGGGAAGGCTGTGGCTCACCTCACCATGGAGTGCACCGCTGAGGAAGACGGGGACGCATTCTGTCAGGACTCCAGAGATGGTATTCTTCCACCACATCGACGCTCTCCGCGACAACCATTCCAGAACCATGGTGAGCCAATTGCACCCCACGCAGTACATGATTTTCCCTGAAGTTTTGGGGATGGTCCACAACCATATCATGGTGCTCTGCCGGAATTGTTTTTTTGGAGTTTATTGGCCGAGATCCTAGAGTTTAGAAACACAAGTGTGAGGACTTTTTTCACTTCTATAATGTCCCTAAACACCTTTGGGTCACCACAACTACTATGCACATGAAAGAGAATGCTGGCCGTTGGATGAAAGCACAACGTCGGCATGTTATTTTTACTTGGGATCAATTTATGGGTGTTGTAGAGGCTAAATTTAGGGCATATGACTGATTTAATTCAGTTTCTTCTAGAGATGCACAACAGTGGATTTGATAAAATGTTCTTCATCACACAGTTTATTCGCAATCTGAAACCTGATATTGCAGCTTCAGTGCAATCTCATCTTCCTCAGACTATGGAACAGGCAGTTCGGATTGCCAAAATTCAAGAGACCCTCATGGACAAAACAAATTCAGGTTTAATTAATTGTTCACTGGCTTCTTTTCATTCCCAATTGAGCAATCTGTCTAAGTCTGACAACAGAACAAACTCCACACCGTCTTCAGTGTTGAGTAATGAAAGACAAAAGAGAGATTACTGTCGGGCCAATAACTTGTGCTTCTATTGTTCAGAACCTTTTGACCCTGCCCATTTAGCTAAGTGTGCCAAGCGACCTAAAGCCAAGGTTAATGAACTAGTGGTGAATGATTTGTATGTCACTCTCACTGATGACATACTGCAACAGTTGGACATGGAGGATGCCCTCACCTCTAAGTTTGGTCATTTATCTCTGAATGCCATAGCAGGAACAGATTAGGGACAAACTCTAAAATGAGTCTTAGTTCATAACAAAGTAATGCTCATATTGGTGTTTTCTCTCTTATCTCCTCACGTCGTCGGCGTCAAGTGACGGCCACAGGGCACAATAGGATGGTGGTGTAATGGGAATAAGAACAATTGGTGGGATTATAGGAGATTGTGGCACAAATGAAGGATCAGGAATGGGGGGGGGGGGGGAGACATAGGAATGAGGTGGACTCTGTGGGAAAGTATGAGGAGTGGGTGGATGAGTTGTGGAAGAAGGGTCGATTTTCATCAAAACTCACATCTCGTGAAATACGAATGCGATGAGAAGATGGGTCATAACACATATATCCTTTATGCTCGGGACTGTAGCCAAGGAAAACACACTCAACAGATTGAGCAGTCAGTTTAGTCCGTTCGCGAGGTGCTAACAAGACATAACATGTGCATAAAAAAACTCGAAGATGATCATATCGTGAAGTCCTAAAAGGAACTTCGCCTGGTGTTTTGATAGTTTTGATGGCAGTTGTGTATTGATGAGATAGACTGCCGTAGAAACAACTTCACCCAAAAATGCGACGGAATAAAGGATATCAAAAGAGTGTGTGCAGTTTCTATGACATGGCGATGTTTAGGTTCAACAACGCCGTTTTGTGCATGAGCACCAAAACAAGAAGTTGAGCAAGTGACAAGTTTACCCTCTGAGGTCAAGAAATGATGATAATTAGCAGATAAAAATTTACCACTAGAGTCAGAGCGAATTTTTTTGGTAGGAGCAGAAAACTGGGTGTGAACCATAGAAGCAAAATACTTGTAAATGGAAAACAACTCAGAGCGTCGTTTCATGAAGTAAACCCAAGTATAACGAAAATGATCATCAATAAAAATGACATAATATTTATGACCACCTTTTGAAACAAATGGTGCAGGACCAAACATCAGAGTGAATCAAATCAAAAGGTCTAGCAGAATGAGCTGCACTAGGAAAATATGGAAATTGTATTTGTTTTCCAAGATGACAACCCTTACATTGAAAACTAGACTCAACGGGTGTATGACTTGAACAACCTGATTTTATTAGAGTAGACAAACGAGATCCACACAGATAACCAAGACGATGGTTCCATTGGGCAAATGGCGCAATAGATGCCAATGCAGCAGATAGCACATGAGCCGAAGAGGTAGTGGATGAAGGAAGGCGTAAGGTATCCAAGATGTAGAGACGAGGAGTAGATCTACGACGATGGCCAGTCCCAATCACATCCCCTGTGCGACGATTCTGTACAAAGCAAGATGAGTCATCGAATCCAACAAAGCAATTGTGATATGTAATTTGTCCAATTGAAAGATGATCCATAGATAACGCAGGTGCAAAGAAAATATTGGGGATGGTAAAATGAGAATTCGAAAGAGACTACACAAATTCTTCAACAGACTAGACATACATTGGGTGCACCTTATTTGGAACAACCATAACAGATCAGGGAAGGTACCAGGGAAGGTACCCACTGGGAAAATGTTGGGTCATTATGGTGGAAAGATGTGCTCAAGACCCTCAATTCTTTCTTTCAGGGACCTCTCGAAGTGGTCATACAAGATGGTCGTACTGTTCGACTCTTGTATGACAAATGGAGTGATAATCTATTGTCAACAGATTACCCAAAATTATTTTCGTATGCCATCAACAAGGACTACACTCATGCAAGCGAAAGAGACTACACAACTTGAAGACATGTTTCATCTTCCCTTGCCCGAGCAGGCCTTCACTCAATTCCAATTGCTCTCGGCCGAGCTCCAAGAACAAGGAACCTCAGACGGACAAGACACATGGACATACAATTGAGGTTCTTCCCGGTTTTCATCGCAGAAAATATACAAATGCATAACAAGAGCTCCCCCTGCTCCACGGTTATTCAGGCTGTTGTGGGCGTCCAAATGCCAACATAAGCACAAACTTTTCTTTTGGCTACTCCTTCACAATCGCTTGAATACAAAAGCAATGCTCAGAAGAAGAAACATGGAGTTGGATTCATATACATGTGAGAATTGCATATTGCAGAAAGAAGAAATTGTGGTCCATCTTCTCATTAGGTGCAACTTTGCAAAAAGATGCTGGCAAACAATTGGACTAACTCGACCTAACACCACCACGCGCACCGAATTTCCACGCTTCGATCCTGTCCACCATCCAGCAATTTTCGAAAGACTGGAAAATAGAAGCAGTGATAATCCTGTCCACCATCCAGCAATGTTATGGTGCATCTGGAAGTGTAGAAATGGTTGGATTTTTGAAAATGCTCCCATCAATAGATATATCATGTTGCATCTTAATAAACTTATGAGCAGGGCAAGGAGCATTTGTACATGCAGGAACCATAGAGGTCAATGCTCCCATTAGACGATCAAAAGCTGAGTAATATTCATCAATAGATATATCATGTTGTTCGATGATATGAGTTTGCTGTATAAGAGTATGTAAAAGAGCACCATTGTCCTGCACAAAACATTCCTTAAAGTGAGATCAAATAGCCTTAGCTGTTGTGAATTTGGACATGCTCATAATCATAGATGGTTTGGTGATATTGACCATTGCAGTCATAACTTTGCCATCATTGATTTCCCATGTTTTGATTGCAACAACATTGCTCCTATCATCAACAACAACCGATGAATCTTTAGTCAAATGGAAGAGTAAACCATAACCTCTCAGTGTAGTCTGAACAAAAAAGGACCATTTTGGGTAGTTCTGACCATTAAGCACAATGTTAACAACAATAGCATTGGCTGACATATTGAATGCGAGAAAGATCAACAAAGTGGGGAGAGTTGTACTGGTGTTAAGCTGTGTACCAACTTGCGAAGTAAGAATAGTAATACCAGAGCCTTGTCGACCGCGAGAGGGAACTGACAGAAAGGCCGCCACTCGAACAGAGGCAGACACCACTCAAACAAAGGAGTATTGCGCTGACCAGCGGTAGTACGAGCAGCTCCTTGCGGTCAGTAGGTCCGGTGGACAGGGACATGTGTGTGGAGGAGGCTCCGCGCGGTTGGACGTTGGATTTCCCGAGTGCAGAAGAGGCGCCCTCGATCGCGGAATTTTCCGCGTGCAGAAGAGCCTCTCCTGATCGCGGGATCATGGATCTTGTCACTGATGAAGTCATAAGCTCATAGCCTCGACCGCAGTGAAGTGGAAAATCACAAATCCGCGGGTGCTAGGCGGGGGGAGGCAAGGCGGACGCCGGACGCCAGCAAGGGAAGGCGCAGGAGAAGAAGAACGTCGAAGAAGGGGAATCCTCTGTGTGCCCGTGTGTGAAGGCACTAGCGACGTGAATCAGAACGAGCAGAGCAGAGCCACGCAATGATGGAAGTCGGCCGCAACAACGCGAATTTTTTTGGGTGGAATTAGGAGACCCAAATCCTAACCTGCTCCGTTACCATGTTATTAACCTCGGGATTGATAGATAATCATCTGTCCATACGGACTGCAGTATATATGGAGGACAACAAGCCTTAGCAGTAGGATGGGCGTAATGGGCCTTAACAAAGATCACCACCCCTTAGATTGACGAGAGCCACTTCAAGCCATCCTTGATATTGATCATTACATACTCCCTCTATTCCAAATCATAAGACATTTTGACTTTTCTAGATACATAGATTATGCTATGCATTTATATATACATTATGTCTAGATACATAGTAAAACAATGTATCTAGAAAAGCCAAAACATTCTATAATTTTGAACGGAGTATTTTATTTAAGCTGCCGCGGTATATATTTTCCAACAGATTTGTCTTAAAGTCATTTATTTAGTTTCCTATTAGGATATGTTTCTTTGTCATATGAGCCTGAATTTTCTGAACAATGAGGACTGCTGATAATAGTTCAGCAAAAGTCAAAATTTCTATGCGAGCTATATTTCTTCTTTCACTTTCTGATGCTTTCATGTTTTAAACACCACTTTCTATGTAAAATGTGTATTCCAATGATTGATTATCATATTGTTGTTGAGGTTGGTGGTTCATTGTTGTGCTTTTGACATGCAGAATGATCTGTTACCATCTTTGGAGTTGGTTACAAAAATGATAGAGGATGTTGAGCTTCTTGAAGAAAAGGCTAAAGTAGCCAAACGTGAATCATCTGTTGCTGGGACAGGCATTCTAACCAAAGTTGAGGAGCTCAGAGAAATGTTAACTCATGCGAAGGAAGCAAATGATATGGTCTTACCCTCTGACCTAATATCTATTCAATCATCATTTTATAAAACCTTTTGATCTGCGTAGGGTCATGGTACATGATTTCTGACATTTTTTCTATCTACAGCATGCTGGCGAGGTTTTTGGCGAGAAAGCTATTTTAACTACAGAGGCACGTGAGCTTCAATCTCGACTTCAGAGGCTTTCAAATGAGAGGAATAAATATCTGGTGATAATTGAAGAGGTATATTGTTTCTTTGGTGCTGGTATCACACTGGAGTTGGCACAATAACTATCAACCTGTATGAACTAAAAGTTAGTAATATTTAAAGTTTGTAAACTGTGATTTTGAAGAACTGACACCTTTATGTTTATAGTTGGCATATTTATTTGTCAAAGTGGAAAACCTTTTTTTTCTACTTTGGTTTGAGTTTCATACCAAAACATGGAACTGTTGGTATGTTCAGTTTCAGTTTCCTCTTCTTTTTTTTGCGAAAGGCCATTAACTGAGTTGGTTAGGTGGTCTGAGTAGCACTCTTTGCGAAAGGGTCTCTAAATGAGTTAGTTATGTGGTATGAGTAGCACTCCTCAGGTCCTAGGTTCGACTCTCCGTGGGAGCGAATTTTCAGGCTGTGGTTAAAAAAGATCCCCTTCTGTCCCATGCTAAAGCATAGGTCTAAGGCTCACACGAGATAGACTGACCTATGGGGAGCGGATCCTCGTGTAGAGGCTAGGAGGGTTCAAAGCACGAGTAAAGATATGGTCTATAGGGGTGGACTCATGCTGCACCAGGGTTGCAGGAAGGGAGAGGGGTGCAGCTTTGGGGTGCAGCTTTTGTGACCTTTCTCAATCGGCCCCAATTGGGCTTCTTAATACAATACCACGGGGTCTTTCCCCTACCTGCCGAGTTTTCTTATTTTACATATGCAGAATTGATTCACTTTATCATTTTAAATTGATCTGACTTGATTTATACTTTTTTTTTGACAATCATCAAGACTAAAACCTGCAGTGGCCATGTAATTGATGTATTACATTATAAAAGCTGAATTGATGCTAAATTTAATGTTTGAATTTAATTTGTGTAGATACGGCAAACTCTTGATGAAAGATTGGTTGCTGCACAGCAAGAAATTGCAGCAGCCGAGAAAGAAAAGCTTGAAAAGGAGGTTGCTGCTCAGACACTACTCAATGAACAGGAAAAGATGATGAATTCTATTGTTGAAGAATCGAGAAAACTGCAGAAAGAAGCTGAGGAGAACCTGAAGGTATTATCTGCTTCCTTAATCCATAGTAATATGGGTTTTGAATTTTGACAATTTTATTTATGTGTTTTCCGTGTTTTATCAAACATGATGTTCCTGTGTGTAATAGATATTGATTTACTCTATATCTAATAATCTTTTATGGATGATATAATCCTGAGGTGAGTAGTACATGCACCTATTATTGTCCACACATTTGTTTTGCAGGAAGGCACATATAATAAAATGTATAAATTTGTAGAACATTTTTTTTACAACGCACAATCATGAACTAATCTTAAATTGTTTACTGATGTTTATAATTAAATTGTTTGGACAGTTGAAGGAATTCCTGGTTGAGCGGAGCCAAATTGTTGATATGCTGCAGTAAGTTGTCATTTCATCTCAGCTGCTTCAGTACTGTTAGACTGTTCAATACTAGCCCTGTTCAAACTTAACTGTTTCATTTTATATATTTCAAAGATTCTCATGAGCATACCACTCTACACACTAAGATGAATGCATGTTATAATAGTCATTCAGATAAATAGGAATTGAAGCAAACATTAAAATAGTTCTCATTTAACATTATTTATTTATTTAGTGTAATGTCTAACTTTTCAAGCCATTTCTTATCTGCAGTCTGCACTGTACAATAATGTACCACCCCGCCTGCTCAAATGATTTAGAGCTATGATGATAGTAGTAGACTATCTCGAGTGTTTATGAGTTCTAAATCTGTAACCAACCCTGTGATTCATGTCCTTGACCTCATTGCAGAGGCGAGATGACTGGGATCTGTGAGGATGTTTCGTTGCTCAAGCGAGTGGTGGATGAGCGCCTATCATTGAGCAAGTTGCAGCCCTCAGCTATGTCGAGCCTCTCTTCTTCACTGCATTCTTCTCATCACAAGAGCTGGACTTCCTCTGATAGGACCACCGAAGCCAATGGGTCTCTAGATAAGCACACCCTTGCTGAACCTGCAAGCCCAGCGCGCAAAGATCTGGACGGCGATGAGTGCACTGTGCAGGTGTCAGATGGCAACGACACTGGTAAAGGCGTTTTGAAGCGTGTGGATTCCAAGGACGGCGATGGATGGGAGCTTTGCTGAAGGTGTTCAGGAATAGCGCGGTTGCGAGTGGATGCTGAAGCATAGAAATTACTATAAACTAGTAGTAATGGTGAATAAACGTTTACTAGTGCGTTGCTAATCTAGTCGTAATGCGGGAACTGTCGTGGAACTGACTCACTAGCTCACCGCAGCAGTATGTTGGATGGGTCCAACTGCAGCTTGGCGTGGTATATATAAATGTGAAGAATTCAGCTGCCCCTGCTCCTGTCTAAATTTTATGTTGTTTTTAATTTTGTTCTAAGTTAATATTCTTTGACTTTTACTACGTTTTCTAAAAAACCAGTAACACCTATAATACTAATGCACTATTGATACTTAAATGGTGGGTTTAATGGAATTAATTTGGATATGTAGCGTTGGTGTAATTTTTCATAAGCCTGTTAAAGTTAGAGAAATTTTAATTTAGGATAAAGATAGAGTGACTTGTAATTCAAGTTTACTCTTAGATGGTATCGATTCTTTAGCAATTAGCCACATACTGTAAGAGACTTTGTGTCCAGAGTAGCTCTAAGATAATATTGATTCTTTAGCAATTAACTACATACTGTAAGAGAAATTATAGGTTAAAATCCATGTTGTGTGACTTTTTCTATGAGCAAACATACCTACAATTTTTGTGTGAAGGGGTATTTTGCATTCATTTTTCTCTCTTGGAGCTAACACTCTTCAGTTTATGTGATGAGCTATAAACAAGCATTATGAAACATAGGATCTACTTATTTTGATTTGTCGTAGGAATGGCGTGAGCAGATTCATCAATATTACAACAATGCCTTCGTATGTGTATCCTGAATTTTATGCATAGGAGCCTCTGCCTACGGCGGCGTAAATGTGTCAAAAAAATAACTCTGTACTACTAGTAAATTGAAATTGCCTTAGAATGGTCTCTTGTTGCATTGTGCGTTGTGACTTGAGCTCACGAGAAGCTTCGGATGTCCTAGAAGGGGACCAGGGGTCGGACTGGCCTTGCGGGTCGCTGGCTCCCGAAAGAGCGAGCAGACGCGCAGCGCAGACACGCTTGCGCCGGACGGGGACATACGACAAAGCGACCTCCTCCGCGTCGGGCTCCTTGTCATCACTCATCACCCACCGCCCGATCCCAAAGCGCTGACGGCTCCGATCGGATCACACGTCGCTGTCCCCTCCACGCCAACCTGCCCCACCACCCGGCTCCCTTGGCTTTCCCCAGTCCCCACCCGCCCATCGTGACACTGACACCGTTCGAAGCAAAAAGAGCGAGCACGAGCACAAGCGCAGAGCAGCCAAGCGCCACACACACGCCGACGCGAACCAACCAACCAGCTGGTAGTAGGTTCGCCGCGCTGACGATGATGCCTCGCCGCGCCCTTCTCTTCGCCGCGGTGCTCCTCGCGGCCTCAGCCGCCGCGGTCTCCGGGTTCCACCTCGGCGGGGACGAGAGCGGTCTCGTGAGGGGTGTGCTCGCCGCGCTCCGCGAGCGAGCCGAGGCCGAGGACGCCGCTCGCTTCGCCGTCGCCCACTACAACAAGAACCAGGTGTGCGCCTCCCTCCTCGTCTCTCCATCCTGCCGATACCAATTCCGTCATCGTGTGGACTCTTGGTATGTACTACCATGAGAGAGAGTGAATTGCATTGACTTACGAGGTGACGCCACCTAATTAGGTCAATGAAGTTTCACTCCCGAAAGGGGAAAAGAGTTGGGTCCATGGATTCGCTAACGGGCTTCCCAGTTGCATCAATTTGCAGGGGGCCTTAAACTTAGGTCTCAACTCTTTGGGGAGTGACTTCCTAGATTTGCTAGAATCAAAGTTTCGGTTAATGGTTGAACTTGTATTTTCTCATATTAGTGGCATGATTTCTCATCTCTCCGTAGATGTATGTACCCCCACGGCCACGCTGAGTTTCTTCCGAGTTCATAATATTTGGAGAATTTTCTTGTACAGGGCGCCGCTTTGGAGTTTACTAGGGTGCTTAAATCTAAGCGGCAGGTGGTGACCGGGACCCTGCATGACCTGATACTGGAGGCAGCTGATGCTGGAAAAAAGAGTGTGTACAGAGCAAAGGTTTGGGTGAAGCCGTGGGAAGATTTCAAGTCTGTCGTCGAGTTTCGCCTTGTTGGAAACTCTGAATCTGAAGCCGAGCCTTCTGTTGCTTCTGATGTTAGCTCTGGGCAAGGTATTGTTGGTCTTCAGTGTTTGGATAATATATATTGCTAATTATCCAATATAATTTAACAAGATAAATAAATGTGGTGTTGATTTTTTTCCAGCAATTGCCAAGCTCTCTCTTGAAGCAGATATTGTACAAGAAGAGGCTCGCCTGCACACCGTTGAGAATGATGGACTTTCCGGCGATTTCACATCATCATCTTAGGTATGATTTCATCTCTTTTTATCTTCTTGTGCAACGGGTGCCATTTCTTGTCTCTTGCTATTTGGTTAACCGACCTATGATCACATGAGCCAAGGACAGGCTGCCAGTGATCCCAATGACTGTAACCATGATATTGTTTTGATCTTGCATTGGTATCTTGTATAGTAATGGTTCAGCGCATGATGCAAACTAAACAATGTCTATATAGTTGCTTTTATCTTTGCCATGGCTATTGGCTATTGTGGGAACTGGGAAGTATCTAGTCCTGATGTGGGACCTTATATGTTGGCATCTGGAAGATGGTTTTTACTGGATGGATACTGTTAGTTGAATTCTTTGGGATTGTTATTTTGTTTTTTATGGAAAACCAAGAGTGATACTCTTCATGTAATCATGTGATGCATTCGCACTGGTGCTTTGGGCCCATCAAACCGTGTACTATCAGTAGACAGCTTGCTGTTCGGATTCTTAACAGAACTTTCTATGCAGGCATACGAAGTTTTGTTAAGAAACTAAATAGCAGGAAGCACACACCTAGGCCAGACACTCCTCGTTCCCCAAGACAACATTTGCATCATGCGGTGCTTAACATAGCCATATGTCATTCGCAGTGTTTGTTTATCTTGTAATACTATGTTAAAAAACAGTGGCACAGCTTAGGAATCTAGGCCACAATCAAATCCTTTTCAGGAACCAGGTCATATTCAATGCTTTGATGAACAATATCTGTATGCTTATATGTGGTGTTCTATGGTTGCATCAGTCCTCAGAAAAGAACTTCCCTTTTTAGGACCAACTGGACTCTTATCTCTGTCAGTTTATTCGCTTTCTAATGCATACATCATAAATTGGTATTTTTTTTAACTTGCAACCCAAGTTACTTGATATTAGATAACTGTCTTGTTTGGTGTATTAATGTTAATAGTCTAGCAAAGAAAAAAACCATCTTTACTTTTCTCATATGCAACATTCTGCAAAGACAATGTGATTTAAGTTTTGGCTCATTCCTCACTTTCAAACATACTTGGTGTGACTAGGATTCCAGGCAAGGATGGAAAGCGTAAAGGTTTAAAATGAAGATTTAGGTATTTAGGGTTCTACATAGTATGTCAAGCTGAGATGCTTTGCCTTGTTTATTGGAATATGTATGTTTCGTTTCAAACGTGGGAGCATAGAACTGTATATTTCAGTATTTCACACTGTTCATTTCCATGTCTGTATATAAGGAGGTTCTTCTGGCTATATATATATATTGATCCTCAAGTACTTTTTCTCTGTCTTCTGTGTACTTTAGAGAATCAGTCCTGCCGCGTCTTTGGTTAGTGCGTAATATGGAATAGATGATGACAATATTTAAAGATCTAATTGAAGAAATTATTGGATGATATTTTTTCACTAAAATCTCTATTCTCATTTACTAGGAATAATATTTCTAATATAAAAAGGACTTTTGGAGTTGCTCTAAATCAACATTTTCTTTGGCTTAACCATATGTAGAGATTGATGTTGTTTGTTTTCATTGTAGAACATACTAATACTTTTTTATACTACTAAAAAAGATTACTCATACCCACGAATTGTCGCATGTTGCAATGCATCACCACTAACTCAACTGTTGCTAGGGATGACAACGAGTCGGATTCGAGTCAGGTAGAGTAAATATCCGTCCGTAATCATACCCACGAAGATTACTCATATCGACCGTAATTATACCATGGATAAAATTTTGTACCAATACTCTTACCCACCGTAATTATACCATGGATAAAATTTTGTACCAATACTCTTACCCGTAGGGTATGTTGCTTGCATGTTTGTCTGAACGTATCCTGCAGCCGGGTGCATAACGAGAATGCTTATACGCATCATGCAGCCGGGTGCATAATGTGAATGCTGTAAGCGAACGAACAAAACCCTCGGGTACTGGTATGAGTGCTGATACTTTCTGTTGAGTGCTGAATTTGAAAGGAATAATGGTTTAATTTAGCCTAAGACAACAAAACCCTCGGGTACTGGTATGAGTGCTGATACTTTCTGTTGAGTGCTGAATTTGAAAGGAATAATGGTTTAATTTAGCCTAAGACAACACTACGACCGCTTTCTCCCTGCTGCAGCTGGATATCTTAAACATGCAACAAGCCAACAAGCCAGATCTTTAGGCAACTTTATGTTTGAGTGCTGATACTTTTATCTAGCTGCGGTCAGAATGACGCTACCAACACGACAATTCTTACATAGATTGTCAAAGTTATTTATCAAATATGATTGTGTGTTGCCATGTTTTGAACTGTCACACTCCTCACCCACAACTAGAGCTGAAAACAGTCCGTAAACACTTAAATTATTTTCGTTTTTATATTTTTTCAGAAACGAAATCGAAAAAGGTAGCTCCGAAAATAGAAACGACATCGGTAATTTAAAAACATCGGAAATAAAAGTTCAGTACGAAAAATATATCGGTTACGGTCGGAATCTAAAGTACGCCGGTAAAAATCACAGCATGTATCGTCAATTGATTTCAAAAATCCACACAAGTCGTATACATCCGCATAAAAATTAGTAATAATATATAAATATCCACAAATTTATAAAGAGTTAATGCATATCTCACAAAGCATTAAAGCAATATCTCATACATACAAGTGACAAACACTGTACGCATATACAAACAATTAGAAAGTCAACATAAATGGGATCACCTTGGTTCTTCTTAGACCCTCATGCAAATTATAAAAATATGTACCAAGAGTAATAATTAGAAAGAAACTAAAAATAAGATCCATAAAAGTTCAAAAGAACTCTAAACTATATACCATTAAATAGATTTTAATTTTAGAAAAACAATAAAAATAGTTTTATATTTTTCTGAGTTGAAACGAATTTATTATGAATTTACAAGATCAGTTTATATTTATTATTTTTTGAAAATTTATCAAATTTGTTATCGATGGTAAAAACACCTAATAAATACTGTAATTCGTACCCTCGCTTCACCCGATCGGGCTCGATTCTCGCTCGTTAAATTAATCCGGTTTTATTCCCTATTCCCTACCAGTACCAGTAGCCTCCTTTGAAACCTCGCCGCTCGCCCCACCGAACCGTTTCCAATCACGGCTGACGGCCCAGCAAAGATGGCGAGAACAGCGCGTTCGTTTTCAAACCCTTTCAAATTCCTCTCCTCGCAAGCCGCAATAATACCGTTCATTCGATAGTTCCATCCTCCTCCCTCCCCCTTCGCCGGCCTCGCTTCGTCCCTCCCGCTCTCCCCCTTTTAAATCAAACCCTCTCTCGGCTCCTTCTTTATACATCCTAGTCGAAGCAAGGGAGCGCGCACTCCACTACCCAACCTGATCCCGAAGATCGCGTCCGCAGAGACAGTAGCCGCGTCATGGCGACCCCGCCGCCGCCGCTCCCGCCCATGCCGCCGAGGCACGTCTCCTGCGGCTCACTTCTACAGGAACTGCAGGTTCGTCCGCCCCTGCGACGCAATGTGCTTCTTTCGTTGTTTGATCTGCGGTTATGTGCCGACTGGGTCTTGGGTTTCACGTTCTTGCCCGACGATTCTAGCTGCTACGTTTCTTGGTGGCTGGTGGATAAGGGGGTTTGCGTTTGCGTTTGCGTCTGCAGGGGGAAAATGAGTGTTCTTTGGCATATAATTTGGGGGACCGGGCTCCGAAATTTTGGCATTTCGTTGTTCCCCTTCTTGCTTTTGTATGGACGTGCTGGAATTGAGTCGTGTTCCTTCGTTCATTCTTCTTGGCCTAGTTCGTGAATTTCGGGCACGGCCATTGCATTTCTTGGTGTTGAATTGCGTCATGATGGTTGGATCTTGGGCAGGAAATTCCTTCTTTCCTGGTTCTCTTGTGGCACCAATTCTGGTCTGGTTTGTTATCTGCTGCTGCGATCATGATGATTCAACTGTTCTCTTTCTGTTTGCGCACGTTTTTCCGTACCTATTGCAGAATGCATTCTGATTGTCTTTCGTCTCTTTCTGTTTGCGCACGTTTTTCCGTACCTATTGCAGAATGCATTCTGATTGTCTTTCGTCTCTTTCTGTGTCGCGTTGGATGGGCCTCTGTCTACATCCAGTTCGGCTTTGCATACGTCACTAAGGGCATGTTTGGTTTGTGGCTAAATGTGCCACACTTTGTCTAAGGTTAGTCGTTCGAATTGAATAACTAACCTTAGGCAGAAAAGTTAGGCAAAGTGTGGCAACTGAGGTAGTGAACCAAACAGGCCCTAAATACCACAATCTTGAAGCAGGAACTATGGGGAGAAATTGGTCAGGATGAAATGAAAAGAGATAAGATGATACTGCAACTGGAGGAGGATTGTCTCAATGTTTACAAGCAAAAAGTGAATCAGACTAGGAAACAGAAGGCAGACCTGCTTCAAGAGCTGTCCCTTGGCGAAGCTGATATAGACAAGATCCTTTCTGCTCTCGGAGAGAGAGAAACATTTCCTAGGGTAAGTTTTTCTGTCATCATTCAGTTTCTGTGCTTGTTGTAGCTGTAGGATTTAAATGTTTCTGTGGTCTGTTTGTATCTCTAAACTTTCAGTTTTCAAACTGACACTGAGAATTTTTTTTTTTATCTTTTTTCAGTCAGAGAAGCTTGGGGGCACATTAATGGAACAACTCGCTAAGATAGAGCCAGTGCTAGAAGATTTGAGGCGTAGGAGGGATGAGATAGTAAATGAGTTCAAGGCTATTCAGTCAAAGATTGTACGTCTACAAGCAGAAATTTCAGGAGCCATTGATCATGTGGATCCTGCTGCTCCTGTGGTAGATGAGAATGATTTATCCTTGAAGAGATTAGGGGAATTGAAGGAGCATCTTAATGATCTTCAGACAGAAAAGGTAGCTTCAAAATTTCCTTTCCCAGGTTCCTTAACTGCCATTCTTAAATTAATTGTATTTTTTGTTCAGAATGGAAGGCTGCAAAAAATTGACATCCAGATTAACAGTATTCATGAAATGTGCAACATAATGTCTATTGATCTCAAAATGGCACTAAAGGATGTTCATCCCAGTTACGCTGAGCTGGGAGGAAGCAAACCCATGAGTATTAGCAACAGTTCGCTTGATAGACTATCTGAAAAAGTACATACGTTAAATCATGAAAAGAAACAAAGGCTTCGGAAGGTGCGTATATCATTGAAGCTAGTTATTTCCTTGTAACAGAGATCAGCATATACATTGCTACAATGCGTTCAATGTCACTTATTTTCCTTTTTTTCTCCTGATGTCAAGCACGCTAGCCATTGAACTTTACCTTTTATGAAATTTGCCTAGAGAAGTGTCAGATTAGCTTTACTGTTTATGAGAAAATCATAGTAACACCAAATATGTCATGTTACATATTTCTCGTCCCTGCACTAAATATTCATAGACTTCGACCCTTCATTATTTAAATATAAAAAATGCAAGTAGAATATTTAGACAACTCAATGTTCAATAAAAAACTATCTTTGTTCCAAATTGTAAGTTGTTCTAGTTTTTCTAGATACATAGTTTTTGCTATGCATCTAGATATACATTATGTCTAGGTGCGTAGCAAAAACTACATATCTAGAAAATGCAGATAGACTTACAATTTGGAAGAGGGAAAATGGACGCAGTATTTCAGTTTCTCAATATTGTCTCAATGTTTACAATCTTGAAGTTGAAGTCTAAGATATTAGAGATCAATGCCTTCATACACTTGATTTTGTTGGTCACTTGATCTCGTGTCTAGTGACATAGGAGTAATATTTTTTCCCCAAAGTATGGTTGGCTTGCTTAGTCCTCACATATTTATAAAATACATAATTTTTTTTCTACTGATTGTTATTTTTTTACCCATTTGACTTCAACCTCGTGAGTATTTTTTGGGCACAAAACATTAATTTCTTGTGGTTCTCTAATTACCATCCTGTATGTACTTTGATAGTTTAGATGATATATTTTGGTTGTGTTCAATGTACTGCATCATTGAAATTCACACTTTGTTACAGCTTCAAGATCTTGGCAGCACACTCATTGAGTTATGGAACCTCATGGATACACCAACTGATGAACAGAGAATTTTTGACCATGTGACTTCTCTTATTAAAGTCTCACCAACTACAGCGATGCCCCAAGGGTGCCTTGCACACGAAATAATTGAAAAGGTAATCATATTGCCCTCCCTTCTCACTTTGAATCTTGTTGATATCAATACTTGAAATTTATTCTAGTTCTTATACAGAATCCTTCCCCTCTTATATAGGTAGAGACTGAGGTTAAGAGACTGACTAAGTTGAAAGCCAGCAAAATGAAAGAGCTAGTCTTCAAGAAATTGACTGATCTTGAGGAAATCTACAGAAGTGTTCACATGGATATTGATAGTGATTCTGAGCGGCAAACCCTCAATGATCTCATCGATTCTGGTTAGCTTCTTTGTTGTACTTTCATTTCATACTAGTGCTTTGATGTATTTTGCTTTTGTTTCATTCAAAGTTTCCTTGATGCTCCAGCTGGTTTCTTAATGTGGCTTGTGGTGTCCTGTCAAATTCTGCCGTTGCCATCTATGTATACAATACAACAATCTGCCCTTGGCTTTGTGGAATTGCATTATGATTTGATTCTCGTCTTCTGGGTCAACAGTCAACACTCTTTGATATTAACGTATTAATTAATGATGTATCAGTATTCATATCTGTCAACAGTCAACACTAGTATTCATATCTAGTGCACCACCATGATTCTACAATTGGAATATATATTCTGTTTAATTTCTGCTCTGTAGTCCAAAGGAATAAAAGAGATAAGAAAACATTGTAATGAATGAAGACATTTTTTGTTGAATGCTGCATTTTTAGTACATTTTGCCTTTTGTGTTGATGGGTATTTTCAATTTAATTCTACCTTGTTGTGATGTTGTTATGTGAATTTCTGGTTATTTTTTGTTGTACGCTGAAATGTTTGAACTAAAGTGATAGTTCACTCCATGGTTTCGTACAACCAATTTAGTAGCTGATTCAGTAATTGAAGAATACAACAAACTCTGGTCTGTAGGTAGAGCAGATCTTTCAGAGTTGCTGGCAAGAATGGATATTCGAATTGCGGAGGCAAAAGAACATGCATTAAGTAGAAAGGATATTTTAGAAAAGGTGGAGAAGTGGACATTGGCATCTGAAGAGGAGACTTGGCTTGATGAATACGAAAGGGTAACATAATTTGTTTGTCAATGCTTTGTTGTTCTTTTCCAGAGTTAATGCATTATGCATCAAACCTAACAATATTACACTGCCATGTGTTCTCTATACTCGCACCTAATTTACAACCTCGATTTCCATTCCAGGATCAAAACCGCTATAATGCTGTCCGAGGAGCTCACATAAATCTCAAGCGTGCGGAGAAAGCTAGGATATTGGTCAGCAAACTTCCATGTAAGCTGTCTGCTGTCTACTGAAAAATATCTAGGAGCTTAAGCCCCTACATATATTGCATGTTTGTCTTAGATCATCCTAGAAGGCTGCAGTATAATTTTGGGTTTGCTTGGATAATCAACAAAACAGCATGCACGACTATAAGATAGGAAAACCCAGATTACGAAAGATTACTATTGAGTTTTTTTTTGGTGTGCTCTGTGTTGTCTGAACAACTTGTTATGTTTGACTTGTCTATTCGCTGCCTCCATGACACTCTCAAAAAGAAAAGGGGCAATTTCAAAAGCGTTCTCTTTTGGAAACATGTGTTACACATCCCCATTAGTCATTCACATGTTTCCCTATTTTAAGTCAAATTTACATTATAGTTTGCGCCCATTTTTAACAGTGCAATTCCATTGCTTTCAGTTATTTGCTGTTGTTGCTTGCTCATTGTTCTACTAGTATAGTCTGTAATTTTTCAACTTGATCTTAAATCTTCTTCCATTTTACAGCTCTTTTGGAGAACTTGACTGCTAAAATTAAAGCCTGGGAAAAGGAAATGGGTATTCCATTTATATTTAACAAGGCAAGTTCAATTACTCATTGCTCTTGTCAAACAAAAAGAACCTGTTAGTTTGAAACTGTGAGTAGATTTTTGCTTTGTTAATTTGGTATACTTGTGTACAGATGAGGCTGTTGGACTGTTTAGAAGAATACACCTGTACAAGACAGCAAAAAGAAGAGGAAAAGCGCCGATCAAGGGTTGGTTTTTATTTTGCATAATATCTTCTGTTCCACAAAGTCCTGGTTATGTCAAGCATGCTATGTTTTTTTAGTTTGCCTTCTTAGTTCGTTTTCTTTATAGCTTTGTTTTTTATGCGATGTTCAACTGTTATTAGGAACTGAAGAAACTGCAAGAACAGTTTGCTACAGAGCAAGGTGCCAAGTTCGGAACGAAACCAAGTCCTATCCGTCCTCTTTCTTCAAGGAAGCCTCTTGGGCAGAGCTCTAATGCCAATATTATTGGTGGAACTCCGACCAGCCGTCGTGTTTCTACCCCCATGTCACGGAAGGGTAGGCCATCTTCTGGAAGGGTGCAGGAAGCTGTGAAGACTGCTGTGGCACCAGCAAACTATGTTGCCCTTCCCAAGGACTGCTCAGACATTTCTACCCTTTGAAGTGTAATCACCTACTCTGACCATCGATTGACTTCTCACTTGATCGACCTATATACTATATAGTCTTGACTCCAGTCTCTATGCGTGTTTCCAGACTTTGCTACCCTAATTTTCTTTTGATTAGTCGCAAAAATTGCGGACTGTTTCTTTCCCAGCACGAGGCAGGGATTTAAGTCACCGTTGGAGATGCTTTAACTTACCCCCATTTAATTCCTTGGGTGGTTGATGTTACCATTGAAATAACTTCCAACCACCCAAGGAGAAAGACAACTAATTTCAATACTTTTGTACAAGCTAAAACGCTCATTTTTTTCTTTGAGGAAGTAAATCAGACCATTGCAATAGTAGATGAAGGTCAAGAGGACGTTTTTCATATTATATAGTATTCATTTCATAATCTAACGAGCCCACCTACAGTGCCAACCTAAACAAGAAAAAACATTTAATTCTTAAAACTCCAAAATTTGATACTCACTCCGTCCCAATATATTGTTGTTTTAGCTTCAAATAGGTGACAACACATACAAAACACATACATCAAATCAAATATTATATGAAGCCATTAACACCCTAAAATGAATTATATTGTTTGGACGGAGGGGTATCTTCTTCACTTGACTCTTAAAATCGTTTGAATTACCTCCCTCCAGTGGTTAGAAATGGTTTCATTATTTTTTTAGTTAAAACTAGGAAACTTATCTGTGCATGCAAAGAAACCCAATATGTATAAAAAATCAGACATAATATTCAACATTGTTGGATGATCAAATTGTGGGTAATAAGTTGGACCACATACGAGAAAAGTATGTCATGATCAAATATGTACTAAAATATGACTCCATATTCAACATTGTTGGATGAGATTTTTTCTAAGGCTGACTCCATTAGCTATCTTATCTCGTCCTCTATTTCAAAATTCATTATACAAATAGTGAAATCTACAATATAAATCTCCTACTTTACACGATTTGATGTGGATAGCATATCCCATATCATATGAATATGGATTAAGAGTTTGGGTCGTATTCGAGACATGGAGAATATGAGTGTAGTTTGGAAAGTAAAAATAAGGATGAAAGAAACTATCCAATGTCCTCCCGTTGCTAGGAAGTAAACAAAAATAGATGGAAAAAGTGTACCTCTTTAATATATATCTAGTGAGATTTTTAAACCATAAAAGGTACTTTTAAGATTCTAAACAAACAGCAAAAATTCTAGAGATAATTTGGACAAAAAATATAAAGCATTTCGAGCTGTTAAATTATATCTAAAAACTCTGAAACACTATATTTATGTTTGGGGAAATGGAGAAAATGCTTACAATAATCTAGAAAATAATCAAAACATTGCTATCGATCTAAACACATTTTTGAAAACTTTGCATAACAAAACTTGAGATATAACTAGCATGAATGTATCAGAATTAAATGTATCTTGCATTTTTTGTTCCATCTCATGTTTCTTTTTTTTTCTTGAATACGCAGGAGAGCTGCGTATTTTTGTATTAAGAAGAAGAATAAAATGGGGAGAAAAAACCCCAGTACAAAGGTGTTACATTTGGCAAACCAAAACCAAAAAACACTCCCCAGACAACTAAGACACCTAAGACACCTCTTCTAAATGAAAGAAAGAGAGCGCTTTGGCTCCAGCCATACGCCAGCCCATCAACTCCTCCCTTGCAGCTGCCAACACCACCGCAGCGCTAGGGCTACAGTTATCAAAAACACACCTATTTCTATGCTTCCACAAAGTCCATGCACCCAAAATGACAAGAGAATTGAATCCCTTGGATAAAGGCATGCCCACCCTGGCAGCACTATTCCTCCACCAGGTTTCAAAACAGACGTCATCATGGGAAGGGCAGAGCTCCTGGAAGCCACCCGACCGCAGAAGGCTGAACCAAAACTGTTTTGCAAAACTGCACTGAACCAGCAAATGGTTGATAGTTTCTTCCATCTGGTCGCATAAAGGGCAGGAGTCTGGGTGATCCAGGCCACGCTTAGCAAGTCTGTCAGCCGTCCAACATCTATCGTGCTCCACAAGCCAGAGGAAGAATTTACACTTTCCTGGAGCCCAGGATTTCCAAATGCGTTCAGCAGGCTCAAAGCTAACAGAGCCAAGAAGCAAAGCCCTGTAAGCTGAACTAGCCGAGTATTCACCCGATTCACTGAACCTCCAGGTATGCACATCAGGAACATCCGGCTGCAGAACCATCCCCTCGAGTAAGTCACAAAGGTCCATGAGATTAGCAAGGGCTGTAACAGAAATAGCCCCTCTCAGATCAGCCAACCAATTGAGATCAGGCAAGGCATCCATGACCAGGCGTCTAGAAGCAATACGCTTGGGCACCATACCGAAGACAGCAGGTGCCACCTCCTTAATACATTTGCCATTCAGCCAACGATCCTTCCAAAACAGAGTATCAGACCCATCTCCCAAATGAGTGATAACAGCCGCAGCCAACAAGCTTTGCACAATGTCGCAAGTTTGAATCTGGAAGTCCGACCATGGCTTAGCCCTATCAGATTTTTGCAGCCAAGGCCACCTAGCCCGCAGTGCCCAGCTCATGATCCGAAGATCACTAATACCCAGACCCCCCAGGTCCTTGGGTCTAGTGACTTTGGGCCAAGTCAGCAGACAATGGCCACCATTCACCTCCTTCCTCCCTCTCCACAGAAAGCCTCGTCTAAGCTTATCAATTGCTTTAAAAGCCCAAGAAGGGATGTCCAACGCCAGAGCAGCATAAATCATTCTTGATGTCATCACAAATTGAACATAAATGACTCTACCAGCCTTTGTCATCAGATCAGCTTTCCACCCAGGTAACTGTGCTGCAGTTTTATCGACAATTGCTTGAATTTGACTTCTCTTAAGCTTTCCAAGAGAAAGCGGGAGGCCAAGGTACTGACAGGGAAATTCCGAAATGGAACACGGAAGGAGCTCCTGAACACAAGCAAGATCCGCCTCAGAACATCGGATAGGAAAAACATTACTCTTCTGAACGTTGGTCTTTAGACCGGACGCATCCCCAAAAATCCGAAGGATTTCCAGAATCAGATTTATGTCTGAAGGCACCGGCTTGAGGAAAACCACTGCATCATCCGCGTATAAAGAAAATCGGTGCTGCAAACTGTTCGTGGAAAGAGAGTGAAGCAGCCCTTCATCAGAGGCCCTCTGGATCAGCAAGTTGAGAGTGTCCATGACTAAGATGAACAACATTGGAGATAAAGGGTCCCCCTGCCGAAGACCCCGCTGGTGAGCAATGTAGTCCCCTGGAACACCATTTAATAAAATTCTCGTCGAAGAAGAGGCTAACAGCCCACAAATGATGTCACGCCAGATCTGCCCAAAACCCAACTTCTGCAAGACTTCTAGCAAGAAAGCCCAAGATACCGAATCAAAAGCCTTAGAAATGTCGAGCTTGAAAAGAATGCGGGCTTGCCTCTGACGATGAAGAAACCTTGCAGTGTGCTGCACAAGCATGAAATTGTCTAAGATAAATCTTTTCTTAATGAACGCTGTTTGATTCGGAGAAACCATATCATTCAAATGCCGAGCCAATCTGTTGGCCATCATCTTTGTTACTAACTTTGCGAAACTATGGACAAGGCTGATCGGACGAAAATCTTTCACTTGGGTTGCACCCTCAACCTTAGGCAGAAGAGTGATAAACGCTGAATTGAGCAGCCCCATGTTCCTGAATTTCCGAGCCCAAACACAAGAGATCGCTGCCATAACATCAGCTTTGATTGTTACCCAACAAACCTTGTAGAAACGGCCGGTGAAACCATCCGGGCCCGGAGCTTTATCCGACGGCATAGATTTTACAGTACCCCACACTTCTTCCTCTGAGAAAGGCACATCTAGCTCATTGAGATTGAAAGAAGGCATCTCCAGGGCATCAAGATTAAGAGAATTTTCTCTCCCCAAAGCAGTCCCGAGCAAGGCATCATAGAAATGGAACAACTCATCAGCCTTATCCTCATGTGATGTCAAAATAAGCCCTTCACTTGTAGATAATGAGCCAATAAAATTCTTCTTCTTTCTTATTCTAGCCTGAGCATGGAACAGGGAAGTATGAGCGTCCCCTTCTTTCAACCAATTAATTCTGGACCGAAGACGGGCAATAGATCTCGACAAGGAGGAGAGCACCAAGATGTGCTTCTTAAGGGTACGCCTTAACCAATCCTCACTTGGAGATAGAGTTCTGCTGTCATGAGCCATCTCCAGCCTATGAAGGAGCTCCCGAGCCATTTGAAGCTGTAGTTTTAAATCCCCCACTTTATTGTCACTCCAACGCTGCAGAGCCTTTGCCGTAGCCTGTAATTTCTTGGAAAGACGAACAAGAGGGCACTGGCCTGCGGGAATTGAACTCCATGCGTTAGCCACAACATCCTGGAAATCCTCCAATTTCACCCAGAAGGCCTGAAAATGGAAGCGCCCTTTCCTTTTATTAATATCACACAGGCCCAACAAGAGAGGGCAGTGATCCGAATCTTGAGAAGCAGCACTCTGGAGAAGGCAATCTGGAAATAAATCTTCCCAATCAGCAGTACAAAACATCCTGTCCAATCTGACTAAAGTAGGGCAGGCATGCCCATTCGACCAAGTAAACCTGCGCCCAATCAGAGGAAGCTCTAGGAGGGCAAGATCGTCCTTCCACCTTCGAAATCTGCCCATCATAGCACGATCAACATTGGAATTACTCTTGTCTTCATCACACAGAATCATGTTAAAATCGCCAACAACCAGCCAGGGCCCAGAACAGTGGGTCCTAATCAATCTGAGGTCTTGTAAGAACTGAATTTTCTCATGATTCCCTTGAGGGGCATAGACACATGACAACCACCAAGATGACCCAGTCTCAAGGCTAAAATTCACCGAGACACAATGGTCATCAATCCTAGAGCCACATGAGCTGATATTATTCTTCCAAGCCACTAGAATCCCTCCACTAGCCCCAACTGAAGGTGTGAAAACAAAATTCTGAAACTCAGACCCAAGCAACCGGAACACAAACAAACGAGAGAAAACCGACATTTTTGTTTCCTGGAGGCAAACAACATCAGCCTTGACTGAGTCCACCAAACAACGAACAACATCCTGACGGGCCGAGCCATTAAGACCCCGCACGTTCCAGCACACAATTTTTGACGGATCCATTTGGAAAAACATTGAAAAAACGACCATCAATACACACAGAGGCGATCAGGCCTGCACCACTGCACCCTGCAAGTCTTCTGGGACAGTCCAGTTGAAGAGAGCCGCAAGAGCTTTAACTTGCAGATCAGTCAGCCGCTCACCGAAAACCTTGGCATAGTTATCAAGAACCTCCAGGGACAGCGATTCAGATGGATCACCACCAAGAAGGCCGAGCTCATTAGCAATCCTCCATTTTCCTTTCGAAACTTGTGCTGGGGCCATTACCTTTTCAACATCTGCTCCAGCCAAGCGCCTGCTCCGCCGAGGTAGAGCCCCCTCACAAGGTGCCCTGGGGCGACGCTGCCGCTTCTGCTTCTGCGGCCCACACAGGACCCGAGCGGCCGGCCTGGACACTCTAGCGATGAATTCAGCAGTGGTCGCAGACTGAGCAGCCGAAAGAGGGGATTGTGAAGCAGCAGCCCCTCTGCACTTCCTTCTGAAATATTTGATTGGGGAACACGGCCACCTCCTGAGCCCTGCCCCAACAGACTTCATGGACGGCTTCAACACAGTCCCCACACGGGTAGCGATGGCAGGGCCACACGAGGGGGATGAAAATGTACTCAAAGTTTCCACCGCCGGAACAGAAGAGTCCACGTCAACATCAGTCATGGACAAGAAGACTTCACCACCCGGGCCATCACAAGCGGCTGGAATCTCCAAAGTCTCAGTGCCAGGCCCATGAACATTCTCCAGGGGCAGACTCAACCCAGCATCCATGCAGCCAATCACCGGCTCCACATCATCAGTATGCGTGTCCCCAGTAACCAAGGCAACGGAAGGCGCCGAGTCTTTCACGGACAATCCAGCCTCCACATGTCGAACAGAGACCGGGGCAACACCCAGCCTTTCACGGACGGGCCTTCGCGCTGCAAGTGCTTCCCCGGACTCAGCATGCCCCACCTGAACTGAACTGTTGAGCCTGCGCCGACGAGGCCCGTTGTCCTGATCATCATCAAACGCCGGCGATGGAGGTGCAGCAGCGCTATGCACCGGCGGAGAGATCAGAGACACAAGGGCAGTCACTTGGTAAGCGAGCAATCTTCTCTCAATAGAGGTAGAGCCAGGCGTCATCATCAACGGTTCCGGAACAAGGAGCTCCACCAAATTTGGAATGAGGTGTGGACGTCGGCACCATCCAAAAACCTTGAAGGAAGAGAAGTCGTGTCGATTCACCGTGTCAGGATGGAGCTCCACATCAGTGCAGTGATCCCTCAACAAATTCTGAGCAGTAGCCAAATCCCAAGCATGAATTGGAATCCCTTTGAACTCCACAAGAACAGGAGATGGAAAGGCCACCACCTCGGCATGGGCAAGTCTAGACCATCTCAGGAACTTGAAAGACCCAGAAGGAGAATTGAAAACAGCACCATTGTTGTACACCTGATTGGCCAACTCTTCCGAATTCAGGATTAAGACAAAATCTTCTGGGCACGAACAATGAACAGAGAAGGACGACGCATCCAGCCCGAAACCAGCAGCCACCTCATCAGCAAGAGTCTCAGCAGCCACCCTCGGTCTTGAACCAGTGACAACAACGAACAGAGCACACCGTCGCAACCGCAGTTCTTCTCTAGCAAGCGCATCCGCACGGTCCAAAATGCAGAGATGTGTGGCTTCCACCATATCAGGAACAACCAGTTGAGGGGCATGCACCCTGACCGGCTCTAGGGAAGAGGAACCGGGTGGAGGTGCAACTTCACTGGATTCCTCCAAAGGTGCAACGGGGGCGGTCTTAGGCCTTCGACCCCGCGTACGATGGCGGCGTTTCTTCGTGCCACCCAAGGTAGGGTCAGCCACACCGGACCTCTGGATGGCCGGGATCGGCGAAGAGACCCTGCGCCACTCCATGGCGCGTCTAGGAGAGTCCAAAGGCTTGTGAACCAGCTTAGGGCCAAGACGATCCCACACCGAAACTGAAGCTTTGATCACTTGCGCAGCACGAACCTTGCACTGAACTGCACGATGTCCGAACCCCCAACACTTGAAGCAGCGCACCGAACGTCGGCAATCCGCCGCCCGATGAGAGGAGGCCAGACAGTTAAAACACCTACCCCGGAGATCCTCAGGGATCGATCGACGGGGAGGTGGCGAAGGGGGGAGTTGACGTCGACGAGGTTCGACCCTAACCCAGCCCTCCCGGTCAGGAACAGGCCTGCGCACCGTTCCAGGACGTTGCACCACCGCAAACTTCGGTCTGTGCGGCGGTCGAGGGAGGGGCTGCCGGGCAGACGGCAGGGGCGGAGGGAGCAGCAGCACGTCCTTGAAAGTCCTCTGCGAGGCACCGCTTCCAACGGCACCAACGCCCAAGGCCGATGAGGACGGGCTGGTGAGGCAGGAAGACGCCCACCGCTGCGCCTTGGAACGCCCAGCGGGGGAGAACGGACAAGCCGCGGGAGACAAAGTCGGCACACGGGAGGGGGAGGAGGAAGTGGTCGCCGGAGTCGAGGTGAGCGCCGGCGAGGGGCTAGGTGGTGCGGGGAGGGTGGGGCGGGCGCCGTTACCGGAGCGATGGGCGGGGGAGGCGGAAGGACATGCAGGGAAGGCGGGAGGGCGGGGAGCCGAACGGTCCGCCGAAATGACCGCCGAACGGTCCGCCGAAATGACCGCCATCCTATGAATCCAGAAGACATGGCATAGTAGCTGATTTCTTGGTTAGCACAATTCTGAAAAATTAGAATTCTTTGGAAATTTTAGTTTTTTCAAGATATTTTTTATTTTTCAAGAGAAAAATCTACATTTTGGAAGATAATAAATATATTTTCATGATATTTAACTTTTTTATTTGGGTTTTGTTGTATCCCAATTTATCTCAAAGTCCTTTTTTTATTTTTTAGAATCTTAGATATTTTTCCAAGTTCAAAACCTTATCATGTGTTTGTGATTTTTTTAACTAAGAAAAGGATGTAACGCCTTAAAAAACACTTTATTTCCGGTAGATTTTGGAATGTAAAATATCTGATTTTAGAGTTTGTACGGAAGGTAAACTAGTTTTTAAAATAAAACTCAGGCCTCAAGCAGCGAGCCCCGCCACGCTCTCAGCCCACTTCTCGTCGCTAAACGCGTAGCTCACCTCCCTGCCGCGCGGCAGGCGAGACGGCGGTCCCTGGTGCGTTGCCAGCAGCACCCAGGGCCAGCAGGCAATCGCTAACAGCGCCGGATGCCGCCTGGCCCCGCTACCACGCTTGCCTCCTTCAACTCCCTCCTCGCGTCGCTTGCGCGCTCCGGCCGCCCTGCGCAAGCGCTCTGCACGTTCCGGGACATGCTCGCGCGGGGCATCCCGCCGGACCACTTCACCCTGCCACCCGTGCTCCGCTCCTGCACTCTCACTGGCGCCGCGGGCCTAGCTTCCACCTCCCACGCGCTCGCCGTCAAACTCGGGGCCCAGGAAAACCTTTTCGTGGCGTCTGCGCTCGTCCTCTGCTACGCGGGCCTGTCGAACCTCCCCGACGCGCGGAGGCTGTTCGATGGAATGCGCGAGCGGGATGCGGTCCTCTGGACTTCTATGCTGTCCGCCTACGCGCAGGGCGGGGAACCAGACGCGGCTATGCGGTTCTTTGGTAGCATGGTGGCAGCAGGGATGGAGCTGGATGCGGTGGTCATGATCAGCCTGCTGCTCGCTTGTGGACAGCTTGGGTGGCGCCGCCATGGAAGGAGTGTGCACGGCTGCTGTATCCGGAGGTTCCTAGGGATGCCACTGTCCCTCGGGAACGCACTTGTGGACATGTACGTCAAGTGTGGGGACTTTGCATTCGCCCAGAGGGTGTTTGTTGGGATGCCTAGGCGGGATGTTATCTCGTGGAGTGCGCTGATCCTTGGTCATGGTTTGAATGGGCGTTCTGATGTTGCATTGGGACTCTTCGATAGAATGTCAGCCGAAGGAATCCGACCGAACTCGGTCACTTTTCTTGGGGCACTGTCAGCTTGTGCACATTCTGGCATGGTGGACAAAGGATATGCTATCTTCAAGGGGATGAAACTGTCAGGCATTGAGCCTGAACTGAAACATTACTCTTGTATGGCTGACATGCTTGGGAGAGCAGGGCATGTTGTCGAGGCTATGAAGCTCATAGAGGAAATGCCTTTTGAGCCCGACGAGGCGATGCTTGGAGGTGTACTTGCAGCCTGCCGAGTGCATGGAGAAATGGAGTCTGCTGAATGGGTTTCCAAGAGATTGATGGGCATGTCTCCTGGAAAGAGCGGCTACTATATGAGCTTGGCAAACATATATTCAGATGCTGGGAGGTATAGTGACGCAGAGAGAATAAGAGTCTTCATGAAAGAAGTTAAAGTCAACAAGCTTCCTGGATATAGTTCAGTTGAATTAGATGCTGATAGATTCCACATAATGGGCAATAGAGTCTGAAGTGCTTGATCAAAATCTACTCTGTTGGGGCACACACTTCACTGCAGTATATGCATTAAATTGATGGGTAAAGAGAACATAGTACGAGTATACAATAGTGGAAGAAAGAAAGAATGATAGTTTGAGCATGAGTATAGGCTTAGCGTTTTCTGTTACTGTATTGTGCTAAAATGTGAGGAAACCACTTCTTGAGATGATATGGACAGGTTGATAAAGGTAAAGCATGAATGCAGGCCACAAATTGAAATCACACAATGTCCCAGTGTGTTTAAGAAAGGAGAAAGAGACTGTCCACTATGCGTGATTCAGAGGTTATAGCAGCAATTGAAACTGACATATAACCTCCAGGCCTGTGGAGTGTGGACACATGACCAGAAATGTTCGGTCAAGTCCTATGTTCACAAGCGGATGTGCACTGTGGTGGGTTTATTTCCTAATTTGTTTTTTTCTCTATCACGAGCCTTGCGCAGTTGCCCTACTATAGGCCACGAGATGGTAAAATGATAGCTAAAGAGGGTTCTATTGAGTATAACATGGAGTACTACACCGTTCTGCTGCACTTATGCTACTGTGGCTGGCTGCAGCTGTATCCCTGTTGGCTGTGGAACAGCTGTCCAGCCAGCAACCGATGCACCCGATTTGATGTAGTAGCCAATAGACATTGTGTTGGCTCTCAATTTTTCTGGCGTGTTAAGTTTCTACACTGATTCTTGAATACTGTACGAGAAATTTGTCGATGAGATACTATGAAAGGCACGGCTTTGTCTACAACACATCAAACCAGATAAACTAATCATTTTCAGCTAAAATGAGGTGCATAAGACCATTTTGCTCGCGCGCCTACCTACCATCTTCCCTCTCCTCTGTCTTTTCACTTTGTGCATTGTGCTATTATAAAAGTATGCATTTCTTTATAAGCTATTAAAAAGATTGATTGGTAGAAAGATGATCAAGCACTCCTGATCTTTAAATTTGTAAACCAAGACAACAGTGATTGATGCCCTATATAAACATGTAGACTTTGGCTCAAGGAGCTCACTACGTTTTAATCCACCCGTCCTTTGATTTCTTTTGTGGTATTCAGAGTCAACCAGTGGTGGAGCCAGAGCCCGGCGAGCCTGGGCACGTGCCCGGGCTCTGGCTTCGGCGCTCCTCTATTGGCTTCAACGTGAGTGACGCACGATCCCTGCATGGAACGGGACTGGGGCACCTGCTCCGACGGGCAATAGACGACAGCGCAACGGTGGAGTCCCGGGTGACCGGGCTTTACTTTTATGCTGGCTCCGCCACTGGAGTCAACATATAACTCATCCAACTTTCCTACGCAGAATTGCTCTACGTTCATCTTCAATCCTCTTGTTGGTTAAGGCTGACTCCAACGGCACCCTAGGGCGGCTCCTCGCACAACACGTCCGGGTGCTACAACTGCTACAATGCCCCAATGGCTCCCTGTATATGTATATACAGGAAGATGGAATCTCCATGTATATATAGAGGGAACACTATGCTCTTCCTATACGTTAACCATGTCTTTATTAATTCAGTTCAGCCTCATATGACATGATAACAATGTGTATTAGAGTACTACAAATATTGTATGATATGTTTTTTAAAATTTCAAAAAATGATAAATACATGTTGATTACCTGAGTTATATTGTATAAGAGGAAATATATAGAAGGATTGGTTGGAGATGATAGTAAAATATATTAGAAAGTACGGATGAGGGGAGATGTATAGGGGGAATTGTTGGAGAGAGAGCCTAAGTTGTTTTTGAGAAGCTCAATATAAACAACCATGTTCTTTTGGAAAATGAAAGTGCTTGTAGTCGTCCAAGGAGTTGGGCTAGAAGGTACCTCACTAGTAGCACAACAACCCCATTACCCATCATAGTCCTTTCAAGAAGATGGTGGCAAGGAGACATACATCCCTATCCCATCCTTCTAAGCGTGGTCCACAATAAACCAGTATTCTCGGGGTCCTGCTTCTATCTATGACCAAAGATTTCCTCTTTCAGGTCACCATGTATCAAATTGTTGCAGAAACATGGACGGTTGTCGAAGGAAACTACACCTCGGCAACAAAGTCATGCTGAAAGGGAAATGAGCTTAATCTTTTCCTATAATCGATTTTGGTGTTTGACGTCCATTACAAACCATGTGGACTAACTAGTTTGTCTAGTCATTATTTATCTCAGGTACATAAAGTTCAACATAAACAAAGAAAGAAGTTAAGTTGGGGAATCAACAAAGTTTAGAGCAACAACTAGAACTGGTGCTGCCAGTGGTGCACCGAACAGTGTTCGGTGTGCACTGGACAGTGTTCGGTGCCCTAGGCAGAGCACCAAGCGAACTGCTCACTCTCGGGTTTTCCAGGGACGTGCTCCGACCAGATTATCCGGTGAGCCAACGGAGCAACGGTAACCTACGTCAACGGTCGACTTCAAAAGGTGAACAGTGCGAGCCAGAAGTCAGAGCAGAGAAGTCAGAATGCACCGGACATGTCCGGTGTGCCACCGGACTGTCCGGTGCAGCTACAAGACAAAGGACTTCAACAGTCAACCGCTCCAAACCCCAATGAGCAGCTGACGTGGCACGCACTAGACACTGAACAATGCCCTGTCCGGTGCACCACCGGACTGTCCGGTGTGCCTATCGACAGAAAATTCAGCCAACGACTAGGAAGTGGTTGGAGGCTATAAATACCCCCAACCACCTCCATTCAAGCCATCCAAGTTTTCTGAACTTCACATTCAATACAAGAGCAATAGCATTCACTCCAAGACACATTCCAAAAGATCAAATCCTCTCCAAGCCACAAAATCAACTCAATCACTTAGTGACTTGAGAGAGGGTGTTTTGTGTTCTTTTGTTGCTCTTGTTACTTGGATTGCTTTCTCCTTCCTATTCTTATTTCTCTAAGTGCTTTGTAATCTTAGCAAGAGACACCTAAGTGTGTGGTGATCCTTGCGGGGTCTTAGTGACCCAAGTGATTAAGGAGAAGCCTCGACCGGTCTGAGTGACCGATTGAGAGAGGGAAAGGGTTGAAATAGACCCGGCCTTTGTGGCCTCCTAAACGGGGACTAGGTTCTTTGGAACCGAACCTCGGTAAACAAATCACCGTGTTCACTTGTTGATCTTCACTTGATTTGTTTCCCCTCTTTCCTCTCTCTCTAAAGGTTCCCTTGCTAATATTGATTTGAGTTTGCTCCCAAAGTTATCCGCGTTGATTGAGCAACTCTAAGCAAGAAAAACCATCTTACGTAACACCGATTTAATTCTAACGCTAACCCCGGCCTTAGTGCATGCTTAAAGTTTATAAATTTCAGATTTCACCTATTCACCCCCTCTAGGCGACTTTCAATTGGTATCAGAGCTAGTGCTTCATTAAGAGTCTAACAAACTCGAAGTGATGTTTGGAGATCACGCCAAGAGGGAGATTGTCACTGGCGACAAGGCCATAGGCTCAGGAAGGACTCTATCAAAGGAGTCTGATGACAAATACAAGGAGGAATCCTCTTCCTCCATCAAGTCACATAGGAGGGGTGACAAGAAGAAAAAGAAAATGAAGAAGGTGGTCTAATACGAGACCGACTCTTCATCACCCTCCACATCCGGCGCTGAATCTACAACTTCGAAGCACCACGAGTGCAAGAAGTATAGTAAGATGCCTCTTCGCTATCCTCACATTCCTAAACACGCTCCTCTACTTTTGGTACCCCTACGCAAACCACCATATTTTGATGGTGAAGATTATTGCATGTGGAGTGATAAAATGAGGCACCATCTAACCTCACTCCACGAAAGCATATGGGATATTGTTGAGTTTGTAGCGCAGGCACCACAAGTGGGCGACGAGGTCTATGACTCGGACGAGGCCGCTCAAATTAGGCATTTTAATTTCCAAGCAACTTCTATACTCCTCACTTCCTTATGTCTAGTGGAGTATAATAAGGTGCAAGGGTTGAAAAATGCCAAAGAAATTTGGGACGTCCTCAAAACGGCGCACGAAGGGAACGGGGTGACCAAGATTACCAAGCGTGAGAAGATCGAGGGAGAGCTCGGTCGATTAGTCCTCAACAAAGGAGAAGAGCCGCAAGCGATGTACAACCGGCTCAAAACAATGGTCAACCAAGTGTGCAACCTCGGGAACACCAAGTGGGATGACCATGAGATGGTCAAGGTTATTCTTGGATCACTTGTTTTTCGTAATCCCACTCAAGTGCAACTAATTCATGGAGACCCTAGATATAAACAGATGTATCCCAAGGAAGTGATTGGCAAGTTTGTGAGCTTTGAACTAATAATCGAAGACTCCAAACACATTGTCAACTTGGAGCAAGATGCCACCTCCACACCCGAGGTGCAACCCGTTGCATTCAAAGCAACGAAAGAAAAGAAGGAGTATACACCAAGTAGACTCCCAATCGACGCCTCCAAGCTCGACAATGAGGAGATGACTCTTATCATCAAGAGCTTCCGGCAAATCCTCAAGCAAAGGAAGGGGAAGGACTATAAACCTCGCTCTAAGAGGGTTTGCTACAAGTGTGGTAAGTCCAGTCACTTTATAGCTAAATGCCCATATATAAGTGATAGTGACAGGGACGACGACAAGAAAGGAAAGAAGAAGATAGAGAAGAAACGATATTACAAGAAAAAGGATGGCGAGGTGCACATGGGGCGGGAATGGGACTCCGACGAGAGCTCCACCGACTTCTCCTCCGACGAGGACGCCGCCAACATCGCCGTCAACAAGGGACTTCTCTTCCCCAACGTTGGCCATAAGTGTCTCATCGCTAAGGATGATAAGAAGAAGAAGGTACATTCTAGAGATACCCCCAAATACACTACATCCGATGATGAGGGTAGCTCTAGTGATGATAATGATGATTTAACTTCTCTCTTTGCCAACCTTACCATGGATCAAAAGAAAAAAATGAATTAATAAAACCATTAACGAAAAGGATGATCTCTTCGAATGCCAAGATGACCTGCTCGTTAAGGAAAATAAGAAATTTATTAAATTAAAAAATGCTTACGCTCTAGAAGTAGAAAAATGTGAAAACCTATCTAAAGAGCTTAGCCTTTGCAATGATTCAATTTTTTGTATTAGAATTGAGAATGATAATTTGGTTGCTAACATTGAAGAATTGAATATTTGCAAACCATCTACATCTACTGTTGAGCATGTCACTATTTGCACTAGATGTAGTGATGTTAATATTGATGCTATTAATGATCACCTTGCTATGATTAAAGAACAACATGATCACATAGCAAAATTAAATGCTAAAATTGCTGAGCATGAGTTAGAGAATGAAAAATTTAAATTTGCTCGTAGCATGCTTTATAATGGGAGACGCCCTGGCATTAATGACGACATTGGCTTCCAACAAGGGAGCTAAAGCAACGTCAAGCTTAATGCCCCCAAGAACAAATTGTCTAATTTTTGTTAAGGGTAAGGCTCCCATGGTTCAGGATAGAGAGGGTTACATTTTATATCTTGAAAACTATCCTGAGCATAAGATTAGAAAGATTCATTCTAGGAAACCTCACAATGTTTCTCATCATGCTTTTATGTATAGAAATGAGGCTTCTAGCTCTAGACATTCAACTCATATCAAAATGCCTAAAAAGAAAATTGTCAATACATCAAATGAGCACAATATTTCATTTAAGACTTTTGATGCATCTTATGTGCTCACTAACAAATCAGGCAAAGTAGTTACCAAATATGTTGGGGGCAAACACAAGGGTCCGAAGACTTGTGTTTGGGTACCCAAGGTGCTTGTTTCTAATGCGAAAGGACCCAAGACCATTTGGGTACCTAAGAACAAGGCCTAAATTTGTTTTGTACATTTATGCATCCAGTGGATCAAGTTGGATAATCGATAGCGGGTGCACAAACCACATGACAGGGGAGAAAGGAATGTTCTCCTCATATGAGAAAAATGAAGATCTCCAAAGAGCTATTACATTCGGGGATGGAAATCAAGGTTTGGTCAAAGGTTTAGGTAAAATTGCTATATCTTCTGACCATTCCATTTCTAATGTTTTTCTTATAGATTCTCTAGATTACAATTTGCTTTCTGTTTCTCAATTATGCAAAATGGGTTACAACTGTCTATTTACTGATGTTGGTGTTACTGTCTTTAGAAGATGTGATGATTCAATAGCGTTTAAGGGAGTTTTAGATGCTCAGCTATATTTAGTTGATTTTTATGATAACAATGCTGAACTAAACACTTGCTTAATTGCTAAGAATAATATGGGCTGGCTCTAGCATCGCTGACTTGCCCATGTTGGGATGAAGAATCTTCATAAGTTCTAAAGGGAGAACACATTTTAGGACTAACAAATATTCATTTTGAGAAAGATAGGATTTGTAGCGTATGTCAAGCAGGGAAGCAAGTTGGAGTCCATCATACACACAAGAACATCATGACAACTAACAGGCCGCTTGAGCTACTCCATATGGATCTATTCGGTCCGATAGCTTACATAAGCATCAATAGGAGTAAGTACTGTCTTGTGATTGTGGATGATTATTCTTGCTTCACTTGGGTATTCTTTTTGTAGGAAAAATCTCAAACCCAAGAGATCCTAAAGAGATTCTTGAGACAGGCTCAAAATGAGTTCGGGTTGATAATCAAAAAGATTAGAAGCGACAACGGAACGGAGTTCAAGAACTCTCAAATTGAAGGATTTCTTGAGGAGGAGGGCATCAAGCATGAGTTCTCTTCTTCCTACACATCACAACGAAATGGTGCAGTGGAGAGGAAGAAAGAACTCTTTTGGATATGGCAAGGACCATGCTTGATGAATACAAGACTCCGGATCGGTTTTGGGCAGACGCGATTAACACCGCCTGCTACTCCATCAACCGACTCTACCTTCACTGAATCCTCAAGAAAACATCATATGAACTCTTTACCGATAAAAAGCCCAATGTTTCTTACTTTAGAGTTTTTGGGAGGAAATGATTTATTCTTATTAAAAGAGATAGAAATTCTAAATTTACTTCTAAAGCAGTAGAAGGCCTTTTGCTTGGTTATGACTCAAACACAAGGGCATATAGAGTCTTTAACAAGTCCACTGGATTAGTTGAAGTTTCTTGTGACATTGTGTTTGATGAGACTAATGGCTCCCAAGTGGAGCAAGTTGATCTTAATGAACTAGATGATGAAGAGGCTCCATGCGTCGCACTAAGGAATATGTCCATTGGGGATGTATGTCCAAAGGAATCCAAAGAGTGTCCATAAGCACAAGATCAACCATCATCTTCCATACAAGCATCTCCACCAATTCAAGATGAGGAAATGGCTCAAGAAGAAGAGGATGAAGATCAAGACGATGAGCCAGGACATTGATCAAGGGGGAGATGAAGATGATCAAGACAAGGAAGATGATCAAGAGATTCGGGATCAAAGACCGCCACACCTAAGAGTCCACCAAGCAATTCAAAGAGATCGCACCGTCAACTCCATACTTGGTGACATTCACAAGGGGGTAACCACTAGATCTCGAGTTGCTCATTTTTGTGAACATTACTCTTTTGTGTCCTCTGTTGAGCCATACAGGATAGATGATGCACTAAGAGATCCGGATTGGGTGGTGGCAATGCAAGAGGAGCTCAACAACTTCACGAGGAATGAGGTATGGCATTTGGTTCCACGTCCTAACCAAAATGTTGTATGTACCAAGTGGGTATTCCGCAATAAACAAGATGAACATGGTGTGGTGACTAGGAACAAAGCCTGACTTGTTGCCAAAGGTTATTCACAAGTCAATGGTCTAGACTTTGATGAAACCTATGCACCTATAGCTAGGCTTGGATCAATTCGCATATTACTAGCCTATGCTACTTACCATGGCTTTAAGCTATATCAAATGGACGTGAAGAGTGCCTTCCTAAATGGCCCTATCAAAGAAGAGGTATATGTTGATCAACCTCCCGACTTTGAAGATAGTGAGTATCCTTCTCATGTTTATAAGCTCTCAAAGGTGCTTTATAGGATCAAGCAAGCCCCAAGAGCATGGTATGAATGCCTGAGATACTTTCTTATCACTAATGGCTTCAAAGTTAGAAAAGCTGATCCTACTCTCTTCACTAAAACAATTGCTAAATACTTGTTTATATGCCAAATTTATGTTGATGATATTATATTTGGGTCTACTAACAAGTCATCTTGTGAAGAATTTAGTAGGATTATGATACAGAAATTCGAGATGTCAATGATGGGGGAGTTGAAGTATTTCCTTGGATTTCAAATCAAGCAACTCCAAGAGGGCATCTTCATCAGCCAAACTAAGTACATTCAAGATATACTCAAGAAGTTTGGAATGAAGAAAGCTAAACACATCAAGGCACCCATGGGAACAAATAGGTATCTCGACCTCGACATGGGAGGTAAGTCCGTAGATCAAAAGGTATACCGGTCGATGATAGGTTCTTTACTCTATTTATGTGCTTCATGACCAGATATTATGCTTTCTGTATGCATGTGTGCAAGGTTCTAGGCAAATCCTAAGAAAGTTCACCTTAGGGCCAAGAAAAGAATCATAAGATATTTAGTGTACACTCCTAAGTTTGGGCTATGGTACCCTAGCGGATCTACTTTTGATTTAATTGGGTATTCCGATGTTGATTATGCTGGATGTAAAATTGACAGGAAGAGCACATCAGGGACTTGTCAGTTTTTGGGGAGATCCTTGGTGTCTTGGGCTTCAAAGAAACAAACCTCAGTAGCTCTATCCACCACCGAAGCCGAGTATATTGCTGTAGGACATTGTTGTGCACAATTACTTTGGATGAGGCAAACCCCTAGGGACTATGGCTACAAATTGAGCAAAGTCCCTCTCCTATGTGATAATGAGAGTGCAATCCGCATGGCGGATAATCCTGTTGAGCACAGCCGCACTAAGCATATAGATATTTAGTATCATTTTTTGATAGATCATCAACAAAAGGGGGATATCGAAATTGCTTTTGTTAGCACCCACAACCAATTAGCCGATATCTTTACCAAGCCACTAGATGAAAAGACTTTTAGCAAACTTAGGAATGAGATAAATATACTTGATTCTCGGAACTTTGATTGAAACATTACACACATAGCACATTTATATACTTTTGATCATGCCTCTTTCATTTGGTACAAATACATATTTCTTATTCTTCTTGTGCCAAAGCTAAGACTAATGTGCTTTCAAGTATACTTCTATGTTTTGGTCTTAAATTGTAAGGGAAATGGAGTATTTGACAAAGGCAAGGCTTCCACTCGAACTCTAACGGTATCATTTATTCTTTGCCTTTACTCCGAAAATTCTCAATTGGTATGACCTATCACTCATATACTTTAATTACCAAAGGGGAAGATTTTTAAGTGGCCTCTCAAGTTTCTTTGTTTTTGGTACTTAATGCCAAAGGGGGAGAAAGTATTAGGCCCAAAGCAAAAGGACCGCACCACTAGTTTTAAAACTTCAAATTGCTATTTATTTTGGTTTCAAAATTTCAATTGGTACAATTTCATCTGGTATCTGCTTCAAAAACCCTCTTGACAGCTAAGGGGAGAATTTCTTTAGGGGGAGTTTTTATTTAGTCAAAGGAAAAGCATTTGAAATAGGGTGAGGAAATTCAAACCTTGAAAATGCTTCTTGAAATCATACTCTTATACCCTTGTAAAAGGGAAATAGACTTAATCATTTCCTATAATCGATTTTGGTGGTTGACATCCAACACAAACCATATGGACTAACTAGTTTGTCTAGATATCATTTATATAAGGTGCATAAGGTTCAACACAAACCAAGAAAGAATTCAAGTTGGGGACTCAAATTAATTTGGAGCAAGACTTGAGAGTGTGCTGAAAAATGGTGCACCAGACACTATCCGGTGTGCACCGGACAGTCTTGAGAGCACCTAGAGGGGGGGGGGGGGGGTGAATAGGTGATCCTGTAAAATTCAACACTAAATTCCAACAAGCTTGATTAAAGAGATATTAGTGCAAGTTAATCAAGTCTATGAGGCAAGCTCTTGCAAACACAAATAATCACAGAGAGAGCAATCGCAAGAGACACACGATTTTATCCCGTGGTTTGGCCAAGTAACACTTGCCTACTTCCACGTTGTGGCATCCCAATGGACGAGGGTTGCACTCAACCCCTTTCAAGCGATCCAATGATCAACTTGAATACCACAACTTTCTTCCTTTAGAGTCTTATCCCGTTTGCGAGGAATCTCCACAACTTAGAGTCTCTCGCCCTTACAATAGATATCACAAAGAATGCACAGAGTAAGGTTGGGAAGAGAAACACACACAAGACCCAAATACGCAGCACACCCACACACACAAGTGAAGATTCGAGCTCAACTAACAACACAGGGAGTCCTCGACTTGAATAGAGCTCAAATCTCTAACACAACAAAGCAAATGCGCAGGAGCAGAGTCTGGAGGCTTTAGAATACTTAGTGAATGCTTGGGTGACTCCTTCATGCGCCTAGGGGTCCCTTTTATAGCCCCAAGGCAGCTAGGAGCCGTTGGAGGCCAACTTGGAAGGCCAAACTTGCCTTCTGTCGGATGGTGCATCGGACAGTCCGGTGCACCACTGGACAGTCCTTGTAGCTGTCCGGTGCGCGATCGCCTTCCAAATCAGGCGCATCCGACCGTTGCAACTCCAGGCCCGTTGGCGCACTGGACATTGTCCGGTGCACACCAGACAGTCTGGTGCCCCCGCCGACCATTGGAGCTGCCACGCGTCACGTGAAGATTGCGTGGCCGACTATTGGCGCTGACGACCGTTGGCTCACCGGACAGTCCGGTGAATTATAGCCACGTCGCCCCTTTGCTTTTCCCGAGGGCGACGAGTTCGCCGCGGATGACTCACCGGACAGTTCGGTGCACCACCGGACAGTCCGGTGAATTATAGCCGTATGCCGCCGTCGAGTCTCGAGAGCGGCCTTTTCACGCGGACCAGCCTGGCGCACCTAACACTGTCCGGTGCACCACCGGACAGTCCAGTGTGCCAAGCCGAGCTGAAGTTTGCTGCACACAGCCACCTCTTTTTCCAATTCTTTTCTCACTGTTTTTAGCACTTAGACAAAACTCATTAGTACTCAAAACAATGTACTAAGTCTAGAAACGTACCTTTCTCTTTGATTTGCACTTTTCTCTTTACTTGGCACATGAGAACTTAATTAAACGTGTTGGGCACTTAATCACCAAAACATTATAGAAATTGCCCAAGAGCATATTTCCCTTTCAATCTCCCCCTTTTTGGTGATTTATGCCAACACATCAAAAAGCAACCAAAATAAGTGCAACATCAATGCAAATGAGGACCAAATTGTTTTTGACTATAATTTGGCATATTTGGATCATTCTTTGCCACCACTTGGTTTGTTTTTACAAATCAAATTCATTTTCCTATCTCTAAGTCAAACACACTTGTTTAGGCACAAAGAGAGATATTTCAATGGAAAAATTGATCAAGTACCAAAAACTCCCCCTTTTTCCTATAATAAAAAATTCTCCCCACAAGAGATTAAATTTTGCAATAAGAGTTTTTTGGACAAATCAAAAGTTCTAACTCTATTGTTTTCAAAATTCACAAGTGGTAGCGGATCCATTTGCTTTTGGCCTTAATTTCTCCCCCTTTGGCATTAAGCACCAAAACGGGATCATTCTTGGCCCTTTAACCCCATTGCCTCACCAAAAATGTCAATTAAGAGCAAAAAGGCAAATAGAGCATAGGAATGAACTTGGAATTAAGTACACCAATACCGGAGTGCAGTGGAAGTCTTTGCAACGTCCAAGTCCATTTTCCCTTTCAATGCACCTTTGAGACTACATCAAGAGTACTTCAAACACATAGGTTAGTCTCAAAGGGTCAAGTTGTCACACATCTCCCCCTTAATATGTGCATCACTTGCAAATGGACTTGTGAGGTCTGGGGATCATGTGTACAACTTGAGCACCACAAATAAACAATAATGGATTTAAATGCATAAAGTAACATGATCAAAGGCATAGAACACATGTATGCTATAGATCAATCCAAGTTACGCGAATCTAAGACATTTAGCTCACTACGCAACCTGCAAAAAGTTTTCTCATCCAACGGCTTGGTAAAGATATCGGCTAGCTGGTTCTCGGTGCTAATATGGTACACTTTGATATCTCCCTTTTGCTGGTGGTCTCTCAGAAAGTGATGCCGGATGTCTATGTGCTTAGTGCTGCTGTGTTCAACAGGATTATCCGCCATGCGGATTGCACTCTCATTGTCACATAGGAGTGGGACTTTGCTCAGATTGTAGCCAAAGTCCCAGAGGGTTTGCCTCATCCAAAGTAGTTGCGCACAACACTGTCCTGCGGCAACATACTCGGCCTCAGCGGTGGATAGGGCAACGGATGTTTATTTCTTAGAACTCTCGGACACCAGAGACCTTCCTAGGAATTGGCACGTCCCTGATGTACTCTTCCTATCTACCTTACACCCGGCATAATCGGAGTCTGCGTATCCAATTAAGTCAAAGGTAGACCCCTTTGGATACTAGATCCCGAAGCAAGGCGTAGCAACTAAATATCTAAGAATTCGCTTAACAACCACAAGGTGACATTCCCTGGGGTTGGATTGATATCTAGCACACATGCATACACTTAGCATAATGTCCAGTCTACTAGCACATAAATAAAGTAATGACCCTATCATAGACCGGTATGCCTTTTGATCAACAGACTTACCTCCTTTGTTGAGGTCGACATGCCCGTCGATTCCCATCGATGTCTTTGCAGGCTTGGCGTCCTTCATCACAAACCACTTGAGAAGATCTTGTGTGTACTTCGTTTGGGAGAGGAAAGTGCCATCCTTGAGTTGTTTCACTTGGAACCCAAGGAAGTAGGTCAACTCACCCATCATTGACATCTCAAACTTTTGTGTCATCACCCTGCTAAACTCCTCACAAGACTTTTGATTAGTAGAACCAAATATTATGTCATCGACGTAAATTTGGCACACAAAAAGATCACCATCACAAGTCTTAGTGAAAAGAGTGGGATCGGCTTTCCCAACCTTGAAAGCATTAGCGATTAAGAAATCTGTAAGGTATTCATACCATGCTCTTGGGGCTTGCTTAAGTCCATAGAGCGCCTTAGAGAGCTTGAACACATGGTCGGGGTACCTGTCATCCTCAAAGCCAGGGGTTATTCCACGTATACCTCCTCCTTGATTGGCCCATTGAGGAAAGCACTCTTCACATCCATTTGAAACAACCTGAAAGAGTGGTGAGCGGCATAGGCTAATAGAATTCGAATAGACTCTAGCCTAGCCACCGGAGCAAAGGTCTCCTCAAAATCCAAACCTGCGACTTGGGCATAACCTTTTGCCACAAGTCGAGCCTTGTTTCTTGTCACCACCCCGTGCTCGTCTTGCTTATTGCGGAACACCCACTTGGTTCCCACAACATTTTGCTTTGGACGTGGCACCAGGCTCCAAACTTCATTTCTCTTGAAGTTGTTAAGCTCTTCCTGCATGGCCAACACCCAATCCAGATCCTGCAAGGCCTGTTCTACCCTAAAAGGCTCAATAGAAGAGACAAACGAGTAATGCTCACAAAAGTTAGCTAATCTTGAGCGAGTAGTTACCCCCTTGCTTATGTCACCCAGAATCTGGTCAACAGGGTGATGTCGTTGGATCGTTGCTTGGATTTGGGTTGGAGGTGCCCGTGGTGCTTCTTCCTCTATCACTTGTTCTTCCCGTGCTCCCCTTGATCCCGTGCCTCTTCTTGAGGTGCCTGTTCACCGTCTTGAGTTGGAGGATGCACCATTGTGGAGGAAGATGGCTGATCTTGCTCTTGTTGTTCCTGTGGTCGCACATCACCAATCGCCATAGTGCGCATTGCGGCCGTTGGAACATCATCTTCATCTACATCATCAAGATCAACTTGCTCTCTTGGAGAGCCATTAGTCTCATCAAATACAATGTCGCTAGAGACTTCAACCAAACCCGATGATTTGTTGAAGACTCTATACGCCTTTGTATTTGAGTCATACCCTAGTAAAAACCCTTCTACTGCCTTGGGAGCAAATTTAGAATTTCTACCTTTCTTCACCAGAATGTAACATTTGCTCCCAAATACACAAAAGTAGGAAACGTTGGGTTTGTTACCGGTAAGGAGTTCATACGAGGTCTTCTTGAGAAGGCGATGTAGGTAGAGCCGGTTTATGGCATGGCAAGATGTGTTCACAGCTTCCGACCAAAACCTCTCGGGCGTCTTAAATTCTCCAAGCATCGTTCTCACCATGTCGATAAGCGTCCTGTTCTTCCTCTCTACCACACCGTTTTGCTGTGGTGTGTAGGGAGCGGAGAACTCATGCTTGACGCCTTCTTCCTCAAGATACTCCTCCACTTGCAGATTCTTGAACTCGGACCCGTTGTCGCTTCTTATCTTTTTCACCTTGAGCTCAAATTCGTTTTGAGCCCTCCTTAGAAAGTGCTTTAGGGTCCCTTGGGTTTCTGACTTATCCTGCAAAAATAACACCCAAGTGAAGCGAGAAAAATCATCAACAATTACGAGACCATACTTACTTCCCCCGATGCTAAGGTAGGCAACGGGTCCGAAGAGGTCCATGTGAAGAAGCTCCAGTGGTCTTAATGTTGTCATCACATTCTTGCTGTGATGAGTGCTTCCCACCTATTTCCCTGCCTGACAAGCTGCACAAGGTCTATCTTTCTTGAAACAAACATTGGTTAGTCCTAACACATGTTCTCCCTTTAGAAGTTTATGAAGGTTCTTCATCCCAACATGTGCTAGACGACGATGCCACAGCCAGCCCATACTAGTCTTAGCTATTAAGCATGCATTTAGATCGGCCTCCTCTTTCGAAAAATCAACTAAGTAGAGTTTGCCGTCTAATACACCCTTAAAAGCTAATGAACCATCACTCCTTCTAAAGACAGATACATCGACATTTGTAAAAAGACAATTGTAACCCATGTGACACAATTGACTTACAGACAGGAGGTTGTAACCAAGCGAGTCTACTAGAAATACATTTGATATAGAGTGCTCGTTGGTGATGGCTATCTTGCCCAAGCCTTTGACCTTGCCTTGATTCTCATCTCCAAAAATAATCGTATCCTGGGAATCCTTGTTCTTGACGTAGGAGGTGAACATCTTCTTCTCCCCCGTCATGTGGTTTGTGCATCCGCTGTCGATAATCCAGCTTGAGCCCCCGGATGCATAAACCTGCAAGAAATTTAAGCTTGGGTTTTAGGTACCCAACTCTTGTTGGGTCCTACAAGGTTAGTCACAATAGTTTTTGGAACCCATATGCAGGTTTTGTCTCCCTTGCATTTGGATCCCAATTTCCTAGCCACTATTTTTGCATTCTTACATGAAAGAACAAAAGAAGTGTTGCAAGCATGGAAAACAGTAGTAGATTCATTACACACTTTCCTAGGCACATGATGCACAACATAATTTCTCCTAGGCCTACTTCTACCATGAACAAAAGTAGAACTAGAGGCAATCATAGCATGTGAATCAAAAGCATCATGATTATAACTCCTATTATAATTGGAATGACTAGCAATTTTCCTATTATAAATGAAAGCATGATTCCTTTGAGTACTACTAGCCATAGGGGCCTTCCCTTTCTCCTTGTTGAGAATGGGGACCCTTTGGCTTGTTAAGTTTTGGCTTCCTTTCGAAAACCAAGTCCATCCTTAATTGAGGGGTGTCTACCAACGATGTAGGCATCCCTAGCAAATTTTAACTTATCAAAATCAATTTTGCAAGTCTTAAGTTGGGCATTAAGACTTGTCACCTCATCATTCAATTTAGTAATAGCAATAAGATATTCATCACATGCATCAACATCAAAGTCTTTACATCTATTATAAATACTTACATGCTCTACACATGAACTTATTTTACTAACTTCCTCTAGCTTAGCATTTAATTCCTAATTTAAACTTCTTAAGCTAGAAACAGACTCATGGCAAGCAGACAACTCAGAAGATAACATTTCATTCCTCTTAGTTTCTAAAGCAAGAGATTTTTGAACATTAATAAATTTGTCATGCTCTTCATACAAAATATCTTCTTGCTTTTCTAGCAATCTACCTTTTTCTTTTAGAGCATCAATTAATTCATTAATTTTCTCTATTTTAGCTCTATCTAAACCTTTAAATAAGCTAGAGTAATCTACTTCATCATCGAAAGAATCATCATCGCTAGAAGTAGTGTACTTAGGGGTATCTCGAACATGTACCTTCTTTTCCTTGGCCATAAGACATGTATGACGTTTGTTGGGGAAGAGAGAAGACTTGTTGAAGGCCGAGGCAGCGAGTCCTTCGTCGTCAGAGTCGGAAGAAGAGTAGTCCGAGTCCCATTCCTTTCCAAGGTGCGCCTCGCCCTTTGCCTTCCTGTAGCTCTTCTTTTTCTCCTTCTTCCCGCTCTTTTCTTGTCCCTGGTCACTATCATTATCGGGACAATTTGTAATAAAGTGACCAGTCTTACCGCATTTGAAGCAGGAGTGCTTCCCCTTGTTTTACTCTTGGAGGGATATTCTTTGCGTCCTTTGAGTGCGGTCTTGAAATGCTTGATGATAAGTGCCATTTCATTCTCGTTGAGCCTGGCAGCCTCTACCTACGCTACTTTGCTTGGCAGCGCCTCCTTGCTGCTTGTTGCCTTAAGCGCAATGGGCTGCGGCTCGTAGACGGGTAGTGGACTGTTCAAGGCGTCATCCACATATCGTGCCTCCTTTACCATCACGCGCCCGCTCACGAATTTTCCGAGTATCTCCTTGGGCATCATCTTTGTGTACCTGGGATTTTCACGGATAAGATTCACAAGATGGGGGTCAATAACGGTAAAGGACCTGAGCATGAGTCGAACGACATCGTGGTCCATCCATCTTATGCTTCTATAGCTTCTAATCTTGTTGACCAGGGTCTTGAGCCTGTTGTAGGTTTGTGTTGGCTCTTCTCCCCTGATCATGGCAAATCTTCCCAACTCGCCTTCCACCAACTCCATTTTGGTGATCATTGTAGCATCGTTTCCCTCATGTGAGATCTTGAGGGTGTCCCAAATTTGCTTGGCGTTGTCCAAGCCACTTACTTTATTGTATTCATCCCTGCAAAGCGAAGCTAGCAAGACAGTAGTAGCTTAGGCATTCTTATGAATTTGTTCATTAATGAATACAGGGTTATCAGTGCTATCAAAATGCATCCCATTTTCCACTATTTCCCAAATGCTAGGATGGAGAGAAAATAGATGACTACGCATTTTATGACTCCAAAATGAGTAGTCCTCTCCATCAAAGTGTGGAGGTTTTCCTAGTGGAATAGAAAGTAAATGTGCATTCGGATTGTACAACATGCGAGAATAGTCAAAAGAGTAATTTTGATTAACCGTCTTTTTCTTTGACGAAGAATCGTCATCGTCATCGTCTCTTGGTAAAGAAGAAGATGCATCGCTGTCATAGTAGACGATCTTCTTGATGCACCTCTTCTTCTTCTTCCCGTCCTTCTTCTTGTGACTCGAGCTAGAGTTAGTTGGCTTGTCATCTCTAGGCTCGTTGAGGAAGGACTCCTTTTCTTTGTCGTTGACCACCATCCCCTTTCCTTTCGGATCCATCTCTTCGGGCGATTAGTCCCTTATGTGAAGAGAATGGCTCTGATACCAATTGAGAGCACCTAGAGGGGAGGGGGGTGAATAGGTGATCCTGTAAAATTCAACACTAAATTCCAACAAGCTTGATTAAAGAGATATTAGTGCAAGTTAATCAAGTCTATGAGGCGAGCTCTTGCAAACACAAATAATCACAGAGAGAGCAATCACAAGAGACACACGATTTTGTCCCGTGGTTCAGCCAAGTAACACTTGCCTACTTCCACGTTGTGGCATCCCAATGGACGAGGGTTGCACTCAACCCCTTTCAAGCGATCCAATGATCAACTTGAATACCATAGCTTTCTTCCTTTAGAGTCTTATCCTGTTTGCGAGGAATCTCCACAACTTGGAGTCTTTCGCCCTTACAATAGATATCACAAAGAATGCACAGAGTAAGGTTGGGAAGAGCAACACACACAAGACCCAAATACACAGCACACCCATGCACACAAGTGAAGATTCAAGCTCAACTGACAACAAAGGGAGTCCTCAACTCGAATAGAGCTCAAATCTCTAACACAACAAAGCAAATGCGCGGGAGCAGAGTCTGGAGGCTTTAGAATACTTAGTGAATGCTTGGGTGACTCCTTCATGTGCCTAGGGGTCCCTTTTATAGCCCCAAGGCAGCTAGGAGCCGTTGGAGGCCAACTTGGAAGGCCAAACTTGCCTTCTGTCAGATGGTGCACCAGACAGTCCGGTGCACCACCGGACAGTCCCTGTAGCTGTCCGGTGCGCGATCGCCATCCAAATCAGGCGCATCCGACCATTGCAACTCCGAGCCCGTTGGCGCACCGGACAGTCCGGTGCCCCCGCCGACTATTGGAGCTGCCACGCGTCGCGCAAAGATTGTGCGGCCGACCGTTGGCGCTGACAACCGTTGGCTCACCGGATAGTCCGGTGAATTATAGCCACGTCGCCCCTTTGCTTTTCCTGGGGGCGACGAGTTCGCCGCGGATGACTCACCAGACAGTTCGGTGCACCACCGGACATTTCGGTGAATTATAGCCGTATGCCGCTATCGGGTCCCGAGAGCGGCCTTTTCAAGCGGACCAGCCTGGCGCACCGGACACTATCCGGTGTGCCACCGGACAGTCCGGTGTGCCAAGCCGAGCTGAAGTTTGCTACACACAGCCACCTCTTTTTCCAATTCTTTTCTCACTGTTTCTAGCACTTAGACAAAACTCATTAGTACTCAAAACAATGTACTAAGTCTAGAAACGTACCTTTCTCTTTGATTTGCACTTTTCTCATTACTTGGCACATGTTAATTAAACATGTTGGGCACTTAATCACCAAAACATTATAGATATTGCCCAAGAGCATATTTCCCTTTCAAGTCTAGGCCCAGGCGCAATCAAACTAGCCACTCTCGGGAATTCGACAGGCGCGCTCCACTATAATTCACTGGACTGTCCGGTGAGCCAACGGAGCAACGGCTTCCTGCGCGCCAACGATCGACTGCTCAGATGAACAGTGCCACGCAGAGTCAGAGCAGCAAAGTCAGAGGTCACCGGACAGTGTCCGGTGTGCCACCGGACTGTCAGGTGCCACCGGCTTGCTGACGTGGCGCGCACCGGACAGTGAATGTCCGGTGCGCCACCGGACATTGAATAGTGACTATCCGATGCGCCACCAGACTGTTCGGTGTGACCATCGATAGTAAGTCAGCCAACGGCTATGGAAGTGGTTGGGGGCTATAAATACCCCCAACCACTTCATTCAAAGCCATCCAAGTATTTTGAACTTCCCATTCAATACAAGAGCAAAGCCAACCACTCAAAGACACATTCAAAACATTCAATCCACTCCAAGTTTGTCTAGATATCATTTATATCAGGTGCATAAGATTCAACACAAACCAAGAAAGAATTCAAGTTGGGGACTCAAATTAATTTGGAGCAAGACTTGATAGTGTGCTAAAAAATAGCGCACCAGACACTGTCCAGTGTGCACCGAACACTGTCCGGTGCAGCAGACCCAGGCGCAATCAAACTAGCCACTCTTGGAAATTCGACAGGCGCGCTCCGCTATAATGCACCGGACTGTCCGGTGAGCCAGCGGAGCAATGACTCCCTGCGCGCCAATGGTCGACTGCTCAGATGAACATTGATGAACAGTGCCACACAGAGTCAGAGCAGCAAAGTCAGAGGTCATCGCACAGTGTCCGGTGCGCCACCGGACTGTCTGGTGCCGCTTGAAGACAGAAGACGCCAACGGTCAACTGCTCCAAACCCCAACGGGCGTGCTGACGTGGCGCGCACCGGACAGTGAACAGTGACAGTCTGGTGCGCCACCGGACAGTCTGGTGCGCCTATCGATAGCAATTCAGCCAACAGCTATGGAAGTGGTTGGAGGCTATAAATACCCCCAACCACCTCATTCAAAGCCATCCAAGTATTCTAAACTTCCCATTCAATACAAGAGCAAAGCCAACCACTCATAGACACATTCAAAGCATTCAATCCACTCCAAGTTTTCAAAATCAACTCTAGTGCTTAGAAACTTGAGAGAGGGCCATTTGCGTTCATTTGCGCTCTTGTTGCTTGGATTGCCTTCTTCCTTTCTCTTTCTAATTCCTAAGTGCTTTGTAAAGCTAAGCAAGAGATACCTAAGTGTGTGGTGGTCCTTGCGGGGTCTTAGTGACCTGTGTGATTAAGGAAAAGGCTCATCCGGTCTAAGTGGCCGTTTGAGAGAGGGAAATGGTTGAAATAGACCCGGCCTTTGTGGCCTCCTCAACGGGGACTAGGTTCTTTGGAACCAAACCTCGGTAAAACAAATCACCGTGTCCACTTATTGATCTTCACTTGATTTGTTTTTCGCTTTCTAATAGTTCCCTTGCTCACATTGATTTGAGTTTGCTCCCAAACGTTATCCGCGTTGATTGAGCAACTCCAAGCAAGGAGAATTATCTTTTGAACTCCGATTTAATTCTAACGCTAACCCCAGCCTTAGTGTGTGTTTAAGTTTATAAATTTCAGGTTTTGCCTATTTACCCCCTCTAGGTGACTTTCAATTGGTATCAGAGCCAGTGCTTCATTAAGAGTCTAACAAACTCGAAGTGATGTCTGGAGATCACGCCAAGAGGGAGATCGTGACGACAACAAGCCCACGAGCATGGGGAGGACTCTCTCAAGGGAGTCCGGCAATAAGTACAAGGAGGAATCCTCTTCCTCCATCAAGTCACATAGGAGGGGTGACAAGAAGAAGAAGATGATGAAGAAGGTGATCTACTATGAGACCGACTCTTCAACACCCTCCACCTCCGGCAACGAGTCGTCCACTACTTCTAAGCGCCATGAGTGCAAGAAGTATAGTAAGATGCCCCTATGCTATCCCCATATTTCCAAACGCGCTCCTTTACTTTTCGTTCCCTTAGGCAAACCACCATATTTTGATGGTGAAGATTATTGTATGTGGATTGATAAAATGAGGCATCATCTAACCTCACTCCACGAAAGCATATGGGACATTGTTGAATTTGGAGCGCAGGCACCATAGGTGGGGGACGAGGACTACGACTCGGACGAGGCCGCTCAAATTAGGCATTTCAACTCCCAAGCAACTTCTATACTCCTCGCCTCCTTGTGTCGAGAGGAGTATAATAAGGTGCAAGGGTTGAAAAATGCCAAAGAAATTTGGGACGTCCTCAAAACAGCGCACAAAGGGGACGAGGTGACCAAAATCACCAAGCGAGAGACGATCAAGGGAGAGCTCAGTCGATTCGTCCTCAACAAAGGGGAAGAGCCGTAAGCCATGTACAACCGGCTCAAGACGATGGTGAACCAAGTGCGCAACCTCGGGAGCACCAAGTGGGATGACCATAAAATAGTCAAGGTTATTCTTAGATCACTTGTTTTTCGTAATCCCACTCAAGTGCAACTAATCCGTGGAGATCCTAGATATAAACAGATGTCTCTCGAGGAAGTAATTAGCAAGTTTGTGAGCTTTGAACTTATGATCAAAGACTCTAAACACATTATCAACTTAGAGCAAGGCGCCACCTCCACACCCGAGGTGCAACCCGTTGCATTCAAAGCAACGGAAGAGAAGAACGAGGTGTGTACACCAAGTAGGCTTCCAATCGACGCCTCTAAGCTCGACAACGAGGAGATGGCTCTTATTATTAAGAGCTTTCGTCAAATCCTTAAGAAAAGAAGGGGGAAAGACTATAAACCCCACTCCAAGAGGGTGTGCTACCGTTGTGGTAAGTTAGGTCATTTCATAGTTAAATGTCCATACTCTAGTGAAAGTGACAAGGACGAAGACAAGAAGGGGAAGAAGAAGGAGAAGAAGAAATATTACAAGAAGAAGGGTGGCGAGGCGCACATGGTGCGAGAGTGGGACTTCGATGAAAGCTCCACCGACTCCTCCTCCGATGAGGACGCCGCCAACATCGCCATCAACAAAGGCATCCTCTTCCCCAACGTTGGCCATAAATGTCTCATAGCCAAGGACAACAAGAAGAAGAAGGCACGCTCTAGAGCTACTCCAAAATACACTACATCTGATGATGAGAGTAACTCTAGTGATAATGAAGATGATTTAATTTCTCTCCTTGCCAACCTTACCATGGACCAAAAGAAAAATTAAATGAATTAATTAAGACCATTAACGAGAAAGATGATCTCTTGGAATGCCAAGAGGACTTGCTCGTTAAGGATTTTTTTTGTTAAATTGAAAAATACTTATGCTCTAGAAGTAGAAAAATGTGAAAACTTAACTAAGGAGCTTAGCATATGCAATGATGCAATTTCTTGTCTTAGAATTGAGAATGATAAATTAGTTTCTAAGATTGAAAAATTTAATGCTTGCAATGAATCAATTTTCTGTCTTAGAGATGAGAATGCTAGATTAAATGCTAAGATAGAAGAATTAAATGTTTGCAAACCCTCTACATCTACTGTTAAGCATGTTGCTATTTGCACTAGATGTAGAGATGTTAATGTTAAAGCTATTGATGATCACCTTGCTATGATTAAACAACAAAATGATCACATAGCTAATTTAACTGCTAAAATTGCCGAGCATGAGCTAGAAAATGAAAAGTTTAAATTTGCTAGAAGAATGCTCTATAATGGGAGACGCCCTGGCATTAAGGATGGCATTGGGTTTCAACAAGGGAACCAAAGCAATGTCAAGCTTAATGCCCCTAAGAAATTGTATAATTTTGTAAAGGGCAAGGCTCTCATGGTTAAGGATAGAGAGGGCTATATTTTATATCCTGCAAACTATCCTGAGCATAAGATTAGGAAAATCCATGCTAGAAAACCTGATACTGTTTCTCATCATGCATTTATGTATAAAAATGAAGCTTCTAGTTCTAGGCATTCCACTCATGTTAAAATGCCTAAGAAGAAAATTCCTAATGCATCAAATGAGCATAATATTTCATTTAAGACTTTTGATGCTTCTTATGTTTTAACTAACAAATCAAGCAAAGTAGTTGCCAAATATGTTAGGGACAAACACAAGAGTCCTAAGACTTGTGTTTGGGTACCCAAGGTGCTTGTTTCTAATGTCAAAGGACCCAAAACTGTTTGGGTACCTAAGAATAAGGCCTAAATTTGTTTTGTAAGTTTATGCATCCGGTGGATCAAGTTGGATAATCGATAGCGGGTGCACAAACCACATAACAGGGGAGAAAAGAATGTTCTCCTCATACGAGAAAAATGAAGATCCCCAACGAGCTATCACATTCAGGGATGGAAATCAAGGTTTGGGTAAAATTGCTATATCTCCTGACCATTCCATTTCTAATGTCTTTCTTGTAGATTCTTTAGATTACAATTTGCTTTCTGTTTCTCAATTATGCAAAATGGGCTACAACTATCTTTTTACTGACATAGGTGTCACTGTCTTTAGAAGAAGTGACGATTCAATAGAATTTAAGGGAGTGTTGCATGATCATCTACATTTAGTTGATTTTGATGATAACAAGGCTAAGCTAGACACTTACTTAATTGCTAAGACTAACATGGGCTGGCTCTAGCATCGCCGACTTGCCCTCGTTGGAATGAAGAATCTTCACAAGCTTCTAAAGGGAGAGCACATTTTAGGACTAACAAATGTTCATTTTGAGAAAGACAAGATTTGTAGCGCATATCAAGCAGGGAAGCAAGTTGGTGCCCATCATCCACACAAGAACATCATGACGACTGACAGGCCACTTGAGTTGCTCCACATGGATCTATTCGGCCCGATCGCTTACATAAGCATCGACGGGAGTAAGTACTGTCTAGTTATTGTGGATGATTATTCTCGCTTCACTTGGGTATTGTTTTTGCAGGAAAAATCTCAAACCCAAGAGACCTTAAAGAGATTCTTAAGACGGGCTCAAAATGAGTTCAAATCGAGGATCAAAAAGATTAGAAGCGATAATGAGACTGAGTTCAAGAATTCACAAATTGAAGGATTTCTTGAGGAGGAGGGCATCAAGCATGAGTTCTCTTCTCCCTACCCACCTCAACAAAATGGTGTAGTGGAGAGGAAGAATAGAACTCTACTAGACATGGCAAGAACCATGCTTGATGAGTACAAGACACCAGACCGGTTTTGGGTTGAGGCAATTAACACCGCCTGCTACTCCATCAACCAGTTATATCTTCACCGAATCCTCAAGAAAACATCGTATGAACTCTTTACTAGTAAAAAGCCCAATGTTTCTTATTTTAGAGTCTTTGGGAGCAAATACTTTATTCTTATTAAGAGAGGTAGAAGTTCTAAATTTGCTCCTAAGGCAGTAGAAGGCTTTTTACTTGGCTATGACTCAAACACAAGGGCATATAGAGTCTTCAACAAATCCACTGGATTAGTTGATGTTTCTTGTGACATTATGTTTGATGAGACTAATGGCTCCCAAGTGCAGCAAGTTGATCTTGATGAATTAGATGATGAAGAGGCTCCATGCGTCTCGCTAAGGAACATGTCCATTGGTGATGTGTGTCCAAAAGAATCCAAAGAGCCTCCACAAGCACAATATCAACCATCATCTTCCATGCAAGCATCTCCACCTACCCAAGATGAGGATCAGACTCAAGAAGATGAAGACGAAGATCAAGACAACGAGCCACCTCAAGAGGAGGACATTGATCAAGGGGGAGATGATGATAATGATGACAAGGAAGATGATCAAGAGATTAGGGATCAAAGACCGCCACACCCAAGAGTCCACCAAGCAATTCAAAGAGATCACCCCATCAACTCCATTCTTGGTGATATTCACAAGGGGGTAACCACTAGATCCTGAGTTGCTCATTTCTGTGAACATTACTCTTTTGTTTCCTCTATTGAGCCATACAGGATAGAGGATGCACTAAGAGATCCGGATTGAGTGGTGGCAATGCAAGAGGAGCTCAACAACTTCACTAGGAATGAGGTATGATATTTAGTTCCACGTCCTAACCAAAATGTTGTAGGTACCAAATGGGTATTCCGCAACAAGCATGATGAACATGGTGTGGTGACAAGGAACAAAGCCCGACTTGTAGCCAAAGGTTATTCACAAGTCGAAGGTTTGGATTTTGATGAAACCTATGCACCCGTAGCTAGGCTTGAGTCAATTCGAATATTACTTTCCTATGCTACTTACCATGGCTTTAAGCTTTATCAAATGGACGTGAAAAGTGCCTTCCTCAATGGCCCTATGAAGAAAGAGGTTTATGTTGAGCAACCTCTCGGCTTTGAAGATAGTGAGTATCCTAACCACGTTTATAAGCTCTCAAAGGCGCTTTATGGGCTCAAGCAAGCTCCAAGAGCATGGTATGAATGCTTGGGAGACTTTCTTATCACTAATGGCTTCAAAGTCGGAAAGGCTGATCCTACTCTCTTTACTAAAACAATTGCAAAAGACTTGTTTATATGCCAAATTTATGTTGATGACATTATATTTGGGTCTACTAACAAGACATCCTGTGAAGATTTTAGTAGGATTATGATACAGAAATTCGAGATGTCTATGATGGGGGAGTTGAAATATTTCCTTGGATTTCAAATTAAGCAACTCCAAGAGGCACCTTCATCAGCCATATTAAGTACATTCAAGACATACTTAAGAAGTTTGGAATGAAGAATGGCAAACCCATCAAAACACTCATGGGAACAAATGGGCATCTCGACCTCGACACGGGAGGTAAATCCGTAGATCAAAAGGTATACCGGTCGATGATAGGATCTTTACTCTATTTATGTGCTTCACGACCGGGTATTATGCTTTCTGTATGCATGTGTGCAAGGTTCCAGACAAATCCTAAGGAAGTTCACCTTAGGGCCCTGAAAAGAATCATGAGATATTTAGTTTACACTCCTAAGTTTGGGCTTTGGTACCTCAAGGGATCTACATTTGATTTAATTGGATATTCTGATGCCCATTATGTAGGGTGTAAAATTGATAGGAAGAGCACATCAGGGACTTGTCAGTTTCTGGGGAGATCCCTGGTGTCTTGGGCTTCAAAGAAACAAAACTCAGTAGCTCTTTCTACCGTCGAAGCCGATTATATTACTGCGGGCCATTGCTGTGCACAATTACTTTGGATGAGGCAAACCCTTAGGGACTATGGCTACAAATTGAGCAAAGTCCCTCTCCTATGTGATAATGAGAGTGCAATCCGCATGGCGGATAATCCCGTTGAGCACAGCCGCACTAAGCATATAGATATTCAATATCATTTTTTGATAGATCATCAACAAAAGGGGGATATCGAAATTGCTTTTGTCAATACCCACAATCAATTAGCCGATATCTTTACCAAGCCACTAGATGAGAAGACCTTTAGCAAACTTAGGAATGAGCTAAATATACTTGATTCTCAGAACTTTGATCGAAACATTGCATACATAACTAATTTTTATACCTTTGATCATGTCACTTTCATTTGGTACAAATGCATATTTCTTATTCTTCTTGTGCCAAGGCTAAGACTAATGTGCTTTCAAGTGTATTTCCATACTTAGTCTTAGATTGAAAGGGAAATGGAGTATTCGGCAAAGGCAAGGCTTCCACTCCAACTCTGACGGTATCATTTACCCTTTGCTGTTACTCATGCAACTCTCAATTGGTATAACCCTTCACTTATATTTACTTTACCAATATGGGAAAAGTATTAAAGGGCTCTCAATTTTTTTTGTTTTTGGCGATTAATGCCAAAGGGGAGAAAGTATTAAGCCCAAAGCAAAAGGACCGCACCACCATTTAAAAATTTTAGTGTACATTTCAAATTGAATTTTTCAAAAGAAAGTTTTTTTCAATTGCTATCTTATTTTGTCTTCATAAGTATGAAAAATATTTCAATCGGTTAGCCTCTAAATGAATTTTCAATTGATATCTCATTTGGCTTCAAAATTTCAAATAAGGATAGAGATTTCAATTGGTATGAGCTCATTTGGCATCTATTTCAAAAAGGGGAAATCATTTCAAAAACCCTCTTGAAAACTAAGGGGAGAATTTTTTCAGGGGGTGCTTTCATTTAGTCAAAAGAAAAGCATTTGAAACAGGGGAGGAATCTCAAATCTTAAAAATGCCTCTTACAATCATATTCTTATACCCAAAAGGTTTGCAAAAACAAACAAGTGGTGCAAATGTGGTCCAAAATATTAAATAATATAAAAGCAATCCATTCATTCTTAGACATATGCATAAAGTCTTTCATTATTTTAATTCTAAGTAACCTATGCATATCCATCTAAATTGAAAACTAGTTACATTTCTACACTTCAGATTTGCTTTGGTTAGTGTTGGTATCAATCACCAAAAAGGGGGAGATTGAAAGGGAAATAGACTTAATCATTTCCTATAATCGATTTTGGTGGTTGACGTCCAACACAAACCACATGGACTAACTAGTTTGTCTAGATATCATTTATATCAGGTGCATAAGATTCAACACAAACCAAGAAAGAATTCAAGTTGGGGACTAAAATTAATTTGGAGCAAGACTTGATAGTGTGCTAAAAAATAGCGCACCAGACACTGTCCGGTGTGCACCGAATACTGTCCAGTGCAGCAGGCCCAGGCGCAATCAAACTAGCCACTCTTGGAAATTCGATAGGCGCGCTCCGCTATAATGCACCAGACTATCCGGTGAGCCAGCGGAGCAATGACTCCCTGCACGCCAATGGTCGACTGCTCAGATGAACATTGATGAACAGTGCCGCACAGAGTCAGAGCAGCAAAGTCAGAGGTCATCGGACAGTGTCCGGTGTGCCACCGGACTGTCCGGTGCCGCTTGAAGACAGAAGACGCCAACGGTCAACTGCTCCAAACCCCAATGGGTGTGCTGACGTGGCGTGCACCGGACAGTGAACAGTGACAGTCCGGTGCGCCCATCGATAGCAATTCAGCCAACGGCTATGGAAGTGGTTGGAGGCTATAAATACCCCCAACCACCTCATTCAAAGCCATCCAAGTATTCTGAACTTCTCATTCAATACAAGAGCAAAGCCAACCACTCATAGACACACTCAAAGCATTCAATCCACTCCAAGTTTTCAAAATCAACTCTAGTGCTTAGAAACTTGAGAGAGGGTCATTTGTGTTCATTTGCGCTCTTGTTGCTTGGATTGCTTTCTTCCTTTCTCTTTCTAATTCCTAAGTGTTTTGTAAAGCTAAGCAAGAGACACCTAAGTGTGTGGTGGTCCTTGCGTGGTCTTAGTGACCCGTGTGATTAAGGAAAAGGCTCATCCGGTCTAAGTGACCGTTTGAGAGAGGGAAAGGGTTGAAATAGACCCGGCCTTTATGGCCTCCTCAACAGGGACTAGGTTCTTTGGAACCGAACCTCGGTAAAACAAATCACCGTGTCCACTTATTGATCTTCACTTGATTTGTTTTTCCCTTTCTAATAGTTCCCTTGCTCACATTGATTTGAGTTTGCTCCCAAACGTTATCCACATTGATTGAGCAACTCCAAGCAAGGAGAATTATCTTTTGAACTCCGATTTAATTCTAACACTAACCCTGACCTTAGTGTGTGTTTAAGTTTATAAATTTCAGGTTTCGCCTATTCACCCCCCTCTAAGCGACTTTCACTTTAGCTATTTGCAAAAGAATTTGAAAAGATTTTTCCAAAAGATATTGCAAAAACATGCAAGTGGTGCAAATGTGGTCCAAAATGATAAATAGAAGAAAGCAATCACATTTACAGAGACATACGTAGAAATTCTTTCTATTGGTTTAACTTAAAGTAACTTATGCACATCTATCAAAATTGCAAACAGGTTATATTTATCACTTTATATTTGCTTTGATTTGTGTTGGCATCAATCACCAAAAAGGGGGAGATTGAAAGGGAAATGAGCTTAATCTTTTCCTATAATCGATTTTGGTGTTTGATGTCCATCACAAACCCTCGTCGTAAGTGATGAGCTCACCATCAGCGAGGTGTATTCACAATTGCTCAGTTTTGAGCAACGCATGGAACTAATGTCCCCCATCAACTACCACATGATAACCAACGCAGCTAGTCATGAGCGAAGAGACACACGCGACAGATAAAACACTCAAGAAGTTAGCTACATTCAGAGAGGTTGTTGGCATAGTGGTGATATGTCCCTACAAGTTGCGAATGACAACAGAATAGACTTCAATGATATGTTTGTGACAAAGGGGTCATATTGCAATAGTCCTTTGAAGGCATGGACCATTGCTCAGTTGTGAACGAGTGTACCTCTTATTCTAGATGGATGTTCAGCTTAACAGTCTCCACTGAAACCTTGGTATATCAAAGAACAATGTTTTTTACATTGTTTAATATGTGGTCTATAATTTGGTGGGGATTGTTAGTATTTTATGAGCTTGGTTATATAAATATTTTATAATTCTAAAACCCCATATTAAACAAACTTTGTGTTATTATTTAGCACAATATTTATGATGGATAGGATGGTTAAGTTTATATAATTGGCCCTATCTATCTACCTTGAATAGTTGAGAAAAGGATTACGGTGTGCCACGTGCACGCGTGTCGCTACCGCCATCGCTGAGCCATGGCATGGCGTGACACGGTGCGGTTGCGGTCATGGTCACGGTCATGGTGCGGCGTGCACGTTTGATGATGGAGAAATACTTGACTTCTGATATCCCATGCCCTTTGAGCTCTTCCATCCTTTGACCTCCCATGACTCACTACCGGAAACAGGCTCTTTGCCGAGTGTCTAAAGCACTCGGCAAAGCCTGAAAAACACTCGACGAAGGCTTTACCGAGTATGACACTCGATAAAGAGAGCTCGGCGAACTGTATATCATCAACAGCTTCTTTGTCGAGTACTTATTATCAGGCACTCGACAAAGTCTTTTGCCTAGTGTCGCCCGGTACTCGACAAATAAAAGGCGACGTCACAGTGTCTGGTGATGGAAACGACGTCTTTGCCGAGTGTATTAGGTGACACTCGGCAAAGAGTTTCCCTCTTTTCCGAGTGTCCACCAGGGCCTCTTTGTTGGTTTCTTTGCCGAGTGTGTTAGGAGGCAATCGACAAAACTTGCTTCTTTGCTGAGTGTCAGGGCCGTAGCACTCGACAAAGAAATTTTACCGGCGCCCAGTTGTTCCTTCTTTGCCGAGGGCCGAGGCAGAGAGCCTCTCCCAACGCACTATATTTCCAAAAAAAAACTAGGGGTGAGGGGGGGGGGGACAAAGAATACCAGGGGAAAAAGTTGGCAACTTTTTTTTATTATTTCATATAACCCTAAAACGCCCATTATTGCCATTGGCAGTCAAAAAAGCAAACGCGTTTCCAATCATGCATGGGATGCTCCTGCAAGCAAATGGACATCCTACTTTAACAATCAGCCCCGAAAGCGAATGCCAGCTCATATGTGTTGTAGCACTTGTAGCTTGTAGGAGAGCCTTTGTCTTAATTATCTCCTCCCTTAAGATAGACCGGTGCATAAAGAGGCCACGTCGATGGATTGCTGCTAATAATGGTCCATGCAAAGCAAGCCGGACATGGCCAGCGATTACAGAGGTGATACTGAAGGTGCACTTGAGCTAGCTGACGAGACCTAAGCTAGCGTGTGTTACTTCAGTTCAGTTTAGATGAGGTCACAACACAACAATGCGACAACGAAAACCAAGCCTTGATGGCCAGAAACAGCAAGCATCTCTATTCTTTATCAGTGCAACTATCTAGTATTCTTTTATCAGTGCAACATGCGGCAGAGATGCGTATAGATGGCCATTTGACACTAACACGATGGGCCGGCCCAGGCACGGCACGAAAAAGCACGGTCCAGGCACGACTTGGCCCGGTTAGTATAGTGCCAGTGCCTGGCATGGCACGGCACGGCTATAGTGCCGTGCCTGGGCCACTATCTCGACCCGTAGTGCTGGCACGGGCACGACACGGTTACATTTTTTATTTTAAAATAATAGTTTACATATATTAAGTATAAGAATTCAACATATAACACAATAGAACTATAGTTGCACTGGTTAGATGGATGTGTTTAAGTCTTTTATGCATTAGGTTGTGAGTTTGAACCTCCATAACTGCACATTTTTTTGCTAAATTATACAATATAATCAGATGGGCCATAGTGCCACGGGGCCGGCCCGGCACGACTAGCAGGCTGACGGGCCGCGGCAGTGGCACGCCGGCCCATCTGGCACGGCACGCTTCGCTAGCCGGGCCTGGCGGGCCGTGCCGGCCCGTTTGGCTATCTATAGAGATGCGCGCTACATACTGTTCAATAATAACGATGGATCCATCGAGTACAATAATCTCAATGTCTCCTATGACTAATACCAGTACAGTACGTAGACTGGTAAGTAGTAGATACATGAAGGACGAAGAAATGCCACGATCGGCTTCGAGTGGCTAGTGTACCTGCTTCAATCGGCTTCGAGTGGCTTCGGTGCCACGATCGGCTTCGAGTCGCGATCGGCTTCGAGTGCACCTGCAGGAGCCCGGGGCCACGCATCTATCCAATGCCTTACTGCGCATCGTCGTGGCAGTCATCAACGTGGGCGTAGGAGGCAGGAGCTCTTTGCACGGGCGGCCCAGATGGGAAGGGAAGGCATCGGATTCCGATGCCCGGCCGGCCACTGTGCGTAGTCCTGTCCGTAGGGGTACTGTGTCGGCGTCCATCGAGTGCCTGCCCACCCAGGGATCATCCGTCCGACCGTCCGTCATATGTATAGTGTGGGTAGACGATCGCAGATGCCCATGTTGTTAGAATACCAATCCGTAAGACCGTAACTAGGTAAAATCTCGATGTCGAGTGGATCTATTCTACTGAGAGAATTAGGGAAGCACACCTTTGTTGTTGTTATTGGAGAGTTGTCGCAGTTGCTCTCTTCATAGTTTTGCCCTGAAGAGAAGCAGCAGGCATCGGATCCAAGCCGCTACGGATTGTAGAGTTTCCAGTCACTCCGACGCTTAGGCGATGGGGGCCTCTGTGGTTAGGGTTTTAGGGTGAGGTACTAGCGTTAGTTTTTCCTATGACCCCTTAGTCCAATATTTATAGCGTCATGTAACTGGGGCTCCAACCGAGATTAGCGTGGACCCTCCCGATCAAAGGTCCGATTAAAGAGACGATAGTTGAGTTAAGCCTAATCCGGTCTCTATTGACCAGCTGTAGAGGACATACCCAACAATCTTCCCTTTGTTCTCCACATTCCTTATTCTCAACTTTTCTGGATTCCATCTCTCGACAAGTTTACACATAGAGACCAATGCGTGACAATGATCGATTAAGTATCACTACACTCATTGACTACAACATGCTTGCCTGCTTTAGAGCGAAAAGAGATTTTATTTGGTTGCAATCTGTAGCCCCTGTGATTCAAGATCATAGGCACTCCCTTAAACCCATACCGGCTACGTGTTGTCTTAACACGTTGGGTGGAAGACCTTTTTGTGAGCGGATCCGCTAGCATCTGCTATCTACTGTTATGCTCATCTTTTATGGTTTGATCCTGAATCTACTCCTTAACAACATAAAACTAAAAGTCAATAAACTTGGCAGCGGCACATGACTTGCTGTTATAGGAGTACGGTACCGCTGATTCATTATCGCAGTAAATTCTCAGTGGTCGCTCTATGCTATCAACCACTCTTAATCCTGGTACGAATTTCTTTATCTTTATTGCCTGCCCATTTGCCTCATGCAAGCTACAAACTCAGCGTGCATTGTCGACGATGTTTTCGCTGTCTGTTTGCAACTTTTATAAGAAATAACTCCCTAGAGAGTGTAAATTCATACATCGAAGTAGGGAACTAGATCTTCTATTTGTTAGCATGAGACCATTTTAGTACCTTGGAGGTACATTAGAGCCTTCTTAACTGCTTAACAGTTTTCTATACCTGGGTTGATCTGATATCTCCCAAGCATCTCGGTAGTAAATTCTAAGTCAGGGCGAATATATATTTGAGCATACATAATGCTTCTAATAGTAGAATCATATGGTACTGACTTCATCTGATCTTTCTGACACTGAATCTGGAGACACTGATGATTCCCAAACTTATCACCCTTGACTATTGGCACAGGCGTGGCCTTACACTGATGCATACTGTACTTCTTTAGTACTTTTCTATGTATGACTTCTGTGAGAGTTCTAATACTCCATTATGTCTATCTCTGTGAAATTCTATTCTAGAAAATAAGAGGCTTCTCCTATGTCTTTTATATCGAAGTTTGAGGAAAGAAATCTTTCTATTTCCGCTAATAGATCTTTATCACTACTAGCTAAAAATATGTCATCGACATACAGAACAAGGAAGATATACTTTCCTTTCCTTAGACTTCACATAAATGCAATTGTCTTCCTTGTTTTCCTCGAAACCAAACTTTCAGATAGTCTGATCAGACTTGATATACCACTGTCTGTGATAGCACCTAGAGGGGGGGAGGTGAATAGGTGATCCTATGAAATCAAACACTAAATAGCCATAAACTTGATTATACAAATGTTAGTGCGGGTTAATCAAGTTGCTATGAAGCGAGCTCTTGCGAACAAAACAATCACAAAGAAAAGCAGCACAAGAGACACGGTGTTTTATCCCGTGGTTCGGCCAAGTATAACACTTGCCTACTTTCACGTTGTGGCGTCCCAATGGATGAGGATTGCACTCAACCCCTATCAAGTGATCCAATGATCAACTTGAATACCACGGTCTTTTTGTTTATTGTTCTTCTCCCGTTTGCAAGGAATCTCCACAAGTTGGAGCCTCTCGCCCTTACAATATAGATCACAAAGAAGCACAAGAGGCACAAGAGTAAGGGAGGGAAAGCAACGCACACAAGACTCGAATCCACAGCACACACTGAGAGCACCTAGAGGGGGGGGGGGTGAATAGGTGATCCTATAAAAATTAAACACTAAATAGCAACAACTTGATTGTTAAGGAGTTAGTAAAATCAAGTGGGTATGGAACACGCTCGTGCAAATAAGGCAATCACAAGAAGCAACACACGAGACACACAATTTTTATGCCGTGGTTTGGCCAAGTAACACTTGCCTACTTCCACGTTGTGGCGTCCCAATGGACGAGGGTTGCACTCAACCCCTTTCAAGCGTACCACGGCTTTCTTCCTTATAGTCTTTCTCCCATTTGCGAGGAATCTCCACAGATTGGAGCCTCTCGCCCTTACAAGTTTGTCACAAGAGAATCACAGTAGTAAGAGAGGGAGAGCAACACATGCAATACTCAAATTCGTAGCACACACACGCACACAAGCCAAGACTTTAGCTCAAAACACAGCACATGGAGTATGCAACTCAAACGGAGCTCAAATCACTAACAGAATCGATCAAATGCGTGGAGGCGGAGTCTGGATGTCTTAGTATACTTAGAGAGTGCTTGGTGTCCTGCTCCATGCACCTAGGGGTCCTTTTTATAGCCCCAAGGTAGCTAGGAGCCGTTGGAGATCAACATGGAAGGCTATCCTTGCCTTCTATCGAGTGGCGCACCGGACAGTCCGGTGCGCCACCGGACAACCACTGTAGCTTGTCCGGTGCGCGATCTCCTTCCATATCAGGTGCATCCGACCGTTGCTCCTCGGGGCTGGTTGGCGCACCGAACACTGTCTGGTGCACCCAACCGACCGTTAGAGCGGGCCACGTGTCGCGTGTTGATCGCACGAACGACTGTTGGCGCTGGCGCCGTTGGCTCACCGGACAGTCCATTGCACCACCGGATAGTCCAGTGAATTATAGCCACGTCACCTTTTTCTTTTCCCGAGAGCGACGAGTTTGTCGCGGATGACTCATCGGACAGTCCAGTGCACCACCGGACAGTCCGGTGAATTACAGCCGTACAACTCCGTCGTTTCCCGAGAGCAGCTGGTTCACTGTCGACCAGCCTGGGTCACCAGACAGTCTGGTGCGCCAGGCTCGAGCAGTTGTTGGCTGCACACAACCAACTCTTCTTCAATTCAAATCTTCTTTTTTCTTGGTCCTGTTTCTAGCACTTTAGACAAACACATTAGTATACAAAATAATATACTGAGTCTAGAAACGTACCTTGTACTTTGATTTGCACTTTTCACACATTTAACACATAAGAGTTCAAAACATTTGTGTTGGACATCTAATCACCAAAACACTTATAGAAATGGCCCAAGAGCACATTTCCCTTTCACACACACGCACACAAGCCAAGACTTGAGCTCGAAACACATCACAGGGAGTTCACAACTCAAACTGAGCTCAAATCACTAACACAACGAATCAAATGCGTGGAGGCAGAGTCTGGGAGTCTTAGAATGTTTCGTGAATGCTTGGTGTTCTGCTCCATGCGTCTAGGGTCCCTTTTATAGCCCTAAGGCAGCTAGGAGCCGTTGGAGATCAACTTGGAAGGCAAATCCTGCCTTCTGTCGAGTGGTGCACCGGGCAGTCCGATGCACCACCGGACAGCTACTGTAGCAGTCCGGTGCTCGATCTCCTTCCTCATCTGGCGCATCTGATCGTTGGGCCGGCGGTCTCGTTGGTGCACCGGACAGTCCGGTGTGCCCAACCGACCGTTGGCGCGGGCCACGCGTCGCCCGCTGATTGCGCTGGTGACCGTTGGCTCAGGTGGCTCTGACTCACCGGACAGTCCGGTGCACCACCGGCCAGTCCGGTGATTTTTAGCCACGACGCTTCCTCCTTTTCTCGAGAGCGACGTGTTTGTCACCGATGGACTTGGTCTCTGGCGCTGATGACTCACCGGACAGTCCGATGCACCACCGGACAGTCCGGTGATTTATAGCCACTTCGCTGTGCTGATTCCCGAGAGCAGAGAGTTCGCCGTCGGGTCAGCCTGGGGCACCGGACACTGTCCGGTGCACCACCAGACAGTCCGGTGTGCCAGACTGGTGCTGGTTTTGGCTGTCCTGAGCCATATCTTCTCTAATTCTTTTCTTCTTTTCTTGGCACTGTTTCTGGCACTTAGATAAACATGTTAGTAACAAAAAACAATTTACTAAGTCTAGAAACATACCTTGTTCTTCGATGTGCACTTTTCACCTACTTAGCACATATGAGTTCCAAACAATGTGTTGGGCATCTAATCACCAAAACAATAATAGAAATGGCCCAAGGGCACACTTCCCTTTCAATCTCCCCCTTTTTGGTGGTTTATGCCAACACATTAAAAAGCAACTAAGAAGTGCAGATTTAAGACCAAATTGTTCTTCACTTAGTATTTGGCATATTTGGATCACTCTTTGCCACCACTTGTTTTGTTTTTGCAAATCAAATTCTTTTTCCTATTTCTAAGTCAAACACACTTGTTTGGGCAAATAGAAAGATATTCCAAGAGTGAAAAAGATCAAGTGCCAAAAACTCACCCTTTTTCCAATAATCAAAATGCTCCCCCATAAGAGACCAAATTTTGCAAATAAGAGGATTTTGGACAAAATACAAATTTCAACTTTACTTTTTTTGAAATTCACAAGTGGTTGGCTGATCCAGTTGCTTTGGCCTTAATTTCTCCTCCTTTGGCACTAAGCACCAAAACTGGATAACTTTTGGCCCCTTAACCCCACTGCCTCACCAAAAAGTCGAATAAGAGCAAAAAGGCAATGAGAGCATAAGTATGAACTTGGAATTAAATACACTAATACTGGAGTGTAGTGGAAGTCTTTTCATCGTCCAAGTTCTTCTTCCCTTTCAATATACCTTCGAAACTACTTCAAATGTACTCAAACAACCAAGTTAGTCTCAAAGGAGTCAAGTTGTAGCTCATCTCCCCCTAAACATGTGCATCATTTGCATATAGACTTGTGAGGTCCAGGGATGACTTGTACAACTTGAGCACCATAGATAAACAACAAATGATGTAAATATTCAAAGTAACATGATCAAAGGCATAGACTACATGTATGCTCTAGATCAATCCAAGTTACGCGAATCTAAGACATTTAGCTCACTATGCAACCTGCAAAACTTTTTCTCATCTAAAGGCTTGGTGAAGATATCCGCTAGCTGGTTCTCAGTGCTAATGTGGTAAACATCGATATCTCCCTTTTGTTGGTGGTCTCTCAGGAAGTGATGCCGGATATCTATGTGCTTAGTGCGGCTGTGTTCAATAGGATTGTCCGCCAAGCGGATTGCACTCTCATTGTCACATAGGAGTGGGACTTTGCTCAGGTTGTAGCCAAAGTCCCAGAGGGTTTGCCTCATCCAAAGCAATTGCACGCAACACTGTCCTACGTCAATGTACTCGGCCTCAACGGTGGATAGGGCAACGGATGTTTGTTTCTTGGAACTCCAGGACACCAGGGACCTTCCTAGAAATTGGCACGTCCCTGATGTGCTCTTCCTATCAACCTTGCACCAGGCATAGTCACAGTCTGAGTATCCAATTAAGTCAAAAGTAGACCCCTTTGGATACTAGATCCCGAAGCAAGGCATAGAAACTAAATACCTAAGAATTCGCTTAATGGCCACAAGGTGACATTCCTTGGGGTCAGATTGAAATCTAGCACACATGCATACACTAAGAATAATGTCCGGTCTACTAGCACAAAGATAAAGTAATGGACCTATCATTGACCTGTATGCCTTTTGATCAATGAACTTACCTCCTTTGTTGAGGTCGAGATGTCTATCAGTTCCCATCGGAGTCTTTGCGGGCTTAGCATACTTCATCCCAAACCTCTTGAGAAGATCTTGAGTGTACTTCGTTTGGGAGATAAAGGTGATGTCCTTGAGTTGCTTCACTTGGAATCCAAGGAAGTAGGTCAACTCTCCCATCATCGACATCTCAAACTTTTGCATCATCACCCTGCTAAACTCCTCACAAGACTTTTGGTTAGTAGAACCAAATATTATGTCATCAACATAAATTTGGCAAACAAAAAGATCACCATTACATGTCTTTGTGAAAAGAGTGGGATCAGCTTTCCCAACCTTGAAAGCATTAGAAATAAGAAAATCTCTAAGGCATTCATACCACGCTCTTAGGGCTTGCTTAAGTCCATAGAGCGCCTTAGAGAGCTTATAAACATGGTCGGGATACCTGTCATCCTCAAAGCCAAGGGGTTGTTCCACGTATACCTCCTCCTTGATTGGCCCATTGAGGAAAGAGCTCTTCACGTCCATTTGGAATAGCTTAAAGGAATGGTGAGCAGCGTAGGCTAATAAAATCCGAATTGATTCTAACCTAGCCACAGGAGCAAAAGTCTCCTCAAAATCTAAACATGCAACTTGGGCATAACCTTTTGCCACAAGTCGAGCCTTGTTTCTTGTCACCACTCCGTGCTCGTCTTGCTTGTTGCGGAACACCCACTTGGTTCCCACAACGTTTTGCTTTAGACGTGGCACCAAGCTCTAGACTTTATTCCTTTTGAAGTTGTTGAGCTCTTCTTGCATGGCCAACACCCAGTCCGGATCCTACAAGGCCTCTTCTACCCTGAAAGGCTTAATAGAAGAGACAAACGAGTAATGCTCACAAAAAGTAGCTAATTGTGAGCAAGTAGTTACTCCCTTGCTAATGTCACCTAGAATCTGATCGACGGGGTGATGTCTTTGGATCGTCGCTCGGACTTGGGTTGGAGGGGCCCGTGGTGCTTCTTCCTCCATAACCTGTTCTTCCTGTGCTCCCCCTTGATCATGCTACTCTTCTTGAGGTACCTATACATCATCTTGAGTTGGGGGATGCACCAGTGTTGAAAAAGAAGGCTGATCTTGTTCTTGTAGTTCCTGTGGTCGCACATCTCCTATCGCCATAGTTCGCATAGCGGCCGTCAGAACCTCATCTTCATCTATATCATCAAGATCAACTTGCTCTCTTGGAGAGCCATTAGTCTCATCAAATACAATGTCGCTAGAGACTTCAACTAATCCTGAATATTTGTTGAAGACCTTATACGCCTTTGTATTTGAGTCATATCCTAGTAAGAAACCTTCTATTGCCTTGGAAGCAAATTTTGAATGTCTACCTTTCTTCACCAGAATGTAACATTTGCTCCCAAATACACGAAAATAAGAAACATTTGGTTTGTTACCAGTTAGGAGTTCGTAAGAAGTCTTCTTGAGGAGACGGTGCAGATAGAGTCGGTTTATGGCGTGGCAAGCTATGTTCACAGCTTCTGACCAAAATCGCTCAGGCGTCTTGAACTCTCCAAGCATTGTTCTCGCCATGTCGATTAATGTCCTGTTCTTCCTCTCTACCACACCATTTTGTTGTGGTGTGTAGGGAGCGAGAACTCGTGCTTGATGCCTTCCTCCTCAAGAAACTCTTCAACCTGCAAATTCTTGAACTCGAACCCATTATCACTCCTTATCTTCTTAACCTTTAGCTCAAACTCATTTTGAGCTCTCCTTAAGAAGCGCTTTAAGGTCCCTTGGGTTTCTGATTTGTCTTGCAAAAAGAATACCCAAGTGAAGCGGGAAAAATCATCAACTATTACAAGACCATACTTACTTCCCCCGATGCTGAAATAGGCAACAGGACCGAAGAGATCCATATGAAGAAGTTCCAGTGGTCTTGTCGTCGTCATCACATTTTTGCTATGATGAGTGCTTCCCACCTGTTTCCCTACTTGGCACGCTGCACAAGGTCTGTCTTTCTCAAAACAGACATTGGTTAGTCCTAACACATGATCTCCCTTTAGAAGCTTATGAAGGTTCTTCATCCCAACATGTGCTAGATGGTGATGCCAAAGCCAACCCATATTAGTCTTAGCTATTAAGCATGCATCTAGATCAACATTCTCTTTCAAAAAATCAACTAAATAGAGCTTGCCGTCTAATACACCCTTAAAAGCTAATGGACCATCACTTCTTCTAAAGATAGATACATCAATATTTGTGAATAAACAATTATAACCCATGTTACATAATTGACTCACAGACAACAAATTATACCCGAGCGATTCAACTAAAAACACATTAGAGATTGAGTGCTCATTTGTGATGGCTATCTTGTCCAATCCTTTAACCTTGCCTTGGTTCCCAACTCCAAATATAATTGTATCCTAGGAATCCCTATTCTTGACGTAGGAGGTGAACATCTTCTTCTCCCCCGTCATGTGGTTTGTGCATCCGCTGTTGATAATCTAGCTTGACCCCCCGGATGCATAAACTTGCAAGGCAATTTAAGCTTGGGTTTTAGGTACCCAACTCTTGTTGTGTCCTACAAGGTTAGTCACATCAACTTTTGGAACCCAAATGCAAGTCTTGTCTCCCTTGCATTTGGATCCCAATTTTCTAGCTACTACTTTTGCATTCTTACATGAAAGTACAAAAGAAGCATTGCAAGCATGATAAATAGTAGTAGGTCCATTGCAAACTTTCCTAGAAGCATGAGAAGTAGCATAATTTCTCCTAGGCCTACTTCTACCATGAACAAAAGCAGAACTAGAAGCAAACATAGCATGTGAATCATTATAAGCAGCATGATCATAGCTCCTATTATAATGAGAAACTTTATTAACATGAGCATAAAGATAGGCATGTTTCTTTTGATCATGTGAGATACTGGCCATAGGAGCCTTCCCTTTCCCCTTGAGATCGGAAGTCCTTTGGCTTGTTAAGTTCTTGGTTTCCTTTCAAAAACCAAGTCCATCCTTAATTGAGGGGTGTATACCAACGGTGTAGGCATCCCTAGCAAATTTTAATTTCTCATAATCATCTTTGCAAGTCTTAAGTTGAGCATTAAGACTTGCAACCTCATTGTTTAATTTAGCAATAGAAGTAACATGTTCATCACATGCATTAACATCAAAGTCTTTACATCTATTGCAAATTACTACATGCTCTACACATGGACTAGTTACATTTGCTTTTTCTAGCTTGGCACTCAAATCATTATTTACATTCTTCAAGCTAGAAATAGATTCATGACAGGAAGACAGCTCAGATGACAGTATTTCATTTTTCTTAATTTCTAAAGCAAGAGATTTTTGAACACTAACAAACTTGTCATGTTCCTCATATAAAATATCCTCTTGCTTTTCTAGTAGTCTATCCTTTTCATTAAGAGCATCAATTAATTCACTAATTTTGTCTACTTTAGCTCTATCTAACCCCTTAAACAAATTAGTGTAATCTACCTCATCATCGGAAGATTCCTCATCGCTAGAAGAAGAGTACTTAGGAGTGTCTCGAATACGCACCTTCTTCTCCTTAGCCATAAGGCATGTATGGCGTTCGTTGGGGAAGAGTGAAGATTTGTTGAAGGTCGAGGCAGCTAGTCCTTCATCATCAGAGTCGGAGTCCCATTCCTTCCTGATGTGCGCTTTGCCCTTGGCCTTCCTGTAGTTCTTCTTCTTCTCCCTCTTCCCGTGCTTTTCTTGTCCCTGGTCATTATCATTATCAGGGCATTGAGCTATGAAATGATCAGTCTTACCGCATTTGAAGCAGGAGCGCTTTCCCCTTGTTTTGTTCTTGTTGGGGTACTCCTTGCGTCCTTTTAGCGTGGTCTTGAAGTGCTTGATGATAAGCGCCATCTCATCCTCATTAAGCCCGACAACCTCTACTTGTGCTACCTTGCTCGGTAGCGCCTCCCTGCTGCTTGTTGCTTTGAGAGCAACGGGTTGTGGCTCGTAGACGGGTAGTGGACCGTTTAGTGCATCGTCCATGTATCGTGCCTCCTTCACCATCATGCGCCCGCTCACAAAATTTCCAAGGATTTCCTCAGGCGTCATCTTGGTGTACCTGGGGTTTTCACGAATAAGGTTGACAAGATGGGGGTCAATAACTATAAATGACCTAAGTCGGACGACATCATGATCCGTCCATCTTGTGCTTCCGTAGCTTCGGATTTTGTTGACCAGGGTCTTGAGCCTGTTGTAGGTCTGTGTTGGCTCCTCTCCCCTGATCATCAGAACCTCCCTAGCTCGCCTTCCACCAGTTCCATCTTGGTGATCATGGTGGCGTCATTACACTCATGAGATATTTTGATGGTGTCCCAAATCTGTTTGGCGTTGTCCAAGCCGCTGACCTTGTTATATTTATCCCTGCATAGAGATGCTAGCAACACAATAGTGGCTTGGGCATTTTTATGAATTTGCTCATTTATGAAAACATGATTGTCAGTACTATCAAAATGCATTCTATTTTCAACAATCTTCGAGATACTAGGATGGAGGGAAAATAAATGACTACGCATTTTATGACTTCGGAAAGAATAGTCTTCTCCATCAAAGTGTGGGGGTTTCCCAAGTGGAATTGATAGCAAATGAGCATTTGAATTATAAGGGATGCAAGAATAATCAAAGGAGTAGTTTTGATTAACCGTATTTCTTTTGGACGAGTCATCGTTGTCGTCATCCCTTGGTGAAGAAGAGGAGGCATCGCTGTCATAGTATATGATCTTCTTGATGCGCCTCTTTTTCTTCTTGTCCCTCTTCTTGTGACTCGACCTTGAGTCAGTTGGCTTGTCGTCTCTTGGCTCATTGAAGAGGGACTCCTTCTCCTTGTCGTTGACCACCATCCCCTTACCCTTAGGATCCATCTCTTCGGGCGGTTAGTCCCTTAGATGAAGAGTACGACTCTGATACCAATTGAGAGCACCTAGAGGGGGGGGGGGGTGAATAGGTGATCCTGTGAAATCAAACACTAAATAGCCATAAACTTGATTATACAAATGTTAGTGCGGGTTAATCAAGTTGCTATGAAGCAAGCTCTTGCGAACAAAACAATCACAGAGAAAAGCAGCACAAGAAACACAGTGTTTTATCCCGTGGTTTGGCCAAGTATAACACTTGCCTACTTCCACGTTGTGGCGTCCCAATGGAAGAGGATTGCACTCAACCCCTTTCAAGTGATCCAATGATCAACTTGAATACCACAGTCTTTTTGTTTAGTGTTCTTCTCCCGTTTACGAGGAATCTACACAAGTTGGAGCCTCTCGCCCTTACAATATAGATCACAAAGAAGCACAAGAGTAAGGGAGGGAAAGCAACACACACAAGACTCTAATCCGCAGCACACACACGCACACAAGCCAACACTTGAGATCAAAACACAGCACAGGGAGTTCACAACTCAAACGGAGGTCAAATCACTAACACAACAAATCGAATGCGTGGAGGCAAAGTCTAGGAGTCTTAGAATGTTTCGTGAATGCTTGGTGTTCTGCTCCATGCGCCTTTGGGTCCCTTTTATAGCCCCAAGGCAGCTAGGAGTCGTTGGAGATCAACTTGGAAGGCAAATCCTGCCTTCTGTCGAGTGGTGCACCGGACAGTCCGGTGCACCACCGGACAGCTACTGTAGCAGTCCAGTGCTCGATCTCCTTCCTTATCTGGTGCATCTGACTATTGGGCCGGCGGTCCCGTTGGCACACCGGACAGTCTGGTGTGCCCAATCGACCGTTGGTGCGGGCCACGCGTCGCCCGCTGATTGCGTTGGTGATGGTTGGCTCGGGTGGCTCTGACTCATCGGACAATCCAGTGATTTTTAGCAGCGACGCTTCCTCCTTTTCCCGAGAGCGGCAAGTTCGTCGTCGAAGGACTTGGGCTCTGGCGCTGATGACTCACCGGACAGTCCGGTGCACCACCACCGGCAGTCTGGTGATTTATAGCCACTTCGCCGTGCCGATTCCTGAGAGCAGAGAGTTCGCCGTCGGGCCAGCCTAGGGCACCGGACAGTGTCCGGTGCACCACCGGACAGTCCGGTGTGCCAGGCTGGTGCTGGTTTTGGCTGTCTTGAGCCATATCTTCTCTAATTCTTTTCTTCTTTTCTTGGCACTATTTCTGGCACTTAGATAAACATGTTAGTAACAAAAAACAATTTACTAAGTCTAGAAACATACCTTGTTCTTCGATGTGCACTTTTCACCTACTTAGCACATATGAGTTCCAAACAATGTGTTGGGCATCTAATCACCAAAACAATAATAGAAATGGCCCAAGGGCACACTTCCTTTTTAGTCTGGAGGAATGTTTTAATCCATAAATGGACCTCCTTATGTGACATCCCTTGTTTTTCTTTTACTGCTCACGACAAAACCCTTTGGTTGTGCCATGAACACGTTTTTCTGTTAACTCTCCATTTAGCGATGTTGTTATTACATCCATCTGATGCAGCTCTAGATCAAATGAGCCACTAATGCCATAATGATCCGAAATGAATCTTTTGTTAGGACAAGTGAGAAGGTTTCATGGTAGTCAATGCCTTCTCACTGTGTGAACACCTTGGCCACATGTCCTTGTATCTTTCTATATTCCCTTTGGAGTCACGCTTGGTCTTCTAGACCCACTAATTTGTGCTTCTCATAATTGTTTCATATGTAGTGGGATCACCTTCTGCATCGATGTCCTCACACATATAAATCTCATCGCTTTCTATGTCTACACTTGTGTAAACTCCATAATCATCAGGAATCGCAGATCATCTAGACTTTTGAGACCTTCATAAACTTGTTTCTAGGTCTGGTTCGTTCTAGGGCTCCTGCATTGGTTCATCACTTGGCGTGACATTACTGCTGTCTTATGAAGTCTCCTGTGCAACCGACTCAGAAGAGCCAGATTGTGCAGAAGGCGAAGTGACTTGCTCTGTAGTAGTTGCACTTGGTGATACAATATTTGCAGCAGGGGTTTCACCTCGAGTCGTTACAACCGTTGGTGGAACCACAGCGGGTATCGAGAAGTATGGTTCTTCAACCATCGGAATCAGGACATACGTCCTCTTTTCCTGAAGGTCAACCTCTCTGAGTACCTTACTCCCCTTGATCATGTCATCTTCTAGGAAAATGGCATGTCTGGTTTCTATAAACTTGGTTTGTCTGATTAGGCAGTAGAATCTGTAACCCTTTGATCTCTCAGGGTAGCCAATAAAATGGCAGCTAGTGGTTCTCTCATCTAGCTTTTCCTGTCCAGGATTAAATATTCTAGCTATTGCTGGACAACCCCATATGTGGAAGTACTTGAGCGTGGGCTTTCTGCAAGTCCACAACTCATATGGAGTTTTAGCCACTGATTTGCTAGGAACTTTGTTGAGTATGTGCATAGCAGTTTTAAAGCCTCCATCCATAGACCCAATGGTGTCCATCAGTGTTTTGTTACGCCTTTTGGCAACCACATTCTGTTGCGGTTCACCAGGTGTTGAATACTGAGCTACAATACTGTTTTCACTTAGATCAAAATCTACTGCTGCCATTACATTTTGAGTAGGGTGACTCTTCCTACCATGGAACGCAGCCTCCATTTCCTTAGGAACAGAGGCTCGAACATGTGTGCCGTCAATGGCCCCGATGCAATCCTATTTTCCCATTGGAACAAAAAATGTAAGGATTGGAAATTGTACATAAGAGCATTGGATATAAATAGGTCTAACTTGCAAGGTACCTTAAAGTAAGGTTCCCACCGTGGGTTTCCAATGATTTTGGTCGATGTTGCTGATGATGGTGGCTTAATGAGGCCATGTCGTAGCTCCCCAACAACATGAAGTACTTTGTTGAAATACCGACTAACGGTTTCACCAGACCTAGCAAAATTAGTGCCTACTAACCTATTCCTAACATTGTGGCCGATTGTGTGTAAAAACATAGCAATTTGCTGCTCAATACACATATGTATGGTGTCTTGTAATAGACCACGATTCCTAATAAGTTTACAAAAATGGAAGAATGATGATATATTAAGTCTAAGCTTATTAACACAAGTGACATCACTCTTCCAAATTTTATCATCAAGATACTCCATCCTTTTTTTCTCTCTCTCTCATAAATTGGACCATAACTAATTTGTCCTACTGCTGCATGACCATGACATTTTCTTTTTCTAGATTCAATAACACAAGCCATCATTGAAAGCAACATATGAGCAGCAGCAACGTACACTACAAGCATATACTTCTTCTCCATCTATATAAAAAGGACAACATTACTAATTGAAACCACACATGCATGCTTAATTTCACTGCTTAAATGTGAAATAAAAAATATTATAATACCTTAAGCTCTGAAGTCTTTTTTGTCGCCTAAATATTTGCAACCGAATGACCTGTAAAAAAACAAAAGCACTAGCTAGTATACTCTGAAGTCTACAAGATGGCGTGGGCCAAGAATTGAATAAAGCGTAGGTGTCCGTGCCAAGAAAAAGGAACAGAAAATATGCTAATAGTAGAAAGAATGGACTTGTGCTATTCTCAAATCACAAAAGGACGACAGATTTGATGGTGGCTGCTCGGCAAGGACTACTCGACGTCCATGGCGCTGCATGCCAGCCATGTAGATCTGACCGCGAGTTTATTCTTTCCAAAAAAAGCAAATCACACAGCCGTCGCGGAGACCATGGGCACGGCGACGAGAGAGGGAAGGAATAGAGGCACATGGAGATTGTGGGCAGAGACGATGGCCGAAGGCAGATGAGATGCGGCGGCAGAGAAGGTTGGGGAAGAAACGAGCGAAGGGAGAGGAACGTACCTAGGAGAGGAATGGACGCGATGTGCTCCTGAGCGTACGGGTTCGGGTGTTTTTTGGAGCCTAGGGATCCTTGGTATTGGAGGAATATTCTTATTTTGGAGTCACTCGGTTATATCTAGAATCAAACCAAACACCATATATACTAGAACGGAACAGCTCCTGAAAGGGAAATGTGCCCTTTGGCCATTTCTAAGTATTTTGGTGATTGAGTGCCAACACAAGTGCTTTTGTGTTAATCTATGCAAAGTGGTGGACAGAGTGCAAATCATGTCAAAAGGTATGTTTCTAGACTTAGTACATTGTTTTATGGACTAATGTATTGTGTCTAAGTGCTGGAAACAGGAGAAATCGAATTGGAAAAGAGATGGCTTTATTCAGCCAAAGTCTGCGCAGTTTGGGTGCACCAGACAGTGTCCGCTGGTGCACCAGACAGTGTCCGGTGCGCCAGGCTCGCTCTGGCGAACTTGCTGCTCTCGGGACTTCGACGACGGTGTACAGTATAAATCACCGGACTGTCCGGTGGTGCACCGGACTGTCCGGTGAGCCGTTCACAGGCGAAGTCGTCGGCCTCGGGAAGCCATCAACGGCGTACGACTATAATTCACCGGACTGTCCGGTGAGCCAACGGTCAGCCGGGGCAACGGTCGGCCGAGGATTCCACGCGTGACGCGTGGCCGAGCCAACGGTCACATTGGTGCACCGGACTGTCCGGTGTCCACCGGACAATGTCCGGTGCGCCAACGGCTCTGAATCTGCAACGGTCGGCTTCGCCAAATAAGGAAACAAATCAGCACCGGACAGTGTCCGGTGGTGCATCAGACTGTCCGGTGCGCCAGGCGACAGAAGGCAAGATCTACCTTCCTGAAATGCTCTCAACGGCTCCTAGCTACCTTGGGGCTATAAAAGGGACCCCTAGGCGCATGGAGGAGCACATCAAGCATACTCAAAGCATTCCTAAGCACCAAGACCTCGATTCCGCGCATTTGATTCTTTGTGATAGCAATTAGAGCTCCATTTGAGTTGTGAACTCGTCGGGTTGTGTTGCGAGCTCTTGTTACGACTTGTGTGCGTATTGTCACTTGGATTTTGTTTTTTTAGTGCGTTGCTCATCCCTCCCTTACTCCGTGCTTCTTTGTGAACTTCAAGTGTAAGGGCGAGAGACTCCAAGTTGTGGAGATTCCTCGCGAACGGGATATAGAAAAGCAAAGCAAAACACCGTGGTATTCAAGTGGGTCTTTGGACCGCTTGAGAGGGGTTGATTGCAACCCTCGTCCGTTGGGACGCCACAACATGGAAGTAGGCAAGTTTTGTACTTGGCCGAACCACGGGATAAACCACTGTGTCTATCTGTGTTGATTCTCTTATGGTTATCGTGTCTTGCAAAAACTCCTCTCTAGCCACTTGGCTTCATTGCGCTAACTCCTAACCAAGTTTTGTGGCATTAAGTTTCAAGTTTTACAGGATCACCTATTCACCCCCCCTCTAGGTGCTCTCAATTAGTATCGGAGCCGTTCTCTTCAAGAAAGGGACTAATCGCCCGAAGAGATGGATCCTAAGGGGAAGGGAATTGTGATCAATGATAAAGAGAAGGAGTCTTTCGTCAACGAGCCGAAGGAGGACAAGCCTACCGACTCGGGCTCGGGCCACAAACGAAAAGATGGGAAGAAGAAAAAGACGAGGCGCATCAAGGAGATCGTCTACTACGACGACGACAACGATGAGTCCACTTCTTCCCACAAGGACGACGACAACGACTACGAGAAAAGAAAGACGGTCAATTCAAACTTCTCTTTCGATTATTCTCGAATTCCGCACAGTTCTAATACACATTTGCTTTCCATTCCTCTCGGCAAACCTCCACACTTTGATGGGGAGGACTACGGATTTTGGAGTCACAAAATGCGTAGTCACTTGTTCTCTCTCCATCCAAGCATATGGAAGATTGTTGACAGTGGAATGAAATTTGATAGTACTGATAGTCCCATGTTTATAAATGAACAAATCCACAAAAATGCACAAGCTACTACTGTCCTTTTAGCATCTTTGTGCAGGGAAGAGTCTTCAATAAGGTGAGCGGCTTGGACAATGCCAAGCAGATCTGGGACACCCTCAGGATCTCACATGAGGGGAACGACGTCACCATGCTCACCAAGATGGAGTTGGTGGAGGGCGAGCTTGGAAGATTTGCAATGATAAGGGGAGAGGAGCCAACCCAAACATACAACCGGCTCAAGACCCTCATCAACAAGATAAGGAGCTACGGAAGCACGCGATGGACGGATCACGACGTCGTTCGTCTAATGCTAAGGTCTTTTACTGTACTTGATCCACATCTGGTGAACAATATTCATGAAAATCCTAGGTACACCAAGATGTCGCCCGAAGAAGTTCTTGGGAAGTTCGTAAGAGGGCGAATGATGATCAAGGAGGCGAGATACGTGGACGACGCGTTGAATGGTCCAATCAATGAGCCTCAACCCGTTGCTCTCAAGGCAACGAGGAGCAAGGAGGCGCTACCTAGCAAGGTGGCGCAAGTTGAGGCGGCAGGGCTCAATGATGAAGAGATGGCCCTCATCATCAAGCGCTTCAAGACGGCGCTAAAGGGTCGCAAGGGACAGCCAAGCAGGACCAAGACAAAGGGGAAGCGCTCATGCTTCAAATGTGGTAAGATTGGTCATTTTATTGCTAACTGTCCCGATAATGATAGTGACCAGGAAAAGGGGAACAAAAGGGAAAAGAAGAAGAATTACAAGAAGGCCAAGGGCGAGGCACATCTCGGAAAGGAGTGGGATTCGGATTGCTCCTCTTCCGACTTTGACAATGAAGGACTCGCCGCCACCGCCTTCAACAAGTCATCCCTCTTCCCAAACGAGCATCACACATGCCTCATGGCAAAGGAGAAGAAGGTATGCACTCGGAATACCACTTATACTTCTTCAAGTGATGAGGAGTCTAGTGATGACGATGAAATAGACTATTCTAGTTTATTTAAAGGTTTAGATAGAAATAAAATTGATAAAATCAATGAATTGATTGATGCTTTAAATGATAAGAATAGGTTATTAGAAAAGCAAGAGGATCTCTTGTATGAAGAACATGATAAGTTTGTAGAAGCACAAAAATCCCTTGCTTTAGAAATCAAAAGGAATGAAATGCTTTCTTGTGAACTATCTACTTGTCATGAAACCATTTCTACTTTAAAAGGTGTTAATGATGATCTAAATGCTAAACTAGAAGTAGCAAGTAAATCTAACTCTTGTGTAGAACATGTTATGATTTGCAATAGGTGCAAAGATTTTAATGTTGATGCTTGTAGTGAACACCTAGCTTGCATTTCTAAATTAAATGATGAAGTGGCTTGTCTTAATGCCCAACTTAAGACTAGCAAGAGTGAATTTGATAAGTTAAAATTTGCAAGGAATGCCTACACGATTGGTAGACACCCCTCAATTAAGGATGGACTTGGCTTCAAGAGGGAAGCCAAGAACTTAACAAGCCATAAGGCTCCCATCTCCGCCAAGGAGAAAGGGAAGGCCCCTATGGCTAGTAGTGCTAAAAAGAACCATGCTTTCATGTATCATGATAGGAGACATTCTAGGAATGCCTATAGAAGTTATGATGTTTTTGATTCTCATGCCATGATTGCTTCTAGTTCTTCCTATATGCATGGTAGAGATTTGTCTAGGAGAAATGTTGTTCATCATATGCCTAGGAGAAATGTTGTTAATGTTCCTAGGAAAATTAATGAACCTTCGACAATATATCATGCTTGCAATGCTTCATTTACTATTTGTAGAAAGGATAAGAAGGTAATTGCTAGGAAGTTAGGGGCCAAATGTAAGGGAGACAAAACTTGCATTTGGGTCCCTAAGACTATTGTGACTAACCTTGTAGGACCCAACAAGAGTTGGGTACCTAAGACCCAAGCCTAAATTTGCCTTGCAGGTTTATGCATCCGGGGGCTCAAGCTGGATTATCGACAGCGGATGCACAAACCACATGACGGGAGAGAAGAGGATGTTCTCTTCCTACGTCAAGAACAAGGATCCCCAAGATTCAATAATATTCGGTGATGGGAACCAAGGCAAGGTGAAAGGGTTAGGTAAAATTGCTATTTCATCCGAGCACTCTATTTCTAATGTGTTTTTAGTTGAGTCGCTTGGATATAATCTGTTATCCGTTAGTCAACTTTGTAAAATGGGATATAATTGTCTATTCACAAATGTAGATGTGTCTGTCTTTAGAAGGTGTGATGGTTCACTAGCTTTTAAGGGTGTACTAGACGACAAACTTTATTTAGTTGATTTTGCAAAAGAGGAGGCCGGTCTAGATACATGCTTAATTGCTAAGACTTGCATGGGCTGGCTGTGGCATCGCCGTTTAGCACATGTGGGGATGAAGAACCTTCACAAGCTTCTAAAGGGAGGACACGTGATAGGTCTAACTAATGTGCATTTCGAAAAAGATAGACCTTGTGCAGCTTGTCAAGCAGGTAAACAAGTGGGAAGTGCTCATCACATCAAGAATGTGATGACTACGTCAAGACCCCTGGAGCTGCTGCATATGGACCTCTTCGGACCCGTCGCCTATCTAAGCATAGGAGGAAGTAAGTATGGTCTTGTTATAGTTGATGATTTTTCCCGCTTCACTTGGGTATTCTTTTTGCAGGATAAATCTGAAACCCAAGGGACCCTCAAGCGCTTCCTCAGGAGAGCTCAAAATGAGTTTGAGCTCAAGGTGAAGAAGATAAGGAGCGACAACGGGTCCGAGTTCAAGAACCTTCAAGTGGAGGAGTACCTTGAGGAGGAAGGGATCAAGCACGAGTTCTCCGCTTCCTACACACCACAACAAAATGGTGTGGTAGAGAGGAAGAACAGGACGCTCATCGATATGGCGAGGACGATGCTTGGAGAGTTCAAGACCCCCGAGCGCTTTTGGTCGGAAGCCGTGAACATGGCTTGCCACGCCATCAACCGGGTCTACCTTCACCGCTTCCTCAAGAAGACTTCGTATGAGCTGCTAACCGGTAACAAACCCAATGTGTCTTACTTTCGTGTATTTGGGAGCAAGTGTTATATTCTTGTGAAGAAAGGTAGAACTTCTAAATTTGCTCCCAAAGCTGTAGAAGGGTTTTTATTAGGTTATGACTCAAATACAAAGGCGTATAGGGTCTTCAACAAATCATCGGGTTTGGTTGAAGTCTCTAGCGACGTTGTATTTGATGAGACTATTGGCTCTCTAAGAGAGCAAGTTGTTGATCTTGATGATGTAGATGAAGAAGACGTTCCAACGGTCGCAATGCGCACCATGGCGATTGGCGATGTGCGACCACAAGAACAATTGGAGCAAGATCAACCTTCTTCCTCAACAATGGTGCATCCCCCAACTCAAGACGATGAATAGGTTCATCAGGAGGAGGCATGTGATCAAGGGGGAGCACAAGATGATCATGTGAGGGAGGAAGAAGCACAACCAGCACCTCCAACCCAAGTTCGAGCGACGATTCAAAGGAATCATCCCGTCGACCAAATTTTGGGTGACATTAGCAAGGGAGTAACTGCTCATTCTAGATTAGTTAATTTTTGTGAGCATTACTCCTTTGTCTCTTCTATTGAGCCTTTCAGGGTAGAAGAGGCCTTGCTAGATCCGGACTGGGTGTTGGCCATGCAGGAAGAGCTCAACAACTTCAAGAGGAATGAAGTTTGGACACTGGTGCCTCGTCCCAAGCAAAATGTTGTGGGAACCAAGTGGGTGTTCCGCAACAAACAGGACGAGCACGGGGTGGTGACAAGGAACAAGGCTCGACTTGTGGCAAAAGGTTATGCCCAAGTCACAGGTTTGGACTTTGAGGAGACTTTTGCTCCTGTGACTAGGCTAGAGTCCATTCGTATTTTGCTAGCATATGCCGCTCACCATTCTTTCAGGTTGTTCCAAATGGATGTGAAGAGCGCTTTCCTCAACGGGCCAATCAAGGAGGAGGTGTACATGGAGCAACCCCCTGGCTTCGAGGATGAACGGTACCCCGACCACGTGTGTAAGCTCTCTAAGGCGCTCTATGGACTTAAGCAAGCCCCAAGAGCATGGTATGAATGCCTTAGAGACTTTTTAATTGCTAATGCTTTCAAGGTTGGGAAAGCCGATCCAACTCTTTTCACTAAGACTTGTGATGGTGATCTTTTTATGTGCCAAATTTATGTCGATGACATAATATTTGGTTCTACTAATCAAAAGTCTTGTGAAGAGTTTAGCAGGGTGATGACGCAAAAATTCGAGATGTCGATGATGGGCGAGTTGAACTACTTCCTTGGGTTCCAAGTGAAGCAACTCAAGGATGGCACCTTCATCTCCCAAATGAAGTACACACAAGACTTGCTAAAGCGGTTTGGGATGAAGGACGCCAAGCCCGCAAAGACGCCGATGGGAACTGACGGACACACCAACCTCAACAAAGGAGGTAAGTCCGTTGATCAAAAAGCATACCGGTCCATGATAGGTTCTTTGCTTTACTTATGTGCTAGTAGACCGGATATTATGCTTAGCGTATGCATGTGTGCTAGATTTCAATCTGATCCAAGGGAGTGTCACCTTGTGGCTGTGAAGCGAATCCTTAGATATTTAGTAGCTATGCCTTGCTTCGGGATCTGGTATCCAAAGGGGTCTAACTTTGACTTGATTGGATATTCAGACTCCGACTATGCTGGATGTAAGGTCGATAGGAAGAGTACATCGGGGACGTGCCAATTCTTAGGAAGGTCCCTGGTGTCATGGAACTCTAAGAAACAAACTTCCGTTGCCCTATCCACCGCTGAGGTCGAGTACGTTGTCGCAGGACAGTGTTGCGCGCAACTACTTTGGATGAGGCAAACCCTCTAGGACTTTGGCTACAATCTGAGCAAAGTCCCACTCCTATGTGACAATGAGAGTGCTATCCGCATAGCAGAAAATCCTGTTGAGCATAGCCGCATAAAGCACATTGACATCCGACATCACTTTTTGAGAGATCACCAGCAAAAGGGAGATATCGAAGTGTTTTATGTTAGCACCGAGAACCAGCTAGCCGATATCTTTACCAAGCCTTTAGATGAGAAGACCTTTTGCAGGCTGCGTAGTGAGCTAAATGTCTTAGATTCGCGGAACTTGGATTGATTTATAGCATACATGTGTTTATGCCTTTGATCATGTTCCTTATGCATTTTGTTGTTTACTTGTGGTGCTCAAGTTGTACAAACACTCCCCGGACCTCACAAGTCCTTTTGCAAGTGATGCACATGTTTAGGGGGAGTTGTGCTACAACTTGACCCTTTGAGACTAACCTTGTGCTTGAGTTTGCTTGATTTAGTCTCAAAGGAGGTTTGAAAGGGAAAAGGTGGACTTGGACCATGAAAGACTTCCACTGCACTCCGATGAGAGGGTAACTTATTCCAAGTTCATCTCATATACTCCTTATTGTCTTTGTACTCTTATGTGAAGATTTTGGTGAGGCAATGAGGTTAAAGGGCCAAAATTGATCCCGTTTTGGTGCTTGATGCCAAAGGGGGAGAAAATAAGGCCAAAGCAATAAATGGATCAGCTACCACTTGAGAAATTTTGAAAATAGTAGAATAGAGCTTTTGTTTTGTCAAAATACTCTTATTGGCTCTTTTTGTCAAAAGTTGGTCTCTTGTGGGGAGAATGATTGATTATGGGAAATAGGGGGAGTTTTTGATACTTTGATCAATTTCTCTTGGAATGCCTCTCTTTATGTCTCTACAAGTGAATTTGACTTAGAGATAGGAAATTGAGTTTGATTTGCAAAAACAAACCAAGTGGTGGCAAAGAGTGATCCATATATGCCAAATTTGAATCAAAACAATTTTGAGTTTTCATTTGCATTGATATTGCACTTGTTCTAGTTGCTTTTTGTTGTGTTGGCATAAATCACCAAAAAGGGGGAGATTGAAAGGGAAATGTGCCCTTTGGCCATTTCTAAGTATTTTGGTGATTGAATGCCAACACAAGTGCTTTTGTGTTAATCTATGCAAAGTGGTGGACAGAGTGCAAATCATGTCAAAAGGTATGTTTCTAGACTTAGTACATTGTTTTATGGACTAATGTATTGTGTCTAAGTGCTGGAAACAGGAGAAATCGAATTGGAAAAGAGATGGCTTTGTTCAGCCAAAGTCTGCGCAGTCTGGGTGCACCGGACAGTGTCCGGTGCGCTAGGCTGGCTCTGGCGAACTTGCTGCTCTCGGGACTTCGACAGCGGTGTATGGTATAAATCACCGGACTGTCCGGTGGTACACCGGACTGTCCGGTGAGCCGTTCACAGGCGAAGTCGTCGGCCTCGGGAAGCCATCAACAGCGTACGACTATAATTCACCGGACTGTCCGGTGAGGCACCGGACTGTCCGGTGAGCCAACGGTCAGCCGGGGCAACAGTCGGCCGAGGATTCCGCGCGTGACGCGTGGCCGAGCCAACGGTCACATTGGTGCACCGGACTGTCCGGTGTGCACCGGACTGTCCGGTGTGCACCGGACAATGTCTGGTGCGCCAATGACTCTGAATCTACAACGGTCGGCTTCGCCAAATAAGGAAACAAATCGGCACCGGACAGTGTCCGGTGGTGTACCGGACTGTCCGGTGCGCCAGGCGACAGAAGGCAAGATCTGCCTTCCTGGAATGCTCTCAACGGCTCCTAGCTGCCTTGGGGCTATAAAAGGGACCCCTAGGCGCATGGAGGAGCACATCAAGCATACTCAAAGCATTCCTAAGCACCAAGACCTCGATTCCGCGCATTTGATTCTTTGTGATAGCAATTAGAGCTCCATTTGAGTTGTGAACTCGTCGGGTTGTGTTGCGAGCTCTTGTTGCGACTTGTGTGCGTATTGTCACTTGGATTTTGTGTCTTGAGTGCGTTGCTCATCCCTCCTTTACTCCGTGCTTCTTTGTGAACTTCAAGTGTAAGGGCGAGAGACTCCAAGTTGTGGAGATTCCTCGCGAACGGGATATAGAAAAGCAAAGCAAAACACCGTGGTATTCAAGTGGGTCTTTGGACTGCTTGAGAGGGGTTGATTGCAACCCTCGTCCATTGGGACGCCACAACGTGGAAGTAGGCAAGTTTTGTACTTGGCCGAACCACAGGATAAACCACTGTGTCTATCTGTGTTGATTCTCTTGTGGTTATCGTGTCTTGCAAAAACTCCTCTCTAGCCACTTGGCTTCATTGCGCTAACTCCTAACCAAGTTTTGTGGCATTAAGTTTCATGTTTTACAGGATCACCTATTCACCCCCCCTCTAGGTGCTCTCAGCTCCATACCACAATACTCTCCAACCAAACACTACCTAAAGCACTCGACAAAGCCTGAAAAACACTCGGCGAAGGCTTTGCCGAGTGTGACACTCGGCAAAGAGAGCTCGACGAACTAGCACTCGGCAACCCATCAGTAACATCTGTTACTAGCTGACAACCATTACAACCTGTTTGTTACTAGCCATAACACTGGAAACGGCTAGTAACGGACGACAGTAATGGACGGTCATCACTCCAGGCAAAATGCACAATCGTTAGGAAGGAATATTTGGACCAAGGTCTGATCTACCATGGACACAACCATAGCCACGGCTTCGGCCCGGACCGGGCGGCGGCGCGCGCGTGTGTGTGGTAGTCCTTCATCCTTTTCTCAGCTTCTCATTAGATGCACCAATGGTCCACCTGTTGGGGGCCTTCGACTTCCGAAGGTCCTCAAAAACATGATTTAACAATGTTTCTAGAAGTACAGTACATGAACAGATACCTTCGGACTTGAGTTGAAACCACAACATGGAAAAGCACGAGAAGGAGTACGAAGGATAGCGCAAAGTCGAAGCTATGCGCAGGAGAGCTTCGGCATGATAACAGAAAAAGGAAACCGACTTAAAGATGAAAAGGCTATTTAAACCTCGATGGACTATATAGAGTTGTTAGCAAATGTAAAGGGCATGAGTGTAATTTCACATGGGCTGTGTCCCGTGCCTATAAATAGATGAACAGTAACTCCATACTGTTCACGTTGACTTGACATTGATCCTTGCGTCACGCTGGTACTTTCACCTTCTTTCAAGTTGAAGGTACACTTGTAATCTAATATTGTTTCTATTTTACCATAGTAATGAAATAAAAATGAGATAGTAATAACATATGATTATTTATATTGTTTTTATGGTTTGCATGATTCTTTTTCCATCTTCATATGTTATGTTGACGAAGGTAAGTCCTTCGTAATCTTTGTCCGAAAATCATTATATCCTAAGGGAAATAATGCTTCGAAGGACGAAGGGCCTTAACGTTTAACATCTTTTGTGTTGCCTTGTTCTTAACTCATAGCATTTGAGAACAAGTCACCAACATTAGCGCCCACCTCCGGTGAACCCTTTTTCGACCACCTTCAGCAAGCATCAACCTTCGTCATGCCACCAAAGAAAGCTTCGGCAACAGGGGCTGCCGTTCTGCAGCCGCTAGATCCGAACCAGGAGATCCTTTCTCTTCGGGAAGCTCGAAACCAAAAGAGGAAGGCTACTAGTCCAACACCACAAGAGGATGAGTTGGACCAGGAAATCAGGAATATGGAGATGCTTCATCAGCTGGTCCAGAAGAAGAAGGAGAAGATGGCTCGGTTAGCTGACCTGCAAAGGCAGATTGACGAAGCTACCGAAGAAGTGCGTCATCTCGCTCAAGATGAGCAGAATCGAAGGCCATACCACAGGGAATTGCACCAAGAGGGCTTCTTCAACGAGGATGACTGGTATGAGGATTTCCATCACGGAAATTTTGCTTTTGATGATGCTTCTCCTCTGTCAGCAGAACTACAGGCTACGCCCTGGCCCCCGTCTTACAAGCCACCCCAGCTCCCCATGTATGATGGACACTCAGATCCGAAGCAGTTTCTGATGAGCTACGAAGCAACTATATCTTCATATGGCAGCAACACTGCTGTCATGGCAAAATCCTTTGTCATGGCAGTCAAAATGTTGCACAAACTTGGTATTCCTCTCTACGGCCAGGAACAATCACATCATGGCAGAAGCCGAAGGACATGCTGATCACCAGTTTTCAAGGGTTTCAGACGAAGCCGGTTACCGCTCAAGCCTTGTTCCAGTGCACGCAAGACCAAGAGGAATACCTCCAGGCGTATGTTCGAAGGTTCTTGCGTCTGAGGGCACAAGCGCCAACAGTGCTCAATGAAATTGTCATTGAGGCCATGATTAAGGGGCTTCGGCCAGGACCTTCAGCCCAGTACTTCGCCAGGAAACCCCCTCAAACCCTGGAGAAACTGCTTCAGAAAATGGATGAATACATCCGTGCTGACAATGATTTTCGACAAAGAAGGGAGGAAGCTTATAGGTTCTCCGAAATGGCCAGGGGCTTCGGAGGGAGGATCCACCCTAGGCACGTTAGATCAATCCATTCCACTCAGAATGACGACAGGGGAAGTCAACAACAGAGGCCGCAATATTCTTCCTAGGCTTCGGGGCAGCAACAGAGCTATCCTCGGCCCCCAGCTCCAAGGGGCAGAGGCGCCAGGGGCTTCGGAGGAAGGTTTGGGGATCAACCTAGGAAGATTTATTGTCTATTCTGCGGTGAGGACAAGGGCCACACTACCAGGATGTGCCACGTCACCATCCAGAAACAGAAAGAGATAGCAGAAGCTACAGCCCAACAGGGTCAGCCGAAGCAGGTTATGCACACTGCTTCGTATCACTCGCCGTACATTCCAGAGTACGTGGGTAACCATCCTGCAGCCTTTGTTGCTTCGGCAAGCCAATCTCAGGCATCTTGGCAGCAGCCTCCACCCCCACCACCATTGCAACGAGGCTAGCAGCCAGAAGGGAGCCAGCACATTCATCAACAACGGGACTTCAGAGAGGAGTCCGAAGCTCGCACAGTCAACAGCACTGTGCCAGAATCGAAGCACATCTACTAGAAGATATCCTACCTCTGAAACAGTTCTGGCATTCGTTATCATTTTTCTTTTTTAATAGAGAATTCAATTCCTTGTAATAGCTTTGTCTTGGTCATAATGGAAATATATCTCTTTTACAGACTCACGAAATCTAAAAAATTGGCGAAGCACGAAAGTTGCTCTCAAGAGGGAGCGGGGTTCATAATCACATTACAAGTTCTGCCGAGGCAATAAAAAGTCGTTCTAAGGAACGCAGTGTATGTCTCCCGAAGCAACAAAAAGTCGTTCCTCAGGGAGCGCAGTGTAAGTTTTCTGCTCAAAAGTCGTTCCAAAGGGAATGCAGAGCTTACAGCGAAAAATAAACGCTGATTTCGCTGAAGTAAAAGGCGAAGAAGCTCCTAAGGGAGGCTTACAGCGAAAAATAAACGCTGATTCCGCTGAAGTAAAAGGCGAAGAAGCTCCTAAGGGAGGCTTACAACGAAAAGTCAGCGCTAATACACAGAAAAATAAGCGGTGAAGCCGAAAAGTAAACGACAAAAATATTGTGTGCTTCATTGAAGAGAATGGGTGTGTATTTTCGGCACAAATAACATTTTGCATAGCATAACATCATTACATCATTTTGCATAGCATAGCATCATACATCATCTTGCATCAATGGCGCGAGAAGGGGATTCAATGTTGATCTTCAGGGAATGATTTGAAAAAGTAGTGCCAAGGCACATCATAAGTACTGAGGAAATATAGCTTCGTCAAACTCTCAGATGAAAAGGTGATCTATTGCTTACGAAGCATAATGATTTTACGAAGATCGAATGTTTTTTACGAAATATGGATGTTCTTCACCATGCATGAAAAGAAGTGAAGGTGTTTTTTCGCCGAAGGCTCAAAAATGGTATGTATGTAAGGTTTCATGCGTCGTAAAGAATACAATTACAAGCAACTTTAATATTGCATTCAAAATTATAAAAATACTATGCACTTTTGTTCAGCAAATGTTATATTACAAATGTTTTTACAATAGAAGCTATTCTTCTTTTAAAACTGTTTCTGTAGCTTCGTTCAGCAGTCGATTAACGGCTTCGTCCAGAATAGCTTCCGCCACTTTAGAAACTTCATCTTCTTTATCTGCTTCGGGGTTGGCCGTCAACTCGAGGGGCTCTGGAGGAGGAGATAGTTTAGCTGCGATATAAAATGAAAATAAGTCCAAAGTCGAAAAATTAGTAAAGTTAAAAAGTTATTAAGTAATACCTATTCGCCTCTCAAGTTCCGCCGCTTTCTCAGCTGCCTTCGTCGCTTCTTTTGAATCATGGGAATCTTTTTCATTCTTTTTTATCATTTTATGTGCCATCCCCCGGCCGCCATTCTCCCAGATGTCAGTAAAGAACTTTCCGCCAATTAAGCTTGCTTCGGCCGAGGGATCTTTTGTATCTTCAATAGATAAAGCGGCTTCGGCTTGAGCCAAAGTTTTCACATGGTCGCAGCCTGATTTCTCTAAAATAGCTGCGATTCCTCTGGCACCCGAGAAAGCGTAGATATCCCCGCGACCACTCAAAACTTCTTCAAAAGCTTCAGCTTCGTTATTGATCCAATCAATTGGTCCTTCAGGATCACCCCTTACAAAGTTGTCTTCGTTAGAAAATGCGCCAACTGTAATACTCAAATTTGTATACAAAGGAATATAGTGGATTTCCACATCTTGTGTGCCTTAATTGCATCATGAAAAGAGCATACACAAAGTTTAGGAATGAATTAAAACAAATGGTAAAATAATAATAATAATAATAATAATAATAATAATAATAATAATAATAATAATAATATGCATCATGTTGGAGTTAAATGTTTGTGCATTAAATAAAAATAATAAGGATAATCACAATAAGATAATAAATACTAGAAGTGGAATGAAACCCTAAAGTTGAAAAAATAGGGTTTTGAAAATGAGAAGAAGAGAAAGGATATAAAGATATAAATAATATAATTATATTTTTAAAACTGGTATTTTTAACATCACAAATGTAAAGGGGTTTAATGTAGCACGAGCTTGAATTTATGTTTGAATTCAAATTGGAATTCAAATGGAACTTGGAAGTATAGAAAAGAAAATAGAAAATAAAAAGGGAAAAGAATAAAAGGCTATTTGGGCTGACTCCCACGAATTCGGCCCACCAGAGAAATCACCCCGCGCAGCCCAGTCCTGCTTCCGCGTGGCTTCGCCAGCGTCTCTGCCGTGCGGGCCCTCCCTGTCACCCACTCACATGCGCGGCCATCTCGCTACCGCGCGGTGTCGACATATGGGTCCGGCTGGTCAGCCTCTGCGCGTGCGTTCGCTTCGCTGCTGGCCGGGGCCCGCATGTCATCTTCGTCACGGCGACGTTAACAACCCGCGTGGATCGCGCGGTGAGCTCCCCCTTTACCGCGTGAGCCGGACCACCTCGCCAGTTCTGCACGATCGGACGTTAAATAGGCCCCTCCCATCCTCCTTGCGCGAGCCCGTGACCAAATCGCCACCACCCGCATCAATTTAGCCGCTGCCGAGAGCACGCAAGGGCAAGAAGATCCGCCGCCGTCGGGCACGTGAATCACTGGCGCTCAGGCATCCGTGTGGCATTCCGGCGCTGCGCCGTGGTCCCTAGGTGCTGCGTCAGCCCATAATTTCGCTGTCGGAGTCTCGGAGCTTGGGCAATTGCTCGCCGGGGCGGGCGATTCGTCGTTGCGCCGTACCTCACCGTGGCCAGCACTCGTCGTCGCGTGGATACCGGTATGGAGCCTCCCTACTAGTTATCTATGCGTATAGGATCGTTTTGCACCTTAATACACCGTCGTGCGGGCACCAGAGGGCTTGAATCGCGCGCTCGCCGGCGATGGCGCGGCGCGGATCGGACGGCGCCGCCGTGTGCGTGCGTGGGTTTGGGGAGGACGCACGTGCACCGTCCGATCCCGTGGTAGCGGTGTAGATTAAAACGTCTGCGTACCGCTTCGGGTGATAGATCTGAGTCGTCGGTGCTAGATCGTGCGGCTCTGGTTCATCGACGGTTAGTTTGATCGTGGGCCGTTGGATCGTAATCCAGTGACCCGGGTGAGTGCCGAATCACTTATCGGTAAGATATAATCTGGGCCATGGGATCTAATTTGGATGGCCCAGATTTGACGATACCCCTTCGGATAGCGCAATTGTAAAAGAAACCCTGAGTTTAGTTAGAACCAACCCGCAATCCATATGGATGGTAGTCTGAGTCTGGCAGGTTTTTGCAGACTGAGCCCCGAGCTTCGGTTTAATTGACGCCTAGCCCAGAGGAATATAAAAACCGAGAAATGATTATAGAATTTAGTTTTTAATACAAAAACAATTCCAGAAACTTGTAAAATGCATAGAAAATTCATATTAACTCCGAATTGAGCCATTCCAGTTTCTAAAATTTTGTAATATTATTCTCTAACACTTAGAGTCACTGTTTTGACATGAACTCTGTTAGAAAATTTATTTATCATTTAATCCTATTTTAATCACATTAAACCTTAGGAAATTCATAACTTGAATACTATAACTCCAAATTTAGTGATTCCAGTTCCGATGATTTCATTTTAATGTGTAGATTTTTACTGTATATTTTATTTACATGTTTGGTGTGATGTTGATTTTGGCTATACTATGTATATATTGTGTTGATGCGAATAGACGAGCAAGCCACTATGGAAACTGAGGTTCAACAAGTAGAAGTAGCTGAGCAGGAGCTCATTGAAGGCAAGTTGTGCCCTTGATCACTTACTTTTCCCAGCCATGTTCTTATTAATTTTAATTATCTGCATAGGTTAATTTTGATGGGAGCCTTTATGTTACCCCAGTTTTGATTACCTCTATACCTTGTTCACCCCGGAAATATTTTTGGGTAGTACTTGCTATTGCTTTATGTGGATTGGGTATGGAGATACACTATTCATGATTATTCTGTTATTATCTTGTTATTATTACTGTTCATGTTAAGATCATTAAATTAATGGGAACATGGAGCGACCACCCGGGAAAACAGTGCTACCACAAGGGTTTAATGGGACGCCCTTGGCTGATTAACTAGGAAAGCTAGTGGAGGGCTACCTTACCCGAAAGGGGCAAGGGCAGTAGGGGAGTGGTCAGTGTAGGGAGGTCCTTGTTTGATTTTGCTGCGATGGCGGTCAGGCAAGAACCCTGCACTGGAGCTTCCTATAAACTGTAGCGGGTAGTCTGAAGCTAGTGGAACTTTGTAAAGGCCTCGTAGTGTTACCCTGCCTCGCTTCCTTGGTAGAGGTGTATGGGATTCATGACCCCTTGGCAGATGGGTAACACGGCTTGTGGGTAAAGATGCGCAACCTCTGCAGAGTGTAAAACTAGTATACTAGCCGTGCTCACGGTCATGAGCGGCTCGGACCCTCACATGGTTAATTATGGAACTTAAATTCAATTTGACATTTGCATCGCATTTGGGATTATTTTACTATTACTGTTCTTTATTATTATTAAGGTTTGGTATTTACTTACACTTAGTAATTGCTAATAAAATTTTGACCAACTTATAAAAGCAATGCTCAGCCTCAGCCTTTATTTCATTGATCAGCCTTACACTTCATGAACTCCCACCTTTGGTGAGTTCATGCCACATTATTTCCCCACGACTTGTTGAGCTATGAACGTATGTGAGCTCACTCTTGCTGTCTCACACCCCCCCCCCACAGGAGAAGAACAGGTGGTCGAAGAGGAGCCGCCTAACACTGAGGAGTTCGATCTGATCTAGGTGGCGTTTCTCAGTCGACATTGGCGCCGACGATCCTTAGTTCGTTTTATATTTGTTCTTTTATTTTGTAATAAGACTTCCGCTATGTAATAAATACTTTGATGTTTTATGACATTTATCTCTATACACACTGTTATTATATATGTTGTCTTCTTGGCGCATGTATGAGATGCACCCGGCTTTGTCCTTTAAAACCGGGTGTTACAGAAGTGGTATCAGAGGAATATTGACTGTAGGACAAGACCTAGATAGAAACGGACAAAACCCTTACCTACTTATCTTATTCTGATTCATTCTACACTCACCTTACTCTGATTCTTTCTATACTTATCTTGATCATGTCTCACCTTCTACTGTTCTACTCTGATCATTCTTACCTTTTTCTACTCTTAGACAAGATGGATTTCACACCTTGGAATCCCTACCCCTATGACATTTTTAAGAGTTAGGAAGCCTAAGACAAAATTAAAATTATTTTCTCTATTAAAAATGTTGGTTGATTGTTCTGATGACCAATGCCTGATTTGCTTCTTTGATTGATTGAAATATTATATGGACATCTTAGCATGTGCCAGAGTAAGGTAATAAATTAGCTATGGTAGGTAAAACATTAAACTGCTTAGCTAATAAATCCCCCAAAGTAACATGATTGTAATTACTGCCTTGTCTACTGCTCTTTCTTACCATATGTATCTAACTCAGATGGTCAATACCAGGAGGGGTGGTGGAATTGATTTGCCTCCTAATCAACACACTCGAAGGATTTATAGACAGCCTCAGCCACAGCCAGCAGGGATGAATCCTCCTAATCCTCCACCAGGTGGAGTTGATCCACTGGTTGCTGCTCAGATGGCGGTGATGCAGCAGATGGCGGACACTATGGCTGATATGCGTGCCCAAATGCAGCAAGAACGCCAGGAAATGCGTCAGGAAAGAGAGGATATACGCCAGGAGTTGCGCCAGGAGAGAGATGAGATACGCAAAGAAAGGAGGGCGCAACAACAGCAGCTACAACAGCAACTTCAACAACAGCAACAACAGCAGCAAGTGCCATTGCCTCCACCACCACCACCAGTTCCACCTCATGATAAGCACCGGGAATTTATGAGTCATAAGCCACCGACCTTCGCCAGCGCGCCAGATCCACTTGATGCAGACGATTGGTTGAAGTCAATTGAGAAGATGCTGAATATTGCACAATGCACTGACCGGGAGAAGGTTTTATATGCTTCTGGACATCTGACTGGTCCTGCTGCTGACTGGTGGGATTCTTATACTGCTGCCCATGATGCTACGGATACCATTACTTGGGCAGAGTTCAGTACACAATTCAGGAACTACCATATTCCAGCTGGTATGATAAAGATCAAGAAGAAGGAGTTTCTGTCATTGAAGCAAGGTAACATGTCAGTCAGCGAGTATAGAGACAAATTTATTCAGCTGTCAAGATATGCTCCAGAGGAAGTTGCTGAGGATGAGAGAAAGCAGGAGCATTTTATTGAAGGACTTAATGGACCACTGCAGTATGCTCTAGTGGCGCATACATTTCCATCATTTCAGAGGCTACTGGATAAGGCTCTTGCTATTGAACATAAACGTGTTCAACTGGGTGATTTGAAGAGGAAGGCTATCTCACAAGGACAGGGTAGCAGCAGTGTTCGTCCTCGCTACGTTCCACCACAGGGTACACCGACTCGACCAGGAGGACCACGCCCAGTTCAGTATGCTCCACAGGGCTCTCCACGGACACCTACTCGTCAGGCTACCCCCACTGGCACCCCGACGAAGTTTTCAGGATAGAGTCCAGGCACTAATTGTTTCAAGTGTGGGAAGACTGGTCATTATGCAAATGTCTGCCCCCAAAGGATTGCTACTACTCCAGTTCAGAACAAGCAACAGACCCCTGGCAAGGGATATTCTATAGCCAGGGTGAATCAAGTCAGCGTTGATGATACTCCTGATGGTGGGGACCTCGTACTTGGTATGTTTTATGTTAATGCAATTCCTGCAACCATACTATTTGATTCTGGTGCTACACATTCATTCATGTCTGCTAGATATGCCAACACAAATGAAATATCACTGCTAAATATGAGAAAACCCATGATAGTAATTACACCGAAAGGGCCTGTTGAGGCAAATCAAATGACACATAGATTGACATTGACCATTATGGGTAGAGAATTTGGAGCTACTGCTATAATATTAGAGTCAAGCAGTATAGATCTAATACTTGGTATGTCATGGCTAAGAAAGGCAAAGGCCGTTATAGCATGTGGTAGAGGTACCGTAGAGCTCACTACCACTAAAGGGGAAAGATTTCAAGTTAATATTGCAGTAACCTCCTCATCCATGCGTGCAATGTTCCTTATGCCTGAGGAGTTTGTTGGTGACAACATCCGGGTGGTTAGAGATTTTCCGGATGTCTTTCCAGAGGAGTTACCAGGGATGCCACCTGATAGAGAAGTTGAGTTTGTTATTGATCTCTTACTTGGAACCGCTCCTATTTCTAAGCGACCATACAGGATGGCTGTAGAAGAACTGAAGGCGCTTAAGAAGCAGTTAATGGAGTTACAAGAAGCGGGGTATATTCGTCCGAGTTCCTCACCTTGGGGAGCACCGGTGTTATTTGTGCAGAAGAAGGATGGATCGCAACGGATGTGTGTGGACTATAGATCACTCAATGATGTCACGGTGAAGAACAAGTATCCATTACCCCGTATTGAGGATTTGTTTGACCAGATGAGAGGAGCCAGGGTATTCTCGAAGATTGATCTCTGATCGAGATACCATCAGATGAAGATTAGACCCTCAGATATTCCTAAGACGACTTTCTCAACCCGATATGGATTATATGAGTTTACTGTTATGTCATTTGGATTAACCAATGCACCGACTTATTTCATGAATTTGATGAACAAGGTGTTTATGGAGTATTTGGACAGATTTGTTGTGGTGTTCATCGACGATATTCTTATCTATTCTAAGAATGAAAGTGATCATGAACAACATCTAAGGTTGGTGCTACAAAAGCTGCGAGATAATCAACTCTACGCTAAGTTCAGCAAGTGCGAGTTTTGGATTGACAAGGTGCCATTCCTTGGTCATATTATTTCTAATGGAGGAATAGCAGTGGATCCTGCTAAAGTGAAGGAGATTATGGAGTGGAGGGTGCCCACTACAGTTACTGAGATTCGGAGTTTCTTGGGACTCGCAGGATATTATCGGAGATTTATTGAAGGATTCTCTAAGATTGCTAAGCCTATGACATCGCTTTTGGAAAAAGGAAGAGAATTTAAGTGGGATGAGAAGTGCCAAGAAAGCTTTGATCAATTGAAGGAGAGACTAATGTCGCCACCAGTATTGATTATGCCAGATCTACAGAAGGGATTTGACATTTACTGTGATGCATGTGGCCAAGGACTTGGATGTGTGCTCATGCAAGAAGGACATGTGATTGCCTATGCATCTCGTCAGTTGCGGAAGCATGAATTGAACTACCCTACTCATGACTTGGAGCTGGCTGCCGTTGTGCATGCACTTAAGATTTGGAGACACTACATCATGGGAACTAAGTGCCAAGTATATACAGATCATAAGAGTTTGAAGTATATATTCACTCAGAAGGATCTCAACCTCAGGCAACGCCATTGGTTGGAGCTCATTAAGGATTATGATTTGGAGATTCACTATCACCCAGGCAAGGCAAATTTGGTTGAGATGCCTTGAGTCAGAAGGAGCATGTTCACTCCGCTTTCGTTGTCCAGCTACCTGATGAATTAGCAAAAGATTTTGAGAGGCTCAACCTGGGAATTGTTACACATACGGAAGGAGTCACCATTGAATTGGAACCTACCTTGGAACAAGAGATTCGTAAAGGTCAGATTGGTGATGCTAAGATTCAGGAGATCAAGGATCTGATAACAGAGGGTAGAGGCCCGGAGTTCACAGAGGATGAGCAAGGCACGATATGGTTCAAGAATCGGATCTGTGTCCCCGAAATTGATAGTCTTCAGGAAACTATATTGAAGGAAGCACATGACTCAGTTTATTCTATCCACCCTGGGAGTACTAAGATGTATCAGGATTTGAAGCAAAAGTATTAGTGGTATGGTTTGAAGAGAGATGTGGCTGCACATGTGGCTATGTGCGATGTGTGCCAAAGAGTTAAGGCTGAACACCAGAGGCCAGCCGGACTACTGCATCCACTGAAGATACCTGAGTGGAAATGGGAAGAGATTGGCATGGACTTCATTGTTGGATTACCCCGCACGTCTGCTGGATATGATTCTATATGGGTGATTGTGGATAGGCTAACTAAAGTAGCCCACTTTATTCCAGTGAAGACCACGTATTCAGGAGCCAAGTTGGCAGAGTTGTACATGGCACAGATTGTATGCCTACATGGTGTGCCAAAGAAGATTGTGTCAGATCGAGGATCACAGTTTACCTCTCGGTATTGGAAGAAGTTACACGAGTCCTTGGATACGAGATTGAATTTTAGTTCGGCTTACCACCCACAGACTGATGGGCAGACTGAGAGGACTAACCAAGTGCTGGAAGATATGTTAAGAGCTTGTGCCCTTAAGCATGGTGGTAGTTGGGATAAGAGTTTGCCTTATGCAGAGTTCTCTTATAATAATAGCTATCAGGCCAGTTTGAAGATGTCACCGTTTGAGGCTTTATATGGCAGAAAGTGTAGGACTCCATTGTATTGGGATCAAACTGGTGAAAGACAATTGTTTGGGCCTGAGATTATACAAGAAGCAGAGGAACAAGTTCAGCAAATAAGAGAGAATTTGAGAACTGCACAGTCCAGCAGAAAAGCTATGCTGATACCCAGAGAAGACTGCTTGAGTTTAAGGAGGGAGATTATGTCTATTTGAAGGTATCACCACTCCGGGGCATGAGAAGGTTCAAAGTCAAAGGAAAGTTGTCCCCTCGCTTTATTGGACCCTTCTTAATCTTAAAGCGAGTGGGTGAGGTTGCATATCAATTGGAGTTACCGGATCATCTTGCGGATGTTCATAATGTATTTCACGTATCTCAGTTGAAGAAATGTCTCACGGTGCCTGAAGAACAGTTACCAATGGAAGACCTTAATGTTCAAGATGATCTAACTTATGCTGAGTACCCCATCAAGATTCTTGATACATTGACTCGAGTTACAAGGAATAAGGTTATAAAGATGTGCAAAGTTCAATGGAGCCACCACGGTGAAGATGAAGCAACTTGGGAAAGAGAAGAAGAGCTTCGTATAGATTTTCCCCACCTTTTCCCTAGATCTTCTTAAATCTCGAGGACGAGATTATTTTTAAGGGGGGTAGGATTTGTAATACTCAAATTTGTATACAAAGGAATATAGTGGATTTCCACATCTTGTGTGCCTTAATTGCATCATGAAAAGAGCATACACAAAGTTTAGAAATGAATTAAAACAAATGGTAAAAATAATAATAATAATAATATGCATCATGTTGGAGTTAAATGTTTGTGCATTAAATACAAATAATAAGGATAATCACAATAAGATAATAAATACTAGAAGTGGAATGAAACCCTAAAGTTGAAAAATAGGGTTTTGAAAATGAGAAGAAGAGAAAGGATATAAAGATATAAATAATATAATTATATTTTTAAAACTGGTATTTTTAACTTCACAAATGTAAAGGGGATTAATGTAGCACGAGCTTGAATTTATGTTTGAATTCAAATTGGAATTCAAATGGAACTTGGAAGTATAGAAAAGAAAATAGAAAATAAAAAGGGAAAAGAATAAAAGGCTATTTGGGCTGACTCCCACGAATTCGGCCCACCAGAGAAATCACCCCGCGCAGCCCAGTCCTGCTTCCGCGTGGCTTCGCCAGCGTCTCTGCCGTGCGGGCCCTCCCTGTCACCCACTCACATGCGCGACCATCTCGCTACCGCGCGGTGCCGACATATGGGTCCGGCTGGTCAGCCTCTGCGCGTGCGTTCGCTTCGCTGCTGGCCGGGGCCCGCATGTCATCTTGGTCACGGCGACGTTAACAACCCGCGCGGATCGCGCGGTGAGCTCCCCCTTTACCACGTGAGCTGGACCACCTCGCCAGTTCTGCACGATCGGACGTTAAATAGGCCCCTCCCATCCTCCTTGCGCGAGCCCGTGACCAAATCGCCACCACCCGCACCAATTTAGACGCCGCCGAGAGCACGCAAGGGCAAGAAGATCCGCCGCCGTCGGGCACGTGAATCACTGGCGCTCAGGCATCCGTGTGGCATTCCGGCGCTGCGCCGTGGTCCCTAGGTGCTGCGTCAGCCCATAATTTCGCTGTCGGAGTCTCGGAGCTTGGGCAATTGCTCGCCGGGGCGGGCGATTCGTCGTTGCGCCGTACCTCACCGTGGCCAGCACTCGTCGTCGCGTGGATACCGGTATGGAGCCTCCCTACTAGTTATCTATGCGTATAGGATCGTTTTGCACCTTAATACACCATCGTGCGGGCACCAGAGGGCTTGAATCGCGCGCTCGCCGGCGATGGCGCGGCGCGGATCGGACGGCGCCGCCGTGTGCGTGCGTGGGTTTGGGGAGGACGCACGTGCACCGTCCGATCCCGTGGTAGCGGTGCAGATTAAAACGTCTGCGTACCGCTTCGGGTGATAGATCTGAGTCGTCGGTGCTAGATCGTGCGGTTCTGGTTCATCGACGGTTAGTTTGATCGTGGGCCGTTGGATCGTAATCCAGTGACCCGGGTGAGTGCCGAATCACTTATCGGTAAGATATAATCCGGACCATGGGATCTAATTTGGATGGCCCAGATTTGACGATACCCCTTCGGATAGCGCAATTGTAAAAGAAACCCTGAGTTTAGTTAGAATCAACCCGCAATCCATATGGATGGCAGTCTGAGTCTGGCAGGTTTTTGCAGACTGAGCCCCGAGCTTCGGTTTAATTGACGCCTAGCCCAGAGGAATATAAAAACCGAGAAATGATTATAGAATTTAGTTTTTAATACAAAAACAATTCCAGAAACTTGTAAAATGCATAGAAAATTCATATTAACTCCGAATTGAGCCATTCCAGTTTCTAAATGTTTGTAATATTATTCTCTAACACTTAGAGTCACTGTTTTGACATGAACTCTGTTAGAAAATTTATTTATCATTTAATCCTATTTTAATCACATTAAACCTTAGGAAATTCATAACTTGAATACTATAACTCCAAATTTAGTGATTCTAGTTCCGATGATTTCATTTTAATGTGTAGATTTTTACTGTATATTTTATTTACATGTTTGGTGTGATGTTGATTTTGGCTATACTATGTATGTATTGTGTTGATGCGAATAGACGAGCAAGCCACTGTGGAAACTGAGGTTCAACAAGTAGAAGTAGCTGAGCAGGAGCTCATTGAAGGCAAGTTGTGCCCTTGATCACTTACTTTTCCCAGCCATGTTCTTATTAATTTTAATGATCTGTATAGGTTAATTTTGATGGGAGCCTTTATGTTACCCCAGTTTTGATTACCTCTATACCTTGTTCACCCCGGAAATATTTTTGGGTAGTACTTGCTATTGCTTTATGTGGATTGGGTATGGAGATACACTATTCATGATTATTCTGTTATTATCTTGTTATTATTACTGTTCATGTTAAGATCATTAAATTAATGGGAACATGGAGCGACCACCCGGGAAAACAGTGCTACCACAAGGGTTTAATGGGACGCCCTTGGCTGATTAACTAGGAAAGCTAGTGGAGGGCTACCTTACCCGAAAGGGGCAAGGGCAGTAGGGGAGTGGTCAGTGTAGGGAGGTCCTTGTTTGATTTTGCTGCGATGGCGGTCAGGCAAGAACCCTGCACTGGAGCTTCCTATAAACTGTAGCGGGTAGTCTGAAGCTAGTGGAACTTTGTAAAGGCCTCGTAGTGTTACCCTGCCTCGCTTCCTTGGTAGAGGTGTATGGGATTCATGACCCCTTGGCAGATGGGTAACACGGCTTGTGGGTAAAGATGCGCAACCTCTGCAGAGTGTAAAACTAGTATACTAGCCGTGCTCACGGTCATGAGCGGCTCGGACCCTCACATGGTTAATTATGGAACTTAAATTCAATTTGACATTTGCATCGCATTTGGGATTATTTTACTATTACTGTTCTTTATTATTATTAAGGTTTGGTATTTACTTACACTTAGTAATTGCTAATAAAATTTTGACCAACTTATAAAAGCAATGCTCAGCCTCAGCCTTTATTTCATTGATCAGCCTTACACTTCATGAACTCCCACCTTTGGTGAGTTCATGCCACATTATTTCCCCACGACTTGTTGAGCTATGAACGTATGTGAGCTCACTCTTGCTGTCTCACACCCCCACAGGAGAAGAACAGGTGGTCGAAGAGAAGCCGCCTAACACTGAGGAGTTCGATCTGATCTAGGTGGCGTTTCTCAGTCGACATTGGCGCCGACGATCCTTAGTTCGTTTTATATTTGTTCTTTTATTTTGTAATAAGACTTCCGCTATGTAATAAATACTCTGATGTTTTATGACATTTATCTCTATACACTCTGTTATTATATATGTTGTCTTCTTGGCGCATGTATGAGATGCACCCGGCTTTGTCCTTTAAAACCGGGTGTTACACCAACATTGGCGAAGCTAGTCTTTATTTTCTTAACACACTCTATAGATTTTTCGTAGCACCTCTCCTTGGATGCACGAAGTTCATCAACTGTTTTTTGTAAGTGGTTCCTCCAATATATACTAATATCTCATTCAGCCTCTGCAACACCGCACTTTTCTTTAGCTTCGAATAGCTGTTTCCGAAGAGTTTCGATTTCGTATTTTTGAGCTTCAGCTTGAGCTTTGGAAGCAGCTTCGTCTTCCCGTATTTTGTTCAACAATGAGTGTAATATTTTATCTTTTTTAAGACCTTCGTTCCTTAGTTCAATTACTTCGGAACGAAGGTTGTTCAAGGCTATGGTATACCCTTCATCTTCGGCACTTTTTTGCGCCCTGAGGGCATTGCTAAGAATAAGGCCCTGCAAAAAATGCGGTATTAAGTGTAAGTAAATAGAAGATTTTGTCTTTAAATACAAAAATCTAACTTTCTCACTTTTAAGCTATTGTATGCTAAGTTGTCGGCCAACTCGTCTTTTGATAACACTGAGAGCCCATCTTCTAGTGTAGGGAAACCGAAGCTCTTGCTCATCTCTCGGCAGACAGAAATCTCTTTACTGTCTGGGAGACAATACAAGAAGTCTTCTTCCCCGCTGCCGTTGAATACCAGGGCCCCCTTTGGATATTTCAACCTTTGAGCATAAAATTGAGCCTCTCACTTTTCTTTTTCAGATAATCTTTTTCCCGAAGCATGTCGTATAATATAATCAGTAGCTTCAGATGATGTTTCGGGAACAGGAATGGTGATTTTTCTAGTCAGAATTGCTTCTGCAGCTTCTTTCTCTATCTTGTCTCTGATTTCCAAGGATTTCTCCTTGGCGGGCTCTGAGGGCCCAGCTTCGGTCTCGGCTTGAACCTTGGAAGCTTCGGCCTCAATGTGTGTTTCTGAAGCTTCGACAGCTTTCTTCGGAGTAGAGCTTGAAGTTTTTATTGATTCTAGCACATCTAATACGTTGACCATTCTCTTTCTCTTAGGGGTTGTCGAGAGATCCTTTTGTGCCTTTGGCATTGTCATCTCCGCCGAAGGACTTATTACTTCCAATATTCTCGTTTTCTCAACCTTCATCTCTTCAATGTTAATGGCCTTCGGCTCATTTGATTTGGCTGATGATGCCTTCGGCGATACGGCTGGCTCAATTTTCTGCGTAATCGCAGGTTTTTTGCCTTCGGACACCGAAGAGGTCTTACCGCCAAATTCAGGCACTATAGCCGGTTCAATATAGCGTGGCCGATGAGTAAGGACCTTCACCCTTTTCCTCTTTGGCGCCGGCTCACTCGGAGCAGCTGAAGCATCACCTCTCCCGAAGTCTCCACTTTTTCTTTTTTGCCCCCGGGGTGGGTAACGGTAGTCAGGATACATGAACCCAATGGCATCAAAAACTCTGTTTAGTCTCTTCTTCTTTTGGTTCTCGAAGGCTGCAGATAATGCGTTATCTTCTGCTCTGGAGTATAGCCCAAGCAGATCATCGCTTGTAGCTTCGACGCTTTTCAGCCAGTCGTCGTCTGGCTCGATAAACTGGTCTCTAAATCTGAAGGTATATTTTAGTCGAACCAGACCACCTTCGTGGGGATTGCTGATGGATTCTTTTGGTACCTCCCAGTCGGCTAACAATGGTCATATCCTGTAGGCCACGTGCTCTTGAACTAAGTCCCTTGTCCCGATGAAAGAGCAGACTAAGCCGAAAGCCTTGCGACATTCTTCGACCGCTTCGTCAATTTCTACCTTCGGTTTCCGGAGCCCGAAGCGTTGCCAGATAGGGCGCATGATTATATCTTTAATGTCTTCTCGTGCTTTTAAATCATTCTTCACATAAAACCATTCTTTTGTCCAGTCTCCGGGCCATCTCTTCCGAAAAGTCGGTACTAGGGAGCTTGAACCAGAACGAGCAACGAAGCTGTAACAGCCGAAATTATTATGATACTGTTCTTTACCCCAGGGCTTCGTCTCATATAACAATTCATATATGCTGCAGAAACTTTTTGCATTTGGCTCCAAGCCTTAACTCCTTAAAGCCCACACGAAGATTCCCATTCTTATAATAGCTTCGGGGGTAATCTGGTGAAGGTAAATCTGAAATACCTTCAAAACCTCGACTACGAAACTGCTCAGAGGAAGCCGAAGCCCAGCCTTCAAAAAGCTTCGGAAGATCACGACTTCATTCTCCTCTGGAGTAGGACAAGTTTTCTCTCCATCGTCAGCCCTCATAACAGACATATCCCGAAAGTATTTCCCCCTCATGTTGTCAAGATGGCTTTGTTTAACAGTTGATTTTCCAAAAACTGCATGGCTCGGTCGCCAGGGTCGATCTTCGGAGTCTTCCCCGCCGCTCTCCACATCATAGCTGCCACTATCACTAGTGTCTTCAGACAAACCCTCCAAAGTTTCCCTAGCAATCTTCTCTGCATTTGTCCTTGCTATCGATCCAATAAAGCCAAGATTCATCTCCTCAGAAAGGCTCAGCTTCGGTTCAACGATAGCTTTCTTATCCTTAGACATCTTCAAAAGTGCTGAGAAAAGTGCTCTCAAACCCGAAGCTTAAAAATTTAAAAATCTAGGCAAGTGTTGATGTACAAGAGCTAAAAATTGAGTAAGTAAGAGCAGATGGCAAGAGAGCGTGCCAAATGAGCTCGTGGTGCGCTCTTATTTATACGCCTAGTGCGTTGCGTGCTGGAGGGCCCGCTTGTCAGTGGCTGTTGCTATTCTAGCAAAAGGGAAGGTGTTTTTTTGGACCTTCGGCTCAGGGCCTTCGTCCTTGTCGCAATATAAATTTATCATTCTAACAAATTAATATTGCGAGGGGCTACTGTTGGGGGCCTTCGGCTTCTGAAGGTCCTCAAAAACATGATTTAACAATATTTCTGGAAGTACAGTACATGAACAGATACCTTCGGACTTGAGTTGAAACCACAGCATGGAAAAGCACGAGAAGGAGTACGAAGGATAGCGCAAAGCCGAAGCTGTGTGCAGGAGAGCTTCGGCATGATAACAGAAAAAGGAAACCGACTTAAAGATGAAAAGGCTATTTAAACCTCGATGGACTACTATAGAGTTGTTAGAAAATGTAAAGGGCATGAGTGTAATTTCACATGGGCTGCGTCCCATGCCTATAAATAGATGAACAGTAACTCCGTACTGTTCACGTTGACTTGACATTGATCCTTGCATCACGCTGGTACTTTCACCTTCTTTCAAGTCGAAGGTACACTTGTAATCTAATATTGTTTCTATTTTACCATAGTAATGAAATAAAAATGAGATAGGAATAACATCTGATTATTTATATTGTTTTTATGGTTTGCATGATTCTTTTTCCATCCTCATATGTTATGTTGACGAAGGTAAGTCCTTCATAATCTTCGTCGGAAAATCATTATATCCTAAGGGAAATAATGCTTCGAAGGACGAAGGGCCTTAACGTTTAACATCTTTTGTGTTGCCTTGTTCTTAACTCATAGCATTTGAGAACAAGTCACCAACACCACCTATTTAAGTTGATTGAATTGTCCCTTGAACTTCTGGTATAGTACTAAAGTACTAGTACACCGTAGCATTAAACTGGGCCTTTAGCATTGATTATTAGTGAATATTAATTTGGGCCAAACGCACATTAATTCAACAGAAACGACTTGTCTTCCATGGTCCCATTCATTCACATTATCTGGAAATAGGGGTGATTACTCAGTTTGAGAACTTTGATGGCAATGGTGGTATATTAGGGCATATATAATCATGAATTTTTGAATTAGTTTTTCAAGTATAAAAGATAACTAAAAGCCTAGATGGTACAATTATGAGCCTCTATATCATAAATGTAGTTAAAAGACAATATATTTAGAGAGTTATGTAGAGAAACCCGTCTCTTATACTGTTCTAAGTTAACCTTAAGACTTCTTAAGAGACATCCCTTAGTCACATGATTTTACTGAGTATGTTCATATGTAAATGGATAAGTTCACATTAATTTGAGTCTCCTGGCATAACATGGAGATATGACATGATTTTATCCTAATTATTCAACTAAAAATGCATATAATATGTTATCAACTGCCATCATGGGAAGATAGACTATCAGCATGACTGCCATCTCCCAAAGATTGTGTTGGCTTCGATTTGAGATAAACACTAAAATGAACCACATGATGGTGTTGTCTGCAGTAGCGCGGACGGTCCGCGGCCCTGGGCCAGACGGTCCATGACCTTGCTGTAGGAGCAGCTTCTTTAGTACGTGCTTCTAGACGATCCACATTGGCGCAGGGTCTTCTTTTCCACAGAAACTTGAATCTCGCCTCGTTGGAGGGACCCTGTCGAGGAGGAGAGATTCAGAGTTGTCTTGGGGTTCGCAGGCCACCCAAGACGCCTCTAGACGATGACGAGTCGAAGAGAGGTGAAGTAATGGGTCGAGGAAGACTAATACTAGGGCTAAACTAAGGCTAGATTATTGCTACTCCTAATGAATGAAAAGAACAATGCAAATAAGGTAAATTTGATAAATAGATTTGATTGGATCAAATGTGGGGGAGTCAATTGGCCATACCCCTTCGTTTATATAAGGGGAGAGTTCTGGCCCGTTACAAGTCAGCTCCTAAACAAACCCCACAAGAAATAAGGAACCCTTACCGATTCTGTTTACACATGGACCATCCGCGGTGCCACCGTGGACCATTCGACCAATAGGGTCGGACCATCCGATAAACCTTTTTGGTGCTCAACACATGCCCCTTCCTTTTGGTGAAGGTTGATGAACCAAAAGCACATGAACTACCAGCACCCTTCGAGAAACAATAAATCTCACAAGTTTTTTGTTTCTAAAGTAAGAACTAAGCCTGATGCAAGTCACTAGCCATTTCAATCTAATAGGATGACCATTTAATAGTCCTCATGCATAAAGGCCGTTTAGGATTGCATCTTTCTCGTCCATGACTACTTGATCAATGGAGCAATTAGTACAAAATTGTGGTGCCCTAGCCTGAATAAGTAAAGGGATTATACATGTAATATGGATTCATTGCCGCACCACTCCATGTTTGAATAGGATAATATATTGGTGATGAATAGACTATTAGGCCATTTTAGGCCATTTTAGATGTATTTGGAGTTTTAGATGTATTAGGCCATTTTAGGCCATTGCCGCACCACTCCATTTTAGATGTACCATGACACTATTGGAGTTGGATGAACAGGCGACACTCTTCGCGTCGCCTTTTAGGCCATTTTATTCGGTCGTGTTGCTTTTGTGGGTGACAGGGGTTGCTTTGTTGGCGGACCTCAAGGGGCAACCTTCTTACTTGCATATTTAGAGAGCAATTGATCAAAAGTAGGGCTAGCCTTAATCAGTCGACCAGATGCTTTAGATGTATTTGGCCTCCACATACCTATTTCTTTTTGCTTATGCTTGAAAGTGTGTGGATGCCACAACCTCTTATCGCTGTCGGACCATCCGGTTGAGCCAGCCGAACCGTCTATGTAGGCTCCAGACTGTCTAGGCATAGATGTCGGACCGTCCGCAATGTGTGGGACATCAAGCTTTGATCGGCTAGCCGATTGCGCGTGCCCCCTGCGCCTTCGGTCTTATTAGTCCTCCTTTTGTCAGGAGCCTTCTGAGTAACCACCCCTTGCGATATATTTGACGTGCGGGGACTACCAATGATAATATTTTCCCTTTGTCTTTATCGACCACATCTGGCCAAACCAAGACCTTTTTACTCGTTAGTTCTCCTATATTGATAGCAAATGGTTGTTTATCAACTTGCATATCCTAGAATTCAACCGGTCCTCATTTATGGCTGATTGTATCTATCGATGAAAAACATAACAATCATTAGTGGTATGAGAAAAAGAATTATGCCACTTGCAATAAGCACGTCTCCTTAGCTCATCTAGGGGATAATAACATGAGTTATTTTAATATTGTCACTTTTAACAGCTCGTCAAATATTTTGTCACACTTGGCAGCATTAAAAGTAAATTTAACCTCTTCTTGCTGATTCTTTTGATTCGGTTGTAAAGAAGAGCACGCCAAAGGTTTGGCCTTTGTGGGACAAATAAGTTTGGTGGTACATATTGAAAGGGAAATGTGCCCTTGGGCCATTTCTATAAATGTTTTGGTGATTAGATACCCAACACATAATGTTTTGGTTGATACGTGCTAAGTATCAAAGAGATGCAAATCAAGAATCAAGGTATGACTCAAGCCTTAGTGAATTGTTTTTGGTACTAACATAATCCTCTAAGTGCTAGGAACCTTGTCAAATCAAATGAGATTGGATTGGAGAAGTTTGGCTAAGTCCAGCCAGACTTGCACCAGCCTGCGGTGCACCGGACTGTCCGATGCCCAGGCTGGTGCATGCGATGAACTCGCTGCTCTTAGGAAAAGTTGGGGAAGCCGTAGCTATAATTCACCGGACTGTCCAATGAGCTAGTTGCGCCCGCACCAACGTTCGGCAGCGCAATCAGCGGACGATGTGTGGCCCGCGCCAACGGTCACCAGGCCGCACCAGACTGTCCAGTGTGCCAAGGGGGTCGTGGCTGCAATGGTCGGCTTCGCCAGAATAGGTTGGAGATCGCGCACTGTTCACTATTCGGTGATGCACTAGACTGTCCGGTGTGCCCATGGGCAGAAGGCAACTATTGCCTTCCAAATGGAGCTTCAATGGCTCCCAGCTGCCTTGGGGCTATAAAAGGGACCCCTAGGCGCATGGAGCAGTACACTAAGCATGTCTTGAACATCCTAAGACGCCTAGACTCCGCAAGCACACATTCGATTCTTTGTGTTTGAGATTTGAGCACTTGTTTGAGCTGTGAACTTGCTGCGTTGTGTTGTGTGCTCGTTTCTTGACTTGTGTGCGTGTCATTGCTGCGACTCTAGCTCTTGCGTGTGGTTCTATTCCCTCCCTTACTCTTGTGGTTTAAGTGTGATCAATATTGTAAGGGTGAGAGGCTCCAACTTGTAGAGATTCCTCACAAAGGGAATACTTGAGAAAAAGAAAGAAAACTGTGGTACTCAAGTTTGATCTCTGGATCACTTGAGAGGGATTGAGTACAATCCATGACCAAAGGAGGTCACCACAACGTGGAGTAGGCATTGGCCGAACCACGGGATAAAATCACCATGTCTCTTGTGCGACTTTCTATTGTGATTGCTTTCTTCCTTAGAGTTCTCACTTAATCACTTGTGCTATTGTTCCTAAGTTCAATACACATTCTAAAAGAACAATCAAGTGAAGAGTTCTCTCCCTCTCTATTCATAGCACCTTGGTTTTGACTTCACTAACATTTTATAAACCAAGTTTGTGTTATTTAGTCTAGATTTTTACAAGTTCACCTAGTCACCCCCCTCTAGGTGCTCTCAATTGGTATCAGAGACGTACTCTTCATTCAGGGACTAACCGCCTGAAGAGATGGATCCTAAAGGCAAGGGGATGGTGATCAACGACAAGGAGAAGGAGACTCTCTATGTTGACGAGGCAAAAGGTGACAAGCCCACTGACTCAGGCTCGAGTCACAAGAAAAAGGACGGGAAGAAGAAGAGGCGCATTAAGAAGATCATCTACTACGACAGCACGCCTCCTCCTCTTCACCAAGGGACGACGACGACTCATCCTCGAAAAAGAAAAAGGTTAATCAAAACCCCCTCACTTTTGATTATCCTTGTATGCCCTACAATTTGAATGCACATTTATTGTCTATTCCTCTTTCAGGAGTCATAAAATGCATAGTCATTTATTCTCTCTCTCCATCCTAGTATCTGGGAAATAGTGGAAAATGGAATGCATTTTGATAGTAGTGATAACCCTGTATTTATTAATGAGCAAATACATAAAAATGCCCAAGCTACTACTGTTTTGTTAGCATCTCTATGCAGGGATGAATACAACAAAGTCAACGGCTTGGATAATGCCAAACAAATATGGGATAACCTCAAAATCTCTCACGAGGGTAATGATGCCATCATGATTACAAAGATGGAACTGGTGGAAGGTGAGCTTGGGAGATTTGCCATGAAAAGGGGAGAGGAGGCAACCGAAACATACAACAAGCTCAAGACCCTAGTGAACAAGATCTGGAGTTATGGGAGTACAAGATGGATGGACTATGATGGCATTTGACTCATGCTAAGGTCATTTACTATTATTGATACTCATCTTGTAAAACTTATTTGTGAGAATTCCAGGCACATCAAGATGACGCCCGAGGAAATTCTCGAGAAATTTTTAAGCGGGCGCATGATGGTAAAAGAAGCTAGGTACGTTGATGGCATCGCCAACAGACCACTCCCACTCTACGAACCGTAGCCCATTGCCCTCAAGGCAACAAATAGCAAGGAGGCGCTACCTAACAAGGTGGCACAAGTGGAGGCTGCCGGGCTCAACGAGGATGAAATGGCGCTTGTAATCAAGCGCTTCAAGACCGCTTTGAAGGGACACAAGGATTATCCCAACAAAAATAAATCAAGGGGAAAGCACTCCTGCTTCAAATGTGGTAAGTCTGGTGATTTATAGCACAATGTCCTGATAATGACAATGACCAGGCACATGAAAAGAAAGGAAAGAAGGAAAGAAAGAAAAACTATAGGAAGGCGAAGGGCGAGGCGCACATTGGCAAGGAATGGGATTCCGACTGTTCATCCGACTCCGACGATGAAAGACTAGCTGCCTCTGCCTTCGACAAGTCCTCCCTCTTCCCCAACGAACATCACACGTGCCTCATGGATAAGGAGAAGAAGGTACGTACACGGGATACCCCTAAGTACACTTATTCTAGTGATGAGGATTCTGATGACGATGTAGATTATAGTGATCTTTTAAGGGATTAGATAGATCTAAAGTAGATAAGATCAATGAACTAGTTGATGCCCTTAATGAGAAAGATAGATTGTTAGAAAAACAAGAAAATATTCTTTATGAGGAACATGATAAACTTGTTAATGCTGAAAATATCTTGCTTTAGAAGTTAAGAGAAATGAACTTCTTTCTTTTGAATTATCTTCTTGTAATGATTCTATTTCTAGTATTAAGAGTTTAAATGCTAAGCTAGAAAATGTTAATGTGGCTAGTTCATCTGTAGAGCATGTTGTTATTTGCAATAGGTGTAAAGATTTTGATATTGATGCTTGCAATGAACATGCCTCTACCATTTTCAAGTTGAATAATGATGTTGCTAATCTATGTGCTCAACTTAAAACTTGCAAGAGTGACTATCAAAAATTAAAATTTGCTAGGGATGCCTACACCATTGGTAGACACCCCTCCATTAAGGGTGGACTTGGTTTCCAAAAGGGAACCAAGAACTTAATAAGTCAAAAGATCTCCAGTCTCAATAAGGAGAAAGGGAAGGCTCCTATGGCTAGTAGCTCTTATTCTTCACATAACCAAAAGAACCATGCCTATCTTTATGCTCATGTTAAGAATGGTTATAGTGTTGCTCATCATGATAGGTGCTATAATCATGCTATTTTACCTATTTGTCATGATGCTGCATTTAATTCTCATGCAATGTTTGCATCTAGTTTGTAACACCCCTGGTGTTACTATAACTAAAACTTGAGCATGGCATCATAAGCATTGGCATTGCATATGTTTGACACACTTAGAGTGCATTCACTAGGCAAAAATTTCAAACAAGTTGTATTGTTTTAATGTTTTTGCAAATAGAACCCTGGTTAAAGGACTTAACCCTAAATAGTGGTTAAAGGGGTAAAACTTAACCCAAGTTAAGAAAACCTAAAGACTTTAGGGTAAAAGTCATAAAATGACTCTAAGAACAAACTTGAATTCCTTTTATACTGTAACACCCGGTTTTAAAGAACAAAGCCGGGTGCATCTCATACATGCGCCAAGAAGACAACATATATAATAACAGAGTGTATAGAGATAAATGTCATTAACATCAGAGTATTTATTACATAGCGGAAGACTTATTACAAAATAAAGATAAACATAAAACGAACTAAGGATCGATGGCGCCAATGTCGACTGAGAAACGCCACCTAGATCAAATCGAACTCCTCAGTGTTAGGCAGCTCCTCTTCAACAACCTGTTCTTCTCCTGTGGGGGGGGTGTGAGACAGCAAGGGTGAGCTCACACATGATCATAGCTCAACAAGTTGTGGGGAACCAGTGGACACAAACTCACAAAGGTGTGAGTTCATGTGATGTGTAAGGCTTAATCAAAGACAGGGGTTTAAGCTAAGCATTGCTTTTAAGTAGTTGGTCAAAATTTTATTAGCAATTACTAAGTGTAAGTAAATACCAAACCATAAGTAAAGTAATAGAACAAAATTAATAACAAACCCATGTAATGCGAATGACAAATTGAATTTAAGTTCCATAATTTAAACATCAGAGAGTCCTGAGCTGCTCGTGACCGTGAGCTCGGCTAGTATACCAGTTTTACACTCTGCAGAGGTTGTACCCTTTACCCACAAGTCATGTTACCCATCTGCCAAGGGGTCATGAATCCCATATACCTCTACCTAGGAAGCACGGCAGGGCAACACTACGAGGCCTTTACAAAGTTCCACTAGCTTCCGAAAACCCGCTACAGTTTATGGGAAGATCCAGTAAAGGGTTCCTGGCTGACTGCCATCCCAGCAAGACCAACCAGGGACCTCCCCGCACTGACCTCTCCCCTACTGCCCTTGCCCCTTTCGGGTAAGGTAGTCTTCCACTAGCTTTCCTAATTAGTCAGCCAAGGGCGTCCCATTCCACCCTTGTGGTGGCACGTGGTTCTCAAGTTAAGCTCTATGTTCCAATTAACATTAATGATAGCAACATGAACATAAACAGAATAACAACAAGAATTGGAACATAGAGGTAATAAATGATTATCCCAAAACCATATAAAGCAATAGCAAACTACCCAAGTGATTCAGGGGTAAACAAGGTAATGAGATAAACAATCTAGGGTGACCTATTGGGTCCCATCAAAATTAACCTATGCATGGATAAGTGATATTAAAGAACATTATTGGGTAAAAAGTGGTCAAGGGCACAACTTGCCTTCAATGAGCTCCTGCTCAGCTATCTCAACCTGCTGCTCACCAGTATCCTCAGCAACGGGCTCTTCTACTCGCCACAATACAAACAAACACAGTGCATATAGAGAAATTAACATTACACCAAACATATATACAAAATACACAGTAATAATCTACACATTAAAATAAAATCCTAGGAACAGAAATCATAATTTTTGGAGTTATGGAATTTAAGTTATGCATTTTCAAAGGTTTTATGTGCTTTGAATAGGATTAAGTGATAAATAAATTTCTTACTGTTTTTATGCCAAAACAGAGACACTAAGAGCTAGAGAATAAAATTACAAAATTTTAGGAACTGGAATGGACAAATTTGGACTTCATATGAATTTCCTATGAATTTTATAAGTTTTAACAATTCTTTTTCTCATTAAAATCATTTCCAGATTTTATTTATCCATTTATTATGAATTCTGGACTGGGCGCACCATTACAGAGGAAGACAGGGGGCTCGGGGCAAAATCCGCCAGACACAGGGAACAACAGCCCTGGACTGCGGGTTCTAATCTCAAATTCCCGAGGGGCTCTTTAAGAAATTCACATGGCGAAGAGGTATCCACCGATCTGGGCCGCACGATCCAGATCAACGGCGCGGATTTGTTCGAGCGAAAGGGTACACAACACTTAATCTCAGCCGCACACCTGAAATCAACGGCCAATGGGTACTCTCCCACCTCCAGAGCACAGGCCAGCGACACAGGACTCCCACGCGGCGGCGCACGCCGGCGAGGTAGTCAATCGGGCATCCCCGGGTATCCAGCACCAAATTAGTCCGAGCTACACGATGCGGGAGACAAAACGATGACCGGAGATATGTTTCTTACCGAGGGGATGAAGCACAGGGGCCTGGCCACGGAGGGCTTCGTCCGGCGGCGATCTCCCCATGCCGACGAGCAATTGCCCCCGCCAGGGACGACGATACGGCTCGGCTAACCCACGCACGTACGCGGCACACCCACGCGTAGCACCGATGCCCCACACTGGTTCCTGAGCCACACCAATCGATGGAATAGGCAGGCGGCGACGGACCGAGCTCCGCCCATGGTGTTCTCCCGAGTATCGATGGCGAGGTCCCAGCCCCAACGTGGTGACGTTAGGGACGACGCCGACTGTACGAGGAGCACCACAGGCGCCACGTGCGCCGAGGAATCCCAGACACACCCCCCTACGGCACCCGAGCTCGCTTTCTCCTTTCCCGACGGCAATGGCGCTCGTTGCCTCCCTCCAAATTGGCGGCGGTAATAGGGTTTCTGGGGAAGGAAAGGGAGGAACTCGACTCCCTACGTGCAGCTTTATGCCCTCAAGGAGGATTCGGTTGAGAAGTCTGCGCAAATCGCGCGGAGACCGGCGCTCAATCCGGCGTCGCGCCGTGACCACTACCGCGAGGAAGGATCCGCCAAGGTGGTCCCACCAGCCAGCTCCTGATGCGCGCGCATGAAGCACACCGGCCAAGTGGCCCACGCGGCAGTGGAGCAATGCCCACGGCGCGGAGTGCGTAGTGGCTGCCAAGTGGGGCCCGATCAGCAGGAGCACGGTGCGCGTGCGTGATGTTGGGCTGGCGCGTGGAGAACACCCAAGATGGGCCAGAATGGAGCGCCAAGGCCCAGGTATGTCCCTTTATCTTTTTTTCTTTTTCTGTTTTATTTCCTATTTTCAAATTTAAATCCCAATTTGAATTCAAACTTGTTTGTGATCTTCTTAACTGGGTTAAACACTTAAATTAAAATATTAGTGGGGGACAAAATGTATTCTTTCATACATTTACTTTCCTCTAATTTGTATAATCTTTTCCTTCTCTCTTTCCTTAATCCTAGGATTATTTTAGGATTTAAGTCCCCATTTGGGTATTCACCTATTTCTTTTTGCATTATTAAAATATTGTCACAAAGATGCACACACAAATAAAATATCCAGCATGATGCAATGATTTAGTAGCATATCTTTTTATTAATTGTTCTTGGACATGGTGTTCTCATGTGATGATGCATAAAATTCAAACTCACATAAAGAGAAAAATGTTTCTCTATTGATATTATTCCTAGCACTTACAAAGTAGGTGTTACAAATCCTACCCCCCTTAAAAATAATGTCGTCCTCGAGATTTAAGAAGGTCTAGGGAAAAGATGGGGAAAATCTATGCGAAGCTCTTCTTCTCTTTCCCAAGTTGCTTCATCTTCACCGTGGTGACTCCATTGAACTTTGCACATCTTTATCACCTTATTCCTTGTAACTCGAGTCAAAGTATCCAAAATCTTGATCGGGTACTCCGTGTAAGTCAAATCACCTTGAACACTGAGCTCTTCCATTGGTAACTGTTCCTCGGGAACACGGAGACACTTCTTAAGTTGAGACACATGGAACACATTATGCACATCCGATAGACTAGCAGGTAACTCGAGTTGGTATGCCATCTCCCCAACTCTTCTAAAGATCAAGAATGGTCCAATATAGCGAGGGGACAATTTGCCCATGAATTTTGAATCTCCTCATTCCACGAAGTGGTGACACTTGAGGTACACATGATTTCTTTCCTAAAATTCCAGTGGTCTTCTTCTATTATCTGCGTAGCTCTTTTGCCTGGTTTGAGCTACCCTCAAATTCTCTCGAATTATACGAACTTGTTCTTCTGCTTCTTGAATCAATTCAGGCCCAAAGAACTGTCTCTCTCCAGTCTGATCCCAATATAGAGGAGTCCTGCACTTCCTCCCATATAAAGCTTCAAAAGGTGACATCTTCAGACTGGCCTGATAACTATTATTATACGAGAACTCAGCATAAGGTAGACTCTTGTCCCAACTACTACCATGCTGAAGGGCACATGCTCTCAACATATCTTCCAAAACTTGGTTAGTCCTTTCAGTCTGTCCATCAGTCTGAGGGTAATAGGCTGCACTAAATTTCAACTTCGTATCCATATTCTCATGAAAACTTTTCCAAATTCTGGGGGTAAACTGTGATTCTCTATCCAAAATGATCTTCCTTGGCACATTGCGTAGAGACTTAATCCGAGACATGTATAACTTAGCCAATTGCGATCCCTTATAAGTAGTCTTAACCGGGATGAAATGAGCCACTTTGGTCGGTCTATCCACAATAACTCATATGGAATCTCATCCTCTCGGGGCGCGAGGCAATCCAGTCATGAAGTCCATACCAATCTTTTCCCACTTCCACTCGGGTATCTTAAGTGGGTATAATAGTCTAGCTGGTCTCTAGTGTTCAGCCTTAACTCCTTGACACACATCGCACATAGCCACATGTGCAGCTACATCTCTTTTCAATCCATACCACCAATACTTCCGTTTCAAATCCTGATACATCTTGGTACTACCAGGATGAATAGAATAATCCGAGTCGTGGGCTTTCTTCAATATAGTCTCACGAAGGCTTTCAATTTTGGGAACTCATATCTGATCCTTGAACCATATTGTGCCTTGCTCATCTTCCGTGAATTCCGGAACTCGATCTTCGGTAATCAGATCCTTAATCTCTTGTGTCTTAGAATCACCAATTTGTCCTTTGCGGATCTCTTGCTCCAAAGTAGTTTCCACATCAATAATAACTCCTTTAGTGTGAGTAACTATCCCCAGGTTAAGTCTCCTGAAATTCTCAACAATCTCATCGAGTAGCTGGGCAACAACAGCTAAATGAACATGCTCCTTGCGACTCAAGGCATCTGCAACCAAGTTTGCCTTGCCCGGGTGATAGTGAATCTCCAAATCATAATCTTTAATAAGCTCCAACCAACGGCGTTGCCTAAGATTGAGATCCTTCTGAGTGAATATATACTTCAAACTCTTATGATCCGTATACACTTGGCACTTGGTCCCCATGATATAATGTCTCCAAATCTTAAGTGCATGCACAACGGCTGCCAATTCCAAGTCATGAGTGGGGTAGTTCAATTCATGTCTCCGCAACTGACGAGAAGCATAAGCAACCACATGTCCTTCTTGCATGAGCACACATCCTAAGCCTTGGCCACATGCATCACAATAGATATCAAATCCTTTCTGTATGTCTGGCATAACCAATACTGGTGGCGACATCAACCTCTTCTTCAATAGATCAAAGCTGTCTTGACACTTCTCGTCCCACTTAAATTCCCTTCCTTTCTCCAAAAGCGAAGTCATAGGTTTAGCAATCTTAGAAAATCCTTCGATAAACCTCCGATAATATCCAGCAAGTCCTAAGAAACTCCGAATCTCAGTAACTGTAGTGGGTACTCTCCACTCCATTATCTCCTTAACCTTAGCAGGATCCACTGCTATTCCTCCATTAGAAATGATATGTCCAAGAAATGGCACCTCGCCAATCCAAAACTCGCATTTACCATACTTGGCGTAGAGTTGATTATCTTAAAGCTTCTGTAGCACCAACCTTAGATGTTCTTCATGGTCACTCTCATTCTTGGAATAGATAAGAATATCGTCGATGAACACCACGACGAATCTGTCCAAATACTCCAAAAACATCTTATTCATCAAATCCATAAAATAAGCTGGTGCATTAATTAATCCAAACGACATAACGATGATCTCATATAATCCATATCGAGTCGAGAAAGCCGTCTTAGGAATATCTGATGGTCCAGTCTTCATCTGATGGTATCCCGATCGAGGTCGATCTTCGAGAGTACCCTGGCTCCTCTCATCCGATTAAATAAATCCTTAATGCGGGGTAACCGAAACTTGTTCTTCACAGTGACATCATTAAGGGACCTTTAATCCACGCACATCCCTTGCAATCCATCTTTCTTCTTTTCAAACAAAACTGGTGCTCTCCAAGGTGAAGAATTCAGACGAATGTATCCATCCTCTTGTAATTCCGTTAATTGTTTCTTAAGTTCCTTTAGTGCTTCTATGGACATCATGTATGGCCGTTTAGAAATAGGGGCAGTCTTAGGTAAGAGATTAATGACCAACTCAACTTCCATATCTGGTGGCAGTAGTTACTGCAATTCCAACTTCAAATCTTTCTCCTTTGGAACTGGTGAGTTCTACGGTTCCCTTAGCGCAGTGTATAAACCACCATTGCCTTTCTTAACCATGACATACCAAGGATCAAGTCTATACTGCTCTCTTCTAACAGTATAGGGGTAGTCCATCCGGGTTAGAAATACAGGGTGAGAAAGGAAGAATTGTAGACAAGGCGAGGAATGTTACTGCGAGGGATTTATTAGCTAAGTAGATTAGTGTGTCACCCACTAAAGCTAATACATTACCTTATAGTGGTACATGCTAAGATGTCCATCTATAATAATTCAATCAATCAAAGAAGCAAATCAGGCATTGATCATCAGAACAATCAACCAACATTTTTAATAGAGAAAATAGTTTTAGTTTTTGTCTTAGGTTTCCTATCTCTTAGAAAGATCATAGTCATAGGATTCCAAGGTGTGAAATCCATCTTGTCTTAGAGTAGAAAAGGTAAGAATGATCAGAGTAGAACAGTAGAAGGTGAGACAAGATCTAGATGAGATGAGTATAGAATGAGTCAGAGTAAGGTAAGTAGGAGAGGGTTTGTCCATTTCTATCTAGGTCTCGTCCTACAGTCAACATTTCCTCTGATACCACTTCTGTAACACCCGGTTTTAAAGAACAAAGCCGGGTGCATCTCATACATGCGCCAAGAAGACAACATATATAATAACAGAGTGTATAGAGATAAATGTCATTAACATCAGAGTATTTATTACATAGCGGAAGACTTATTACAAAATAAAGATAAACATAAAACGAACTAAGGATCGATGGCGCCAATGTCGACTGAGAAACGCCACCTAGATCAAATCGAACTCCTCAGTGTTAGGCAGCTCCTCTTCAACAACCTGTTCTTCTCCTGTGGGGGGGGGTGTGAGACAGCAAGGGTGAGCTCACACATGATCATAGCTCAACAAGTTGTGGGGAACCAGTGGACACAAACTCACAAAGGTGTGAGTTCATGTGATGTGTAAGGCTTAATCAAAGACAGGGGTTTAAGCTGAGCATTGCTTTTAAGTAGTTGGTCAAAATTTTATTAGCAATTACTAAGTGTAAGTAAATACCAAACCATAAGTAAAGTAATAGAACAAAATTAATAACAAACCCATGTAATGCGAATGACAAATTGAATTTAAGTTCCATAATTTAAACATCAGAGAGTCCTGAGCTGCTCGTGACCGTGAGCTCGGCTAGTATACCAGTTTTACACTCTGCAGAGGTTGTACCCTTTACCCACAAGTCATGTTACCCATCTGCCAAGGGGTCATGAATCCCATATACCTCTACCTAGGAAGCACGGCAGGGCAACACTACGAGGCCTTTACAAAGTTCCACTAGCTTCCGAAAACCCGCTACAGTTTATGGGAAGATCCAGTAAAGGGTTCCTGGCTGACTGCCATCCCAGCAAGACCAACCAGGGACCTCCCCGCACTGACCTCTCCCCTACTGCCCTTGCCCCTTTCGGGTAAGGTAGTCTTCCACTAGCTTTCCTAATTAGTCAGCCAAGGGCGTCCCATTCCACCCTTGTGGTGGCACGTGGTTCTCAAGTTAAGCTCTATGTTCCAATTAACATTAATGATAGCAACATGAACATAAACAGAATAACAACAAGAATTGGAACATAGAGGTAATAAATGATTATCCCAAAACCATATAAAGCAATAGCAAACTACCCAAGTGATTCAGGGGTAAACAAGGTAATGAGATAAACAATCTAGGGTGACCTATTGGGTCCCATCAAAATTAACCTATGCATGGATAAGTGATATTAAAGAACATTATTGGGTAAAAAGTGGTCAAGGGCACAACTTGCCTTCAATGAGCTCCTGCTCAGCTATCTCAACCTGCTGCTCACCAGTATCCTCAGCAACGGGCTCTTCTACTCGCCACAATACAAACAAACACAGTGCATATAGAGAAATTAACATTACACCAAACATATATACAAAATACACAGTAATAATCTACACATTAAAATAAAATCCTAGGAACAGAAATCATAATTTTTGGAGTTATGGAATTTAAGTTATGCATTTTCAAAGGTTTTATGTGCTTTGAATAGGATTAAGTGATAAATAAATTTCTTACTGTTTTTATGCCAAAACAGAGACACTAAGAGCTAGAGAATAAAATTACAAAATTTTAGGAACTGGAATGGACAAATTTGGACTTCATATGAATTTCCTATGAATTTTATAAGTTTTAACAATTCTTTTTCTCATTAAAATCATTTCCAGATTTTATTTATCCATTTATTATGAATTCTGGACTGGGCGCACCATTACAGAGGAAGACAGGGGGCTCGGGGCAAAATCCGCCAGACACAGGGAACAACAGCCCTAGACTGCGGGTTCTAATCTCAAATTCCCGAGGGGCTCTTTAAGAAATTCACACGGCGAAGAGGTATCCACCGATCTGGGCCGCACGATCCAGATCAACGGCGCGGATTTGTTCGAGCGAAAGGGTACACAACACTTAATCTCAGCCGCACACCTGAAATCAACGGCCAATGGGTACTCTCCCACCTCCAGAGCACAGGCCAGCGACACAGGACTCCCACGCGGCGGCGCACGCCGGCGAGGTAGTCAATCGGGCATCCCCGGGTATCCAGCACCAAATTAGTCCGAGCTACACGATGCGGGAGACAAAACGATGACCGGAGATATGTTTCTTACCGAGGGGATGAAGCACAGGGGCCTGGCCACGGAGGGCTTCGTCCGGCGGCGATCTCCCCATGCCGACGAGCAATTGCCCCCGCCAGGGACGACGATACGGCTCGGCTAACCCACGCACGTACGCGGCACACCCACGCGTAGCACCGATGCCCCACACTGGTTCCTGAGCCACACCAATCGATGGAATAGGCAGGCGGCGGCGGACCGAGCTCCGCCCATGGTGTTCTCCCGAGTATCGATGGCGAGGTCCCAGCCCCAACGTGGTGACGTTAGGGACGACGCCGACTGTACGAGGAGCACCACAGGTGCCACGTGCGCCGAGGAATCCCAGACACACCCCCCTACGGCACCCGAGCTCGCTTTCTCCTTTCCCGTCGGCAATGGCGCTCGTTGCCTCCCTCCAAATTGGCGGCGGTAATAGGGTTTCTGGGGAAGGAAAGGGAGGAACTCGACTCCCTACGTGCAGCTTTATGCCCTCAAGGAGGATTCGGTTGAGAAGTCTGCGCAAATCGCGCGGAGACCGGCGCTCAATCCGGCGTCGCGCCGTGACCACTACCGCGAGGAAGGATCCGCCAAGGTGGTCCCACCAGCCAGCTCCTGATGCGCGCGCATGAAGCACACCGGCCAAGTGGCCCACGCGGCAGTGGAGCAATGCCCACGGCGCGGAGTGTGTAGTGGCTGCCAAGTGGGGCCCGATCAGCAGGAGCGCGGTGCGCGTGCGTGATGTTGGGCTGGCGCGTGGAGAACACCCAAGATGGGCCAGAATGGAGCGCCAAGGCCCAGGTATGTCCCTTTATCTTTTTTTCTTTTTCTGTTTTATTTCCTATTTTCAAATTTAAATCCCAATTTGAATTCAAACTTGTTTGTGATCTTCTTAACTGGGTTAAACACTTAAATTAAAATATTAGTGGGGGACAAAATGTATTCTTTCATACATTTACTTTCCTCTAATTTGTATAATCTTTTCCTTCTCTCTTTCCTTAATCCTAGGATTATTTTAGGATTTAAGTCCCCATTTGGGTATTCACCTATTTCTTTTTGCATTATTAAAATATTGTCACAAAGATGCACACACAAATAAAATATCCAGCATGATGCAATGATTTAGTAGCATATCTTTTTATTAATTGTTCTTGGACATGGTGTTCTCATGTGATGATGCATAAAATTCAAACTCACATAAAGAGAAAAATGTTTCTCTATTGATATTATTCCTAGCACTTACAAAGTAGGTGTTACATATACCCCTGGGATACCAGGAACCCTAATCAGAACCCTGGAAAACCCTAAAACCAAACCCTAGGGGCTTATGTGCAAAACTAGCCCACTTTTGGGCTAAAGTGCAAAAACCAAGCCAAATAAGTATTTTAAGCCAATTGGTTCACAAATATGTGGATTTGAAAGCCAAACCCTAAGTTTTGGACTTAAATGCAAAATGGACCTCATTTGAGTTTTATTCTAAGTCTGAAAATCAGAGAATGGGCTCAACTTTGGGGCTTTGTAACTTACAAAGTATAGGGTTTTTGCCCTAGGTCACCACATCAAAGTTGAAGACCAATTATAGGAGAACAACTTTGCTAAAGAGTGTGAGCTTAGTTGTTATGAGAAATTTGGAGAAAAACCCAATCAAAGTTTGACTGTCAGGCTTGTTCATTCTGAAATTCAGCCTTTCAGTGTAACAGGGTCGACTTTGTGGGTGAATTAAACCTTGATCCAGTGACTTTTTGTGAATGCACATTGTAGCAAAGTTGTAGAGGGATTATAGTTCTACAACTTTACTATAGAAAGTTGGCTTAGGTTTCACACGAAAATTTGAGAAAACTGAGCTCCAATGTGCTCTGTCAGTTGCTCTGAATTGGTGTTCACCATGGTACAGTAAAGGATAACTGAAGAAGATCCTGTTCCTTGCTCACCGCCGGTGGTCCATCACCGTTGATCACCGCTCGCCTTGATTCGTGCGTCGTGGTCATCGGTTAAGCGTAGCTCGGTAAAGATCCTTACCGCCGGTGAGCTGGCCACCACTCCGACGACCCCCCCTGTCTTCCTTTCTGCTTTGCGGCTGGCACGATAAGTTCACCGTCGACCGCCGCTTCCCGACCGTGCGCCGCGTGGCCCAGCCATTTCACAGCACCGCCGTGACGCCCTGTGACTGTCCCATCATCGCCGGGGAGGTTGCCACGGCGGTGGACACGTATTCACCACGCCCGGTATTCGTCCTCACCTCCGGCCACCGCGTTGCTCGTCCAAAATTCGCGGCCACCACTCGCTCCGCCTATAAATTGAGCCCTCCTCTAGCTGCATAACTTCATCACGTACCTCATCGTCCAGTATCAGCCCCAGTCCTGCCACCGTGAGCTCTAATTTCAAGTTTCCCCCAAATCCGAGTTCCGCCACCGTGAGACCGAGCTCACCGTCGCCAGCTCAACTCCGGTCAGTTCCCGCCCTCTGCTCCTTTGTTTGAGCATTCTCATGCATCTGCGAAGCTCCCTGACCCCTTTAATTGAACTAGACCGACACCCATCGCCGGGAACACGGCTGTTTCGCCGTGATGCTCACGGCCACCGTGGCCAGAGTTCCCTAGTCGATTAATAGCCAAATTAGTTTGGGGAAAAGGCTTAGGGTCGATCCAATTCGGTGTCTGTTGCTCGGAGAGCTCAGCCGTTGCTCCGTTCGGCCGGTGTAGGTGCTCGCCGGAGCGCGGCCAAGCATGAACGGCGTCGGGGACTTCCAGTTGCGAATTGATAGAAACACAGGGGCCTTTTTTGTAATGGTCAGTGACTTGGTTAAACAGTGAAATGACCTGTTCTCAGTTACCCAGAAGCGCGAGGGTCGTTCTGCAAAACCGCCAGGACGCGGGCGCGCGCGGGCGTGTTTTACCGTGGACTTGGGCCGTTTGGGCCAGAATCGGCCCAGTCCTATTCAATCCTTTTTCTTTTTCTTTTTCCTGCAGAGCCAAAATAATTATAGGAAAAGGTAGAAAAATGCTAAAATTGTCAAACTAATTTTCCTAGGCTTGTTATTTTCTCTAGTATTTAGTAAAAATAGTTTTGTGATTTTTAAAGAAAATAAGAAATTTTAGGGTATTTAAAGTAATTAAAAGTATTAGTTATGGATTTTTAGAAAATAAATGGTAAGTCCAAAAATGTCCAAACTTTTTATGGGCACTTCAACCAATATTTAGAAGCCTTGGGTAGAATTTGGGTTGATTTGGACCTTGTTTGATCACTAAACCCAAAACCAACCCCCCTGCCCTATGAACTCCTTTACCGACTCCGGAAACCCTAGGTTCACGGAGTACCGTGAAGGAAAATTGTACTCAAGACTTAGATAATAAGTTTGTATTATCTTTGCATCCTCATGAGCACCCCATGGCATCCATTCTTATGCATATATATGGTTATGTTAGAACACGAAGAAGAAGAAGAAGTCACTGAAGAGGGAACTCCACCAACCTCAGATCCTCAAGCAGGCAACTGCTTTTATTTCGATATTTGTGGATCCGAGCAGGACTCACCTGATAACAAAGGCAAGCCCCGGTGCATTTGCCACCCTCCTTGTGTTTTAAAAACCTTTATCACTTGCTTGATGCATTAGGTGATAGGAGTTGATTGCTAAAACAATTCCTGCATTACCTTCCTTGAATTTGATTACCTTCCTTGATCACCTGTTTTACAAAAAGATTTTGATGCTTAGTCTTGCTTTAGAAAAACAAAATGTTTTGTTTTTACAAAATATGATGTGGCAAAAGTGGGTGGGATGTTTTCGAAAATAAAATTTGATGGTGGATCCATCATGGCCGTGATGGTTTCAACATCGGAAAAGATGTACCTCTGCCAGGTACCAAACTTTGGGTTGAAATGATTAAGCTGAGACCGGGCGGTTGACTTGCACGAGAAAGGAGTCTCGGTGTAGTGTCTCCGTCTGAGTCGATTAAGGACCGCCTCGATGTAGGCTTGATGATCGAGGACCCTTTAACTGGTCACATGCCTCGTCATGGGTAAGCCTTGCCTCGGGCAGACTAAGGCCGGAATAAGATAACACGAAATGGGAGTGGAGCGGTGGCGAGAGTAGCGTGTACCCTCCGTGGCAAGAGGCTGGACGGTGGTGTATCTGTGCTCTCGGTTTGCGTGAACCTAATCCGGTCTTAAGAACCCCGGTGGCGGGTTGACATATGCAAGGGTTAAGTGCTACATATGTCGTGTGATTGGAGATCCTCAGCTGAGTATAATCGATTCGGATCGCCGTACCTTCGCGGTTATGAAGACTTGGTCACTGCCCTACACGTAGCATTCCACTAAAGATGATGGGTTTTTGTTAAGAAACTGGCTAGTGCAGGACCAGTGATTGAACTAGGGTAGAAAGAACTCTAGATGCAGGTAATTGAACCTAACTTAACAAATAAAATTGGATTTTAAGGATACACTTTAGTAAGCATTTCTGCAAAACAAAGTCTTTGATTACTTGAGAAGCCTTACCTTGACTCCCTAAAAGCCAGCATACCCTTGAGAGTCTTTTCCTTAGTCGGGTAAGTCTTGCTGAGTAATTCCATACTCAGGGTTTATCCCTTCGTTGTTTTTAGGTGAGGAAGTAGCAGACTTTTGCTGCTTCTGTGCCAAGGTGGTTCCCAAAGAAGAAAAACAAGACTGAAGTGCGGGAGGACTCGGTCCTCCACATAGGATCTTTTGCTTATAGCTTACTGGGAGAAGTTTGTGCCTCCCTTGGTTTGTATAATATTACTACTCTGCACTCACTTTTAGCCTGGTCTGTAATAAAATAACTCGAGCTTGCTTTTAAAATAAATGTAAGTTTATGTAATCCGCTTCCGCATTTCTTTATCTCCGATGTTTTGTAATGTCTGCAAGACGGGTGAAACGTTCCTGGTGAGGTCGGGAAAGATACCGAGCTTGTCAAGTGACTTAGGAACATCTACAGGGTGTCTGATGTCTGCTAGACAAGGACAACTGTAGGTGGGCCTAATTACTTGGGAGGTTCCGTCACAGCTGGTATCGGAGCATAGCCCTTCTTTGCAGATATTATGTGACATCTTCAAAAGGATTTCCGAAAGTCTTACCTAAAAATTCTTTTCTCTTCTTACCTAAGTACTCTGAAGAGTTTATCTTAAAGACCAGATAGGAAGAGTGCAATGTATAGAAGGTTGAATCAACTAAGGTTGATTCTGTACTTATTCATGCATCATGCTAAGAATTATGCTAATAAATTTTCCCCCTTAGAAAGATGCCGCCACGCACAAGGCTAACGGCACGTAAGTCAACGGGACCAATTGGAGTACCCCGGCATCAACTAGCCCCTCGACATGAAAGCAGTAGCAGCGGAAGTAATGACCCTATAGGAGACCTGGAAGCCGAAGTAAGTCGACTTCAAGCAACGCTGCAACACAGGACCAATGTTTGGATCGCAGACGGAGATAGAATCAATGAACTAAGAAGGGATATCCGTCACCTGCAGGATCAGCTGGCTGATCGGGACTTAGCACTTGACTGGGCAGTACAGTCTCATATGTTGGTATGTGCTAAGGAAGCGAGGGCTCAGGCCCGAATTAAAGAACTTAGCTCAGCTGTCGACAACCTGCAGGTCTACTGCAATACGTTGCATGAGGAAGTCCATGTACTATACTCACAATTACACCCTAGTGAGCCTGCACACTCTGCTGAGGCGGAAGCCGGACCCTCTCACGTTGCGGGACGCGCGCTGGGTGGGGAGTTGGATCTTTTTGAACCCCCTCCTTCTTTGAGGTTGGTTGACGTCTGGACTCCCACACCTGACGATGAGGCCGCCAAAAGTAACGGAAAGCAGGACTAATGGGGTAATAGAAGTAGAATAGTGTATTGTAGGGTGTACTGTTGTATAATAGGTTAAACTTTTGTAAAATGGGTAATGTATCCTGTTATGTAATATCGAGTCTGTATCATTACTCTTTATAGTAATGTAAAATGGAAGGTTTTCTTTGGCACATTATGTTTATGTTTTTGGCCTCAGATGCCGACCAGGACTCGCGGACAGGACGCAGCCGGAACTTCTGGGGGTCGGGATGTCACCCCAAATCCACCTCCGGTTCCACCCACGTTAGCCGAGGCGATTACCGCCTTGGTGAATGCCACCGCCGACAATACCCGCTTCCTTAGGGAAATGGCGGGTCAGCAGCAGTTCCAGCAGCAGGCAGGAAGGGGTTTTCAGCAAGGCCCCCGTGAAACTACTTATCTGGACTTCTTCGAAACTCGTCCACCTCTATTCACCAAAGCAGAAGACCCGCTAGAAGCCGACGAGTGGATACGAGTTATTGAACAAAAGTTTGGCCTTCTTCGTTGTTCTGAAACGCAGAAGCCATTGTTCGCGGCACAGCAACTCCGTGGCCCTGCCAGTACTTGGTGGGGAAACTTTGTGGCTATTCAACCTGACAACCATCAAATCACTTGGGACGAATTTAAAGCAGCCTTCCGCGAGCACTACATACCTGAAGGAGTGCTGCATATGAAACAAGAGGAATTTATGAAGCTGAAACAAGGAGGAGACACCATCAATCAGTATCTTAACAAGTTTAATCACCTGTCGCAGTATGCCATTGATCAGGTGAATACTGATTTGAAGAAAAAGAACTGTTTTATGAGAGGTCTAAATGACCGGTTGCAGCGAAAGATGGCCACATGTATTGATCTCACATATGGAAAGGTTGTCAGTACAGCCTTATCTGTGGAAGCAAAATATGCAAGTTCTGGGAAGAATAAGGGATTCAGTGGTGAGAGGCCTAATCAGGGCCAGGCGAAGAGGCAACGGTTCGTCATCCGGCCTTCTAGCCAAAACCATATTTTTTCTCGTCCACCAACATTCCCTTTCAAACAACCCATTATTATCCGCCCCAATAATACCTCCACTTCCCAAAATCAGCCGGGTGCCCCAGGCACTCGATTCCCTGCTTTGCCCAGCTCTTCAACTAGGTGTTTCAACTGCGGCAAGTCGGGACATTTTATCAAGGACTGCCCGTACCCCAAGCAAAATCAATCCAATGCTCAGCAAGGAACTGGGAAGTCCACTCAGCCCAAGGGAAATGCTGTGGGAAGGAATACCAAGAAGACAGGGCGTGTATATTACACCCAAGTGGCCACTACACCGGAGGGAGAGCCGGTGATGATGGGTACGTTTCCCGTGGCCAGTCACCCTGCAATTATTCTTTTTGATTCTGGTGCTTCGCATACCTTCATTAGCAAGAAATTTGTGGAGCAACATCACATTGCATGTCATGAATCAAAAGAGGGATTTAAAATTCATTCACCTGGGGGACACATTTTTACTAGAGAAGTGGCCTATGAAGTGCCAGTAACAATGGCCGGACGGAACTTTCCTGCTAACATGATTGTTCTGAAGGGCCAGGATATAGATGTAATTTTGGGCATGAATTGGTTAACCCAACACAAGGCAATTCTCAACACTGAACTCAGAACCGTCAGGTTGAGCTATAATCAAGAAGAAATTCTTTTGTCTCTCCCCAAAACCAATCCAGCCAAAGCTTCTGGTAGAATATTTGAAGCCATTGTACCGGAGATCAAGAACATTCCGGTAGTATGTGAGTTTCCAGATGTATTTCCGGAAGATTTGCCTGGACTACCCCCTGAAAGAGATGTAGAATTCGTAATTGAGCTAAAGCCCGGTACGGCTCCCATCTCCCGAAGATCGTACCATATGCCCCCTAATGAGTTGGCAGAATTGAAGATTCAATTACAAGATCTACTGAATAAGGGATTCATCCGGCCAAGCTCGTCCCCATGGGGTTGTCCCGCCATTTTTGTTAAGAAGAAGGATCAAACCCTGCGAATGTGCGTGGATTATCGACCCCTGAATGAGGTCACCATTAAGAATAAGTACCCTCTTCCAAGGATCGACATCTTATTTGATCAACTGACTGGGGCGAGGGTATTTTCTAAAATTGATCTCAGGTCGGGCTATCATCAAATCCGTATTCGGCCCGAGGATATACCGAAGACCGCGTTTACTACGCGGTATGGATTGTTCGAATACCTGGTAATGTCTTTCGGGCTCACAAATGCTCCTGCCCACTTCACCTATTTGATGAACTCGGTATTCATGCCCGAGTTGGACAAGTTCGTGGTGGTCTTCATCGACGATATTTTGATATACTCTAAAAATGAAGAGGAGCATGCTCAGCATCTACGGATTGTATTGACGCGCCTGAGGGAACATCAGCTATATGCCAAGTTCAGCAAGTGCGCATTCTGGCGGGAGGAAATTCAATTTTTGGGGCACGTGTTATCAGCTAAAGGAATTGCGGTAGATCCTAGCAAGGTCAAAGATATTCTGGAGTGGAAACCCCCAACCACTGTTCACCAAGTCCGGAGTTTTCTTGGACTAGCTGGGTATTATCGCAGATTCATACCCGATTTTTCTAAGCTTGTGAAGCCAATCACAAGTTTGTTGAAGAATGACATTAAGTTCAATTGGTCTTCCAAGTGTAATGAAGCCTTTGAGCAATTGAAGACATTATTAACCACTGCTCCGGTACTGGCTCAACCGGACATCACGAAGCCTTTTGATGTATATTGTGATGCATCTGGCAGTGGGCTCGGCTGTGTACTGATGCAAGAAGGCCGAGTAATTGCGTATGCTTCAAGGCAGTTACGCCGACATGAGGAGCATTATCCAACACATGAACTAGAGCTAGCTGCTGTGGTTCATGCCCTGAAAATATGGCGTCACTATCTGCTGGGAAATATTTGTCACATATATACAGATCATAAAAGTTTGAAGTACATTTTTACTCAGTCAGAGTTAAATATGAGGCAAAGACGATGGCTTGAGCTCATTAAAGACTATGAACTAGAGATCCATTATCACCCAGGCAAGGCCAATGTGGTGGCAGATGCATTGAGTCGTAAGACTTCCTGCCACTGTCTTATGGCAAAGACCTCCAAGAGCACTTTATGTCAAGAAATGGAGAAGCTAAACCTGGGGATAATCCAGCACGGGACTCTAAATCAGCTAAAGCTTGAGTCAATCATTCTGCAAAAGATAATTGATGCTCAAAAGGATAATTTGGGTATGAAGCACATGCGAGAGAAGATAAGGGCTGGAACAGCCAAATGTTTCAAAGAAGATGATCAAGGTGTGTTATGGTTTAACAACCGCATAGTAGTGCCAAAGAATGAAGAACTCCGCCAGCAAATCTTAGATGAAGCGCATCTTAGTCGCTATTCTATTCATCCAGGAAGCACTAAGATGTATCATGATCTAAAACAGCACTACTGGTGGACGAAGATGAAAATTGAAATTGCACGCTATGTGGCTAAGTGTGACACTTGCAGACGTGTCAAGGCCATACACATGAAAACTGCCGGTCCATTGCAGTCATTACCAATACCAACATGGAAATGGGAAGACATAAGCATGGACTTCATCGTGGGATTGCCCAGGACCGCAAAAGGATATGACTCTATTTGGGTGATCATTGATCGACTTACCAAGATCGCCCACTTCCTCCCTGTCAAAGTAAAATATCCCGTCATTACCTATGCGGAGTTGTACATCGCCCGTATTCTCAGTTTGCATGGTGTTCCAAAGACCATAGTGTCGGATCGTGGACCACAATTTGTATCTAAATTTTGGGAAGAACTTCATAAATTCCTGGGTACTAAACTGCTCCACAGTTCGGCCTATCATCCTCAAACCAGTGGACAAACTGAGAGAGTGAACCAAATACTTGAAGATATGCTGCGGGCATGTGTCCTGGACTTCTCACCAAAATGGGATGAATGTTTGCCTTTGGCGGAGTTTTCATATAATAACAGTTATCAAGAAAGTATCAAGATGGCACCTTTTGAAGCTTTATACGGACGTCGGTGTCGAACTCCGCTAAATTGGTCTGAACCTGGTGAAAGGTATTTCTTTAGGCCTGATATGGTAAAAGAAATCGAAGATAAGGTTCAGAAAGTTATTCATAATATGAAGAAAGCACAAGCTCGTCAGAAGAGTTATGCAGACACACGGCGAATGCCCTTATATTTCTTGGAAGGAGACTATGTTTATCTGAAAGTCTCACCAATGAAAGGGGTATCACGTTTCGGGGTAAAGGGAAAACTTGCATCCAGGTACATTGGTCCATTTCCTATTCTTCAAAGATATGGGCCAGTGGCGTATCAACTTCAACTTCCCGAAACATTGTCTGCTGTGCATAATGTGTTCCATGTATCACAATTGAAGAAGTGTCTACGGGTTCCCGATCGAACCATTGAAGTGACAGATGTTGTCCTGAAACCAGACTTAACGTACTCGGAACATCCTATTCGAGTTCTGGATCAAAAGGACAGGGTTACCCGAAGAAAGACTCTCAAGTTCTACAAGGTACAATGGAACCAGCATTCTGAGGAAGAGGCTACGTGGGAAACTCAAGATTTCTTGAATAAGAATTTCCCAGGCTTTCTAGCCTCATGTAACTTGTAAAGTGTATATAGTTATGGCAATAAAGGAATGAACCCCACACCATCCTGCCTTGTACCAGAAATAAGGAAATAAAAATGTGACACATTTCCTTTTCCATTACTCACCCTAGAACTTTAAATCTCGGGACGAGATTCTTTTATGGGGGAAAGGATGTAACACCCCTGGTGTTACTATAACTAAAACTTGAGCATGGCATCATAAGCATTGGCATTGCATATGTTTGACACACTTAGAGTGCATTCACTAGGCAAAAATTTCAAACAAGTTGTATTGTTTTAATGTTTTTGCAAATAGAACCCTGGTTAAAGGACTTAACCCTAAATAGTGGTTAAAGGGGTAAAACTTAACCCAAGTTAAGAAAACCTAAAGACTTTAGGGTAAAAGTCATAAAATGACTCTAAGAACAAACTTGAATTCCTTTTATACCCCTGGGATACCAGGAACCCTAATCAGAACCCTGGAAAACCCTAAAACCAAACCCTAGGGGCTTATGTGCAAAACTAGCCCACTTTTGGGCTAAAGTGCAAAAACCAAGCCAAATAAGTATTTTAAGCCAATTGGTTCACAAATATGTGGATTTGAAAGCCAAACCCTAAGTTTTGGACTTAAATGCAAAATGGACCTCATTTGAGTTTTATTCTAAGTCTGAAAATCAGAGAATGGGCTCAACTTTGGGGCTTTGTAACTTACAAAGTATAGGGTTTTTGCCCTAGGTCACCACATCAAAGTTGAAGACCAATTATAGGAGAACAACTTTGCTAAAGAGTGTGAGCTTAGTTGTTATGAGAAATTTGGAGAAAAACCCAATCAAAGTTTGACTGTCAGGCTTGTTCATTCTGAAATTCAGCCTTTCAGTGTAACAGGGTCGACTTTGTGGGTGAATTAAACCTTGATCCAGTGACTTTTTGTGAATGCACATTGTAGCAAAGTTGTAGAGGGATTATAGTTCTACAACTTTACTACAGAAAGTTGGCTTAGGTTTCACACGAAAATTTGAGAAAACTGAGCTCCAATGTGCTCTGTCAGTTGCTCTGAATTGGTGTTCACCATGGTACAGTAAAGGATAACTGAAGAAGATCCTGTTCCCTGCTCACCGCCGGTGGTCCATCACCGTTGATCACCACTCGCCGTGATTCGTGCGTCGTGGTCATTGGTTAAGCGTAGCTCGGTAAAGATCCTTACCGCCGGTGAGCTGGCCACCACTCCGACGACCCCCCTGTCTTCCTTTCTGCTTTGCGGCTGGCACGATAAGTTCACCGTCGACCGCCGCTTCCCGACAGTGCGCCGCGTGGCCCAGCCGTTTCACAGCACCACCGTGACGCCCTGTGACTGTCCCATCATCGCCGGGGAGGTTGCCACGGCGGTGGACACGTATTCACCACGCCCGGTATTCGTCCTCACCTCCGGCCACCGCGTTGCTCGTCCAAAATTCGCGGCCACCACTCGCTCCGCCTATAAATTGAGCCCTCCTCTAGCTGCATAACTTCATCACGTACCTCATCGTCCAGTATCAGCCCCAGTCCTGCCACCGTGAGCTCTAATTTCAAGTTTCCCCCAAATCCGAGTTCCGCCACCGTGAGACCGAGCTCACCGTCGCCAGCTCAACTCCGGTCAGTTCCCGCCCTCTGCTCCTTTGTTTGAGCATTCTCATGCATCTGCGAAGCTCCCTGACCCCTTTAATTGAACTAGACCGACACCCATCGCCGGGAACACGGCTGTTTCGCCGTGATGCTCACGGCCACCGTGGCCAGAGTTCCCTAGTCGATTAATAGCCAAATTAGTTTGGGGAAAAGGCTTAGGGTCGATCCAATTCGGTGTCTGTTGCTCGGAGAGCTCAGCCGTTGCTCCGTTCGGCCGGTGTAGGTGCTCGCCGGAGCGCGGCCAAGCATGAACGGCGTCGGGGACTTCCAGTTGCGAATTGATAGAAACGCAGGGGCCTTTTTGTAATGGTCAGTGACTTGGTTAAACAGTGAAATGACCTGTTCTCAGTTACCCAGAAGCGCGAGGGTCGTTCTGCAAAACCGCCAGGACGCGGGCGCGCGCGGGCGTGTTTTACCGTGGACTTGGGCCGTTTGGGCCAGAATCGGCCCAGTCCTATTCAATCCTTTTTCTTTTTCTTTTTCCTGCAGAGCTAAAATAATTATAGGAAAAGGTAGAAAAATGCTAAAATTGTCAAACTAATTTTCCTAGGCTTGTTATTTTCTCTAGTATTTAGTAAAAATAGTTTTGTGATTTTTAAAGAAAATAAGAAATTTTAGGGTATTTAAAGTAATTAAAAGTATTAGTTATGGATTTTTAGAAAATAAATGGTAAGTCCAAAAATGTCCAAACTTTTTATGGGCACTTAAACCAATATTTAGAAGCCTTGGGTAGAATTTGGGTTGATTTGGACCTTGTTTGATCACTAAACCCAAAACCAACCCCCCTGCCCTATGAACTCCTTTACCGACTCCGGAAACCCTAGGTTCACGGAGTACCGTGAAGGAAAATTGTACTCAAGACTTAGATAATAAGTTTGTATTATCTTTGCATCCTCATGATGTCACACCCGGGTTTCGGGGGCACCAAGACCCAGGCGCGAACATAAACACCAGGTATGCTGGGACCAAGTCTCACACATATGATGTATAGTGGTACAGGATCGAATGTCACAACTTTATATATAACAGGAGTTCTATACAAAATAAATAATTACATTATAAGGAGACAACGGTCCAGCAACCCAAAGTTGACTGGGAGACGACGACCTAGACCTCTCACGAACTCATCGCAGCATCCTCCAAGTGCTTCATCCAGTGGTACCTGTTCTTGACCTGTGGGGTGTGTGAGACAGCAAGAGTGAGCTCACATACGTTCATCGCTCAACAAGTTGTGGGGAATAAGGTGCATGAACTCGCCAAAGGTGGGAGCTCACGTGAAGTGTAAGGCTTACCAAAGAAGATGGTTAGAGCTGAGCATTGCTTTTAGAGTTGGTCAAAATTTTATTAGTAGTTACTAAGTATAAGTAAATACCAGCCCAATTAAATAGTAGAACAAAAGTAACAACTTCACCTGCGATGCAATGCATATGACAAATTGAATTTAGTTCCATAAATTAATCATGTGAGGGTCCGAGCTGCTCATGACCGTGAGCACGGCTAGTATACCAGTTTTACACTCTGCAGAGGTTGCGCATCTTTACCCACAAGTCGTGTATCCCATGTCGCCAGGGTTTGCAAGGCCCTTAGACACTTCCGAGGTGAATGGCTAGGGATCCACTACGAGGCCTTTACAAAGTTCCACTAGCTTCCGAAAACCCGCTACAGTTTATAGGAAGTTCCAATGCAGGAATCCCTTGCAGGACCGCCATCGCAGCAAAAATCCTCCCGAGGGCCTCCCTACACTGACCACTCCCCTACTGCCCTTGCCCCTTTCGGGTAAGGTAGTCTTCCACTAGCTTTCCTAATTAATCAGCCAAGGGGTCCCATTCCTCCCTTGTGGTAGCACTGTTTTCCCAGGTGGTCGCTCCATGTTCCAATTAACATAATGATCTTATCATGAACAATAAATAACAACTGATAACAAAAGTGTAATCATGAATAGTGTATCTCCATACCCAAAACCACATATAGCACTAGCAAGTACTACCCAGAGATTCAGTGGTGAACAAGGTATAAAGATAGCCAAACTAGGGTAACCTATTGGGTCCCATCAAAATTAACCTATGCAGATCATTATGATTAATTAGAACATGAGTAGGTAAAAAGAAGTGATCAAGGGCACAACTTGCCTGGGCCTTGAGATTCCAGGTACCAACTTGCTTTTCAGATGACACGTGTCCTCGCGCTAGTCGTAGCAATTCAAACAAACATGGTATAGGCAAAATTAACATTACACCAAACATAAGAACAAAATACACATTAATAATATACATATTAAAATAAGATCATAGGAACAGGAATCATTAATTTTGGAGTTATAGATTTTAAGTTATGGATTTTCAAAGGTTTTATGTGTTTAAAATAGGATTAAGTGTGGGATTAATTTTCTTATTGTGGTTATGATAAAACAGAGACACTAAGTGCTAGAGAATAAAATTACAAAATTTTAGGAACTGGAATGAAGTAATTTAGAGTTCATATGCATTTTCTATGAATTATTGAAGTTCCAGCAATTATTTTCCTATTAAAAATCTATTTTCTATTTCATTTATTCAATTTAAACGATTTCTGGACTAGGCCTCATTTTCCAGAAAACCCAGGGGCTATCCCGCAAGATCGCCAAGACACAGAGAATAGTTGAGAGGGACGGCGGGTTCATTATAAAATACCGTAGGGTTTCTTTAGCAAAATGTACCCGCGAAGGGGTATCGGGGTACAAGAGCCGCCGGATCTAAAATCGTCGGTCCAGATTAGATCTACTCCGCGTATAACTGCTGCGCGCCCAGTACGGTCAGATCCCGATCCGACGGTCCAAATAAACCTAGCACCTACCCGAGCTCCCAACTCTCCGATCAAAAATCTACGGCTAATACTAGCTTCGGCCGAAACGTTATGTCCGCCCTACTCTCTGTCGTTCCTAACCGATCCAACGGTGGACATGTATCGTCACCTTCCCTCGAGCAGTAGACGGCGGCGCATAGCTCACGGCGGCGGAAAGCCACCGGAAGGAACACAATCCGCCGCATCGGGCACAAATCCCCCAAACCAAAAGCTCCTATGCGTTGCCGAGATGACAGCGAACTCAACGGAGGAATTCTTACCTTGATTCCGGCAATGGACGAACCGTCCCACGGAGTTTGGCGGACGCGCGGTGGTGTTCGCACAACGACGACGAAATTCGAGGGCTCTGGCCGCCAATCCACAGCAGGGAACACCCCGGTTCAATCCCCGACGCACGGAGAGACGCACAGAGCCAAAATCGTGGACGCGACGGCGGTGTATACGAAGCCGGCCGGCGGCGCTGCTTTCTCTCCCTCTCTTCTCGATTTCTCTCTCTGTTGCGTGGCGCCGAGACAACTGTCGAGGAAAACACCCCAGGCACCGGATTTTATACTCAGATTAGCTAGGAACTCCACTGAAATCCGAATCCCACGGTGGTTCTGTTTCCGCCAAACGCGCAGGTGGCGCGGCGGATTTCGTTGCCGCGGACTTGGGGACGGGGACAAGTCCGACTAGTCGGGCCCATGTGCCAGTGAGTGTGGAGGCTGGTCAGGCGGGCCCGCGTGGCAGGCGGAAGGTGCTGTTGGCTGCGCGGTGAAAGATCCGTAGGTGGGCCGAAATGTGGGGATTCCAGCCCAGGTAGGTTTTATTCTTTTTCTTTTTAGGTTCTGATTTATTTCATGATCATTTGAATCCAAATTTTGAACTTGAATATGAGTTTCAGCTTTGGGTTAATTATACAAATTCAAAATCTAGTCTTGGAATAATATATTTTTAATTACTTATTTTATCCACACAATACTTTATTTTCTTTTCCCTTCTAAATTCTAGAATTTCTTTCAAAATTTAAATTCCCATTTGGGTATCAATGTAATTCTTCTCTCATTATTTTATGTTGTCACAGAATGCACACACAAAATAAAATCCCAACATGATGCAGGTTTTAATGGCATATATTTATTTATTCTTAATTAATTATTTGTTTCTAGATATGGTGTTCACATGAAATGATAAACATGAGTATCACATGTAGATATCAAGCCATATACTTTCTTATTTTAAACTCTGCTTACAAAGTGGGTGTTACAAATTCTACCCCCCTTAAAAAGAATCTCGTCCTCGAGATTTGTAAGGAACATGATACAACAAATTTAGCTTGTAGTCTAGATTTCAGTTTCTAGTTAGTTCAAAAATCAAGAGTCCCCTTTTTTTTATTAGTTAGTTATTAGGAGAGCATAGGTATTATATGTATGTCCACTTTATTATGTAGGATAAAGGATATCTTTTAAAGCCTATATAGGTTTGGGCAAGAAAGAGTGGGGTAAAGAAAGACTCCATCCAAGATTGTGGATCTTGACTCATCTTGGTGACCTCACTTGATCCTTGAAGACTTGAGTTGGTGCTTATCCTTCCTTGATGAAGTTGATCATCTTCTCCGGTCTCGTCTCATTGATTAGGAGTTAGTGTATATTATCGGGCTGGGGAATATGGCTAAAATAGATATGGGTGAGATTGACTACATGATATAGGTTAAAAGTTTGCTTGATGTTAGGTGGGGATAGACAGATTATGCAATCCATCAAGACTCTATTGATTGGTTTGCTATGTAACTTGTTATATAGGTCAAGTTGTTGGGTATGGCCGATTTGATCTAGGTCACCAATTTAGGCTTAAGTGATAGCCTTATCCTTTGTATCAGCATTAAGTAACTTACTCTAGATTAGATCATAATAGATTAGATAAAATCTAGATTAGGTTGGTATGACTAGATTAAACTAGTTAAGATTAGCTAGATCTACCAGGGTAGGATAAATATTATTAGGATATGTTAGAATCTTTTAAGATAGGATGGATTATATGATATAGGTAGGCCATTGTTCAAGGATAAGTTGGTATAAGACATTAATTTAGGTTAAGATATATTTGTAGAGACAGTGTCTAACCTATATCACCAACTTAACTAACTTGTTAATAACTCACTTTAGATTGGGTCATATTTAGATTAGATAGAATCTGGATTAGGTTGGATATAACTAGATTAGACTAGATAATATCTAATTACTTTGGATTAGATCTTGGTTGTTACTAGGGTGGGGTAAATATGCTTATTAGGACAAGATGAATCCATAAGGATAAGGTAGAATCTTTTGAGGTCAGTTAGATCTATTAGGATAAGATAGAATCTTTTCAAGACAAGATGAATCTATTAATAGTAATAGAGTATCTTTTAAGATAAGATGGATCTATTAAGTTAAGAGAGTGTCTTTTAAGATAAGAAGAACTTCTACGAAATAGATACCTTTTAGTGGAGGATAATCTAAGTTGTTTAGTTATCTTATGAATTCTATTTATGCCTATACGTATATGCAGATGTAATTGTGGACATTACTCCACAACTAATCACACTCAATCAAAGATCCAAATCAAACAAGTGTCATAAGAACAAACATTCAAATACATAGACACTTATAAAAATAGTTTTGTTTTTGTTCCTAGGATTAGGTCTCCTATTCCTAAAGTCACTTTAGGCACTGGATTTCAAAGTGTGAAATCCACATTTGTCTTTTAGAAAGAAAAGATAAGAATAATCAGAGTAAGCGGAAATTGATGAGAAAAAGAATAAGATAAGTTTAGAAAAGAATCAGAGTAAGGTAAGTAAATATTGGTTGTCCAGTTCTATCTAGGTTTCGTCCTACAGTCAACATTCCTCTGATACCACTTCTGTCACACCCGGGTTTCGGGGGCACCAAGACCCGGGCGCGAACATAAACACCAGGTATGCTGGGACCAAGTCTCACACATATGATGTATAGTGGTACAGGATCGAATGTCACAACTTTATATATAACAGGAGTTCTATACAAAATAAATAATTACATTATAAGGAGACAACGGTCCAGCAACCCAAAGTTGACTGGGAGACGACGACCTAGACCTCTCACGAACTCATCGCAGCATCCTCCAAGTGCTTCATCCAGTGGTACCTGTTCTTGACCTGTGGGGTGTGTGAGACAGCAAGAGTGAGCTCACATACGTTCATCGCTCAACAAGTTGTGGGGAATAAGGTGCATGAACTCGCCAAAGGTGGGAGCTCACGTGAAGTGTAAGGCTTACCAAAGAAGATGGTTAGAGCTGAGCATTGCTTTTAGAGTTGGTCAAAATTTTATTAGTAGTTACTAAGTATAAGTAAATACCAGCCCAATTAAATAGTAGAACAAAAGTAACAACTTCACCTGCGATGCAATGCATATGACAAATTGAATTTAGTTCCATAAATTAATCATGTGAGGGTCCGAGCTGCTCATGACCGTGAGCACGGCTAGTATACCAGTTTTACACTCTGCAGAGGTTGCACATCTTTACCCACAAGTCGTGTATCCCATGTCGCCAGGGTTTGCAAGGCCCTTAGACACTTCCGAGGTGAATGGCTAGGGATCCACTACGAGGCCTTTACAAAGTTCCACTAGCTTCCGAAAACCCGCTACAGTTTATAGGAAGTTCCAATGCAGGAATCCCTTGCAGGACCGCCATCGCAGCAAAAATCCTCCCGAGGGCCTCCCTACACTGACCACTCCCCTACTGCCCTTGCCCCTTTCGGGTAAGGTAGTCTTCCACTAGCTTTCCTAATTAATCAGCCAAGGGGTCCCATTCCTCCCTTGTGGTAGCACTGTTTTCCCGGGTGGTCGCTCCATGTTCCAATTAACATAATGATCTTATCATGAACAATAAATAACAACTGATAACAAAAGTGTAATCATGAATAGTGTATCTCCATACCCAAAACCACATATAGCACTAGCAAGTACTACCCAGAGATTCAGTGGTGAACAAGGTATAAAGATAGCCAAACTAGGGTAACCTATTGGGTCCCATCAAAATTAACCTATGCAGATCATTATGATTAATTAGAACATGAGTAGGTAAAAAGAAGTGATCAAGGGCACAACTTGCCTGGGCCTTGAGATTCCAGGTACCAACTTGCTTTTCAGATGACACGTGTCCTCGCGCTAGTCGTAGCAATTCAAACAAACATGGTATAGGCAAAATTAACATTACACCAAACATAAGAACAAAATACACATTAATAATATACATATTAAAATAAGATCATAGGAACAGGAATCATTAATTTTGGAGTTATAGATTTTAAGTTATGGATTTTCAAAGGTTTTATGTGTTTAAAATAGGATTAAGTGTGGGATTAATTTTCTTATTGTGGTTATGATAAAACAGAGACACTAAGTGCTAGAGAATAAAATTACAAAATTTTAGGAACTGGAATGAAGTAATTTAGAGTTCATATGCATTTTCTATGAATTATTGAAGTTCCAGCAATTATTTTCCTATTAAAAATCTATTTTCTATTTCATTTATTCAATTTAAACGATTTCTGGACTAGGCCTCATTTTCCAGAAAACCCAGGGGCTATCCCGCAAGATCGCCAAGACACAGAGAATAGTTGAGAGGGACGGCGGGTTCATTATAAAATACCGTAGGGTTTCTTTAGCAAAATGTACCCGCGAAGGGGTATCGGGGTACAAGAGCCGCCGGATCTAAAATCGTCGGTCCAGATTAGATCTACTCCGCGTATAACTGCTGCGCGCCCAGTACGGTCAGATCCCGATCCGACGGTCCAAATAAACCTAGCACCTACCCGAGCTCCCAACTCTCCGATCAAAGATCTACGGCTAATACTAGCTTCGGCCGAAACGTTATGTCCGCCCTACTCTCTGTCGTTCCTAACCGATCCAACGGTGGACATGTATCGTCACCTTCCCTCGAGCAGTAGACGACGGCGCATAGCTCACGGCGGCGGAAAGCCACCGGAAGGAACACAATCCGCCGCATCGGGCACAAATCCCCCAAACCAAAAGCTCCTATGCGTTGCCGAGATGACAGCGAACTCAACGGAGGAATTCTTACCTTGATTCCGGCAATGGGCGAACCGTCCCACGGAGTTTGGCGGACGCGCGGTGGTGTTCGCACAACAACGACGAAATTCGAGGGCTCTGGCCACCAATCCACAGCAGGGAACACCCCGGTTCAATCCCCGACGCACGGAGAGACGCACAGAGCCAAAATCGTGGACGCGACGGCGGTGTATACGAAGCCGGCCGGCGGCGCTGCTTTCTCTCCCTCTCTTCTCGATTTCTCTCTCTGTTGCGTGGCGCCGAGACAACTGTCGAGGAAAACACCCCAGGCACCGGATTTTATACTCAGATTAGCTAGGAACTCCACTGAAATCCGAATCCCACGGTGGTTCTGTTTCCGCCAAACGCGCAGGTGGCGTGGCGGATTTCGTTGCCGCGGACTTGGGGACGGGGACAAGTCCGACTGGTCGGGCCCATGTGCCAGTGAGTGTGGAGGCTGGTCAGGCGGGCCCGCGTGGCAGGCGGAAGGTGCTGTTGGCTGCGCGGTGAAAGATCCGTAGGTGGGCCGAAATGTGGGGATTCCAACCCAGGTAGGTTTTATTCTTTTTCTTTTTAGGTTCTGATTTATTTCATGATCATTTGAATCCAAATTTTGAACTTGAATATGAGTTTCAGCTTTGGGTTAATTATACAAATTCAAAATCTAGTCTTGGAATAATATATTTTTAATTACTTATTTTATCCACACAATACTTTATTTTCTTTTCCCTTCTAAATTCTAGAATTTCTTTCAAAATTTAAATTCCCATTTGGGTATCAATGTAATTCTTCTCTCATTATTTTATGTTGTCACAGAATGCACACACAAAATAAAATCCCAACATGATGCAGGTTTTAATGGCATATATTTATTTATTCTTAATTAATTATTTGTTTCTAGATATGGTGTTCACATGAAATGATAAACATGAGTATCACATGTAGATATCGAGCCATATACTTTCTTATTTTAAACTCTGCTTACAAAGTGGGTGTTACACATGAGCACCCCATGGCATCCATTCTTATGCATATATATGGTTATGTTAGAACACGAAGAAGAAGAAGAAGTCACTGAAGAGGGAACTCCACCAACCTCAGATCCTCAAGCAGGCAACTGCTTTTATTTCGATATTTGTGGATCCGAGCAGGACTCACCTGATAACAAAGGCAAGCCCCGGTGCATTTGCCACCCTCCTTGTGTTTTAAAAACCTTTATCACTTGCTTGATGCATTAGGTGATAGGAGTTGATTGCTAAAACAATTCCTGCATTACCTTCCTTGAATTTGATTACCTTCCTTGATCACCTGTTTTACAAAAAGATTTTGATGCTTAGTCTTGCTTTAGAAAAACAAAATGTTTTGTTTTTACAAAATATGATGTGGCAAAAGTGGGTGGGATGTTTTCGAAAATAAAATTTGATGGTGGATCCATCATGGCCGTGATGGTTTCAACATCGGAAAAGATGTACCTCTGCCAAGTACCAAACTTTGGGTTGAAATGATTAAGCTGAGACCGGGCGGTTGACTTGCACGAGAAAGGAGTCTCGGTGTAGTGTCTCCGTCTGAGTCGATTAAGGACCGCCTCGATGTAGGCTTGATGATCGAGGACCCTTTAACTGGTCACATGCCTCGTCATGGGTAAGCCTTGCCTCGGGCAGACTAAGGCCGGAATAAGATAACACGAAATGGGAGTGGAGCGGTGGCGAGAGTAGCGTGTACCCTCCGTGGCAAGAGGCTGGACGGTGGTGTATCTGTGCTCTCGGTTTGCGTGAACCTGATCCGGTCTTAAGAACCCCGGTGGCGGGTTGACATATGCAAGGGTTAAGTGCTACATATGTCGTGTGATTGGAGATCCTCAGCTGAGTATAATCGATTCGGATCGCCGTACCTTCGCAGTTATGAAGACTTGGTCACTGCCCTACACGTAGCATTCCACTAAAGATGATGGGTTTTTGTTAAGAAACTGGCTAGTGCAGGACCAGTGATTGAACTAGGGTAGAAAGAACTCTAGATGCAGGTAATTGAACCTAACTTGACAAATAAAATTGGATTTTTAAGGATCCACTTTAGTAAGCATTTCTGCAAAACAAAGTCTTTGATTACTTGAGAAGCCTTACCTTGACTCCCTAAAAGCCAGCATACCCTTGAGAGTCTTTTCCTTAGTCGGGTAAGTCTTGCTGAGTAATTCCATACTCAGGGTTTATCCCTTCGTTGTTTTTAGGTGAGGAAGTAGCAGACTTTTGCTGCTTCTGTGCCAAGGTGGTTCCCAAAGAAGAAAAACAAGACTGAAGTGCGGGAGGACTCGGTCCTCCACATAGGATCTTTTGCTTATAGCTTACTGGGAGAAGTTTGTGCCTCCCTTGGTTTGTATAATATTACTACTCTGCACTCACTTTTAGCCTGGTCTGTAATAAAATAACTCGAGCTTGCTTTTGAAATAAATGTAAGTTTATGTAATCCGCTTCCGCATTTCTTTATCTCCGATGTTTTGTAATGTCTGCAAGACGGGTGAAACGTTCCTGGTGAGGTCGGGAAAGATACCGAGCTTGTCAAGTGACTTAGGAACATCTACAGGGTGTCTGATGTCTGCTAGACAAGGACAACTGTAGGTGGGCCTAATTACTTGGGAGGTTCCGTCACATAGTTCTTCATATGCTCATGGTAGGAATAGACCTAGGCACCATCATGTTGCTTCTCATGCGCCTAAGAAGGCATCAAATGGACCAACCATGCTTTATCAAACATTTGATGCTTCATTTGTTCTTTTATGCAAAAATGATAAAGTAGTTGCTAGAAGTTTGTGACCTAATTGCAAGTGAGACAAAACCTGCATCTGGGTTCCAAAGTCTTTTGTGACTAACCTTGTAGGACCCAACAAGAGTTGGGTACCTAAAAGCAGGAAAGTAGGTGAGAACTACTCATCAAAGCAAGAATGTGATGATGACATCAAGACCACTGGAACTCCTACATATTGATCTCTTCGGACCCATTGCTTATTTTAGCATCAGGGGAAGTAAGTATGGTCTTGTAATTGTTGATGATTTTTCTCGCTTCACTTGGGTGTTCTTTTTGCAAGATAAAACTAAAACCCAAGGAACTTTAAAGCGCTTTCTAAGGAGAGCTCAAAATGAGTTTGAGCTCAAGGCGAAGAAAATAAGGAGCGATAATGAATCTGATTTCAAGAACCTTCAAGTAGAAGAATATCTTGAGGAGGAAGGAATCAAGCATGAGTTCTCCACTTCCTACACACCACAAAAAAATGGTGTAGTAGAGAGGAAGAACAGGACACTCATCGACATGGCGAGAACTATGCTTGGAGAGTACAAGACACCTGAGCGGTTTTGGTCGGAAGCTATAAATACGACTTGCCATGCCATAAACTGACTCTATCTTCATCGCCTCCTCAAGAATACATCATATGAACTCCTAACCGGTAACAAACCCAATGTTTCTTACTTTCGTGTATTTGGGAGGAAATGCTACATCTTGGTAAAGAAAGGTAGACATTCGAAATTTGCTCCCAAAGGTGTAGAAGGGTTTTTACTAGGTTATGATTCAAATACAAAGGCGTATAGGGTCTTCAACAAATCATCGGTTTAGTTTAAGTCTCTAGCGATGTTGTATTTGATGAGACTAAGGGGCCTCCAAGAGAGCAAGTTGATCTTGATGATGTAGATGAGTATGAGTTTCCAACGGCCATAATGCGAACAATGGCGATAGGTGATGTGCGACCGCAGGAACAACAAGATCAACCTTCTTCATCTACATTGGTGCATCCCCCAACTCAAGATTAGGAACATGTACCTCAAGTTGAAGGCTTGGATCAAGGGGGAGCACATGGAGAATAGGATAAGGAGGAAGAAGCACAACAAGCTCCTCCAACTCAAGTCTGGGCGACAATTCAAAGAAATCGTCCAGTGGATCAGATTCTGGGTGATATCAGCAAGGGAGTAACTACTCGCTGATGTTTAGCTAACTTTACTGAGCATTACTCATTTGTTTCTTCTATTGAGCCTTTTAGGGTACAAGAGGCCTTGTAGGATCTAGACTAGGTGTTAGCCATGCAGGAAGAGCTCAACAACTTCAAAAGAAATGAAGTATGGAGCCTGGAGCCACGTCCGAAGAAAAACGTTGTGGGAACCAAGTGGGTATTCCGCAACAAGCAATATGAACACGGTGTGGTGACAAGGAACAAGGCTCGACATATGGCAAAAGGTTGTGCCCAAGTCGCAGGTTTGGATTTTGAGGAGACTTTTGCACCTGTAGCTAGGCTAGAATCAATTCGCATATTATTGGTCTATGCCGCTCACCACTCGTTTAAGTTGTTTCAAATGGACGTGAAGAGCGCCTTCCTCAATGAACCAATCAAGGAGGAAGTATATGTGGAACAACCTCCTGGCTTCGAGGATGACAGGTATCTCGACCACGTCTACAAGCTCTCTAAGGCGCTCTATGGACTTAAGCAAGCCCGAAGAGCATGGTATGAATGCCTTAGAGATTTTCTTATTTCTAATGCTTTCAAGGTTGGGAAAGCTGATCCTACTCTCTTTACTAAGACTTGTAATGGTGATCTATTTGTATGCCAAATATATGTTGATGACATAATATTTGGTTCTACTAATTGAGAGCACCTAGAGGGGGGTGAATAGGTGATCCTGTAAAATCAAGAGCTAAATTGCCACAAAACTTAGATATTAAAGTGTTAGCGTGACTAAGTAGCTTTGAAGCGAGTTCTTATGAACACAACAATCACAGAGAATCCAACACAAGATACACGCAATTTTTATCCCGTGGTTCGACCAAGTAACACTTGCCTACTTCCACGTTGTGGTGTCCCAATGGACGAGGGTTGCACTCAACCCCTTTCAAGTGATCCAATGATCAACTTGAATACCACGGTCTTTTCTTTTAGAGTATTTTCCCGTTTGCGAGGAATCTCCACAATTTGGGGCCTCTCGCCCTTATAGTGATGATCACAAAAGAAACACAAAAGTAAGGGAGGGAAAAGCAACACACACAAGATTCAATCCGCAGCACACACATGCACACAAGTGAAGACTTGAGCTCAAATGACAACACGAGGAGTTCACAACTCGAATGGAGCTCAAATCACTAACACGACGAATCAAATGCGTGGGAGCGGAGTCTAGATGTCTTAGTACGCTTAGAGAATACTTGATTCCCTGCTCCATGCGCCTAGGGGTCCCTTTTATAGCCCCAAGGCAGCTAGGAGCCATTGGAGATCAACATGGAAGGCTAATCTTGCCTTCTGTCGAGTGGTGCACCGGACAGCTACTGTAGCATGTCCGGTGTGTGATTTCCTTCCAAATCGAGCGCAGCTGACCGTTACTCCTTCGGGTCGTTTGGCGCACCGGACACTGTCCGGTGCACACCGGATAGTCCCGTGCACCAGCCGATCATTGGAGCAGGCCATGTGTCGCGCGTTGATCGCGCGGCCAACCGTTGGTGCTGGCGCCGTTGGCTCACCGGACAGTTCGGTGAATTATAGCCACGTCGCCTTGTTACTTTTCCCGAGAGCGACGAGTTCGCCGCGGATGACTCACCAGACAGTCCGGTGCACCACTGGACAGTCCAGTGAATTATAGCTATACGACTCCCTCGATTCCTGAGAGTAGGTAGTTCACCAGAGGCTCGCCTGGGGCACCGGACAGTGTCCGGTGCACCATCGAACAGTCTGTTGTGCCAGGCCGAGCTAGACACAGCCAACTCTTTTCCAAGTCATTTCTTCTCTTCTCGGCACTGTTTCTAGCACTTAAATAACCATGTTAGTACTCAAAAACAATTCACTAAGTCTAGAAACATACCTTGTCTTTGATTTGCACCTTTTGCTTGTTTAGCACATAAGAGTTCAAAACATTTGTGTTGGACACTTAATCACCAAAACAATTATAGAAATGGCCCAAGGGCACATTTCCCTTTCAATTTCCCCCTTTTTGGTGATTTATGCCAACACATCAAAAAGCAACAAAAAGAGTGCAACATCAATGCAATTGAAGACCAAATTATTTTTTGCTTATGATTTGGCATATTTGGATCACTCTTTGCCATCACTTGGTTTGTTTTTGTAAATCAAATTAATTTTCCTATCACTAAGTCAAACATGCTTGTTTGGGCACAAAGAGAGATATTCCAAGAGTGAAATTGATCAAGTGCCAAAAACTCCCCCTTTTTCCCATAATAAAAAATCTCCCCCATAAGAGACCGAATTTTGCAATAAGAGCATTTTGGGCAAAATGCAAATTCTAGCTCTACTATTTTTGAAATTCACAAGTGGTAGCTGATCCATTTGCTTTGGCCTTAATTTCTCCACCTTTGGCATTAAGCACCAAAACGGGATCATTTTTGGCCCTTTAACCCCATTGCCTCACCAAAAATGTCAATTCAGAGCAAAAGGCAAATAGAGCATAAGAATGAACTTGGAATTAAATACACTAATACCAGAGTGCAGTGGAAGTCTTTGCATAGTCCAAAACCATTTTCCCCTTTCAATGCACCTTTTGAGACTGCATCAAGGGTACTCAACCAAACAGGTAAGTCTCAATGGGTCAAGTTGTAGCACATCTCCCCCTTAATATGTGCACCATTTGCATATGGACTTGTGAGGTCCGGGGAGGACGTGTACAACTTGAGCACCACAAATAAACAATAATGGATTTAAATGCATAAAGTGACATGATCAAAGGCATATAACACATGTAAGCTATAGATCAATCCAAGTTATGCGAATCTAAGACATTTAGCTCACTACGCAACCTGCAAAACCTTTTCTCATCTAAAGGCTTAGTGAAGATATCGGCTAGCTGGTTCTCGATGCTAATATGGTACACCTCGATATCTCCCTTTTGCTGGTGGTCTCTTAGGAAGTGATGCCAGATGTCTATGTGCTTAGTGCGGCTGTGTTCAACAGGATTATCTGCCAAGCGGATTGCACTCTAATTGTCACATAGGAGTGGGACTTTGCTCAGCTTGTAGCTAAAGTCCCGGAGGGTTTGCCTCATCCAAAGTAGTTGCGCGCAACACTGTCCTGCGGCAACATACTCGGCCTCAGCGGTGGATAGGGCAACGAATGTTTATTTCTTTGAACTCCAGGACACCAGGGACCTTCCTAGAAATTGGCACGTCCCCGATGTGCTCTTCCTATCAACCTTGCACCTGGCATAATCGGAGTCTGAGTATCCAATTAAGTCAAAGGTAGGCCCCTTTGGATACTAGATCCCAAAACAAGGCGTAGAAACTAAATACCTAAGAATTCGCTTAACGGCCACAAGGTGACATTCCTTGGGGTCGAATTGATATCTAGCACACATGCATACACTAAGCTAATAATATTCGAATAGACTCTAGCCTAGCCACAGGAGCAAAAGTCTCCTCGAAATCAAAACGTGCGACTTGGGCATAACCTTTTGCCACAAGTCGAGCCTTGTTTCTTGTCACCACCCCGTGCTCGTCTTGCTTGTTGCAGAACACCCACTTGGTTCCCATAACGTTTTGCTTTAGACGTGGCACTAGGCTCCAGACTTCATTTCTCTTGAAGTTGTTGAGCTCTTCCTGCATGGCCAACACCCAGTCTGGATCCTGCAAGGCCTCTTCTACCCTAAAAGGCTCAATAGAAGAGACAAACGAGTAATTCTCACAAAAATTGGCTAAGCGTGAGCGGGTAGTTACTCCCTTGCTGATATCACCCAGAATCTGATCGATGGGGTGATGTCTTTGGATCGTTGCTCGGACTTGAGTTGGAGGGACCCGTGGTGCTTCTTCCTCCATTGCTTGATCTTCTTGTGCTCCCCCTTGATCATGCCCTTCTTCTTGCGGTACCTATTCATCATCTTGAGTTGGGGGATGCACCATCGTGGAGGAAGATGGCTGATCTTGCTCCTATTGTTCCTGTGGTCGCACATCACCTATCGCCATCGTGCGCATTGCGGCCGTCGGAACTTCATCTATATCATCAAGATCAACTTTCTCTCTTGGAGAGCCATTAGTCTCATCAAATACAACATCGCTAGAGACTTCAACCAATCCTGATGATATGTTGAAGACCCTATATGCCTTTGTATTTGAGTCATGCCCTAGTAAAAACCCTTCTACTGCCTTGGGAGCAAATTTAGAATGTCTACCTTTTTCACTAGAATGTAGCATTTGCTCCCAAATACACGAAAGTAGGAGATATTGGGTTTGTTACTGGTAAGGAGTTCGTAGGAGGTTTTCTTGATAAGGCGATGCAGATAGAGCTGGTTTATGGCGTGGCAGGCTGTGTTCACATCTTCTGACCAAAACCGCTCAGGCGTCTTGAACTCTCCAAGCATCGTTCACGCCATGTCGATTAGTGTCCTATTCTTCCTCTCTACTACACCATTTTGTTGTGGTGTATAGGGAGCAGAGAACTCGTGCTTGATGCCTTCCTCCTCAAGATACTCCTCAACTTGCAGATTCTTGAACTCGGACCCATTGTCACTCCTTATCTTCTTCACCTTTAGCTCAAATTCATTTTGAGCTCTCCTTAAGAAGCGTTTTAGGGTCCCTTGGGTTTCTGATTTGTCCTGCAAAAAGAGCACCCAAGTGAAGCGGGAAAAGTCATCAACAATTACAAGACCATACTTACTTCCCCCGATGCTGAGGTAGGCAACGGGTCCAAAGAGGTCCATGTGAAGGAGCTCTAGTGGTCTTGATGTTGTCATCACGTTCTTGTTGTGATGAGTGCTTCCCACCTGTTTCCCTGCTTGACATGTTGCACAAGGTCTGTCTTTCTCAAAACAGACATCGGTTAGTCCTAACACATGATCTCCCTTTAGAAGCTTATGAAGGTTCCTCATCCCAACATGTGCTAGACGGCGATGGCACAGCCAGCCCATACTAGTCTTAGCTATCAAGCAAGCATCTAGATTAGCATTCTCTTTCAAAAAATCAACTAAATAGAGCTTGCCATCTAATACACCCTTAAAAGCTAACGAACCATCACTTCTTCTAAAGACAGATACATCTACATTTGTCAATAAACAATTATAACCCATGTTACATAATTGACTCACAGACAATAAGTTGTACCCGAGCGATTCAACTAAAAACACATTAGAGATAGAATGCTCGGATGTGATGGCTATCTTTCCCAATCCCTTGACCTTGCCTTGGTTCCCATCTCCAAAGATGATCGAATCTTGGGAATCCTTGTTCTTGATGTAGGAGGTGAACATTTTCTTCTCCCCGTCATGTGGTTTGTGCATCCGTTGTTGATAATCCAGCTTGAGCCCCCGGATGCATAAACCTGCAAGGCAATTTAAGCTTGGGTTTTAGGTACCCGACTCTTATTGGGTCCTGCAAGGTTAGTCACAATAACTTTTGGAACCCAAATACAAGTCTTGTCGCCCTTGCATTTGGATCCCAACTCCCTAGCAACTACTTTAGCATTCTTACATGAAAGTACAAATAAAGTGTTGCAAGCATGATAAATAGTAGACGGTCCATTGCACATTTTCTTAGGAGCATGAGACACAACATGATTTCTCCTAGGCCTACTTCTACCATGAACAAAAGTTGAACTAGAGGCGAACATAGCATGTGAATCATAAGCAGCATGATCATAACTCTTATGAGAACGACTAGCAATTTTCCTATCATAAATAAAGGCATGGTTCCTTTGAGGACTACTAGCCATAGGGGCCTTCCCTTTCTCCTTGTTGAGAATGGGAGTCCTTTGACTTGTTAAGTTCTTGGTTTCCTTTCGAAAACCAAGCCCATCCTTAATTGAGGGGTGTCTACCAACAGTGTAGGCATCCCTAGCAAATTTTAGTTTATCAAATTCAACTTTGCAAGTCTTAAGTTGAGCATTAAGACTTGCCACCTCATTGTTCAATTTAGTAATAGAAGCAAGATGTTCATCACAGGCATCAACATCAAAATCCTTACATCTATTACAAATAACAACATGCTCTACACATGAACTAGTTTTGTTAACTTCCTCTAGTTTAGTATTTAGTTCATCATTTAAACTCCTTAAACTAGAGACAGATTCATGGTAAGCAAACAACTCAGAGGATAGCATTTCATTCCTTTTAACTTCTAAAGCAAGAGATTTTTGAACACTAACAAATTTACCATGTTCCTCATACAAGATATTTTCTTGCTTTTCTAGTAATCTATCTTTCTCATTAAGAGCATCAATTAATTCATTAATTTTCTCTACCTTAGCTCTATCTAAACCCTTAAACAAATCAGAGTAATCTACTTCATCATCAGAAGATTCCTCATCACTAGAAGAAGAGTACTTAGGGGAATCTGGAATGCATACCTTCTTCTCCTTAGCCATGAGGCAAGTATGGCCTTTGTTGGGAAAGAGTGAAGACTTGTCGAAGGTCGAGGCAGCTAATCCTTCATCGTCGGAGTCGGATGAAGAGCAGTCAGAATCCCATTCCTTTCCTAGATGCGCCTCGCCCTTCGCCTTCCTGTAATTCTTCTTCTTCTCCTTCTTCTCATGTCTTTCTTGTGCCTGGTCATTCTCATTATTGGGACATTGAGCAATAAAGTGACCAGTCTTACCACATTTGAAGCAGGAGCATTTTCCTTTGTTTTATTCTTGTTGGGGTACTCCTTGCGTCCCTTAAGTGCGATCTTGAAGCGCTTGATGATAAGCGCCATCTCATCTTCAATTAGCCCAGCAGCCTCCACTTGTGCTACCTTGCTTGGTAGCGTCTCCTTGCTGCTAGTTGCTTTGAGAGCAACGGGCTATGGCTCGTAGACGGGTAGTGGACCGTTTAAGGCATCATCTACATATCTTGCCTCCTTAACCATCATGCGCCCGCTTACGAATTTTCCGAGGATTTCCTCGATCGTCATTTTGGTGTACCTGGGGTTTTCACGAATAAGATTCACAAGATGGGGGTCAATTACAGTAAATGACCTTAGCATGAGTCAGACAACATCATGATCCATCCATCTTGTGCTTCCATAGCTTCGAATCTTGTTGACCAGGGTCTTGAGCCTATTGTAGGTCTGAGTTGGCTCCTCTCCCCTGATCATCGCGAACCTCCCCAGCTCGCCTTCCACTAGTTCCATCTTTGTGATCATAGTGGCGTCGTTTCCCTCATGAGATATCTTGAAGGTGTCCCATATCTGCTTAGCGTTGTCCAAGCCACTCTCTTTATTATATTCATCCCTGCAAAGTGAAGCTAGCAAGACAGTAGTAGCTTGGACATTCTTATGAATTTGCTCATTAATAAACACAGGATTATCGGTACTATCAAAATGCATCCCGTTTTCTACAATTTCCCATATACTAGGATGGAGAGAAAATAGATGACTACGCATTTTATGGCTCCAAAATGAGTAGTCCTCTACATCAAAGTGTGGGGGTTTTCCAAGAGGAATAGAAAGTAAATGGGCATTCGAATTGTATGGAATACGGGAATAATCAAATGAATAGTTTTGATTAACCGTCTTTTTCTTTGACGAGGAGTCATCGTCGTCGTCCCTTGGTGAAGAAGAAGATGCATCGCTGTCGTAGTAGATGATCTTCTTGATGCGTCTCTTCTTCTTCCCGTCCCTCTTCTTTTGACTCGAGCCTGAGTCGGTAGGCTTGTCGTCTCATGGCTCATTGAGGAGGGACTCCTCCTTGTCGTTAATCACAATCCCCTTACCCTTAGGATCCATCTCTTCGGGTGGTTAGTCCCTTAGATGAAGAGTACGGCTCCGATACCAATTGAGAGCACCTAGAGGGGGGTGAATAGGTGATCCTGTAAAATCAAGAGCTAAATTGCCACAAAACTTAGATATTAAAGTGTTAGCGTGACTAAGTAGCTTTGAAGCGAGTTCTTATCAACACAACAATCACAGAGAATCCAACACAAGAGACACGCGATTTTTGTCCCGTGGTTCGGCCAAGTAACACTTGCCTACTTCCACGTTGTGGCGTCCCAATGGACGAGGGTTGCACTCAACCCTTTCAAGTGATCCAATGATCAACTTGAATACAACGGTCTTTTCTTTTAGAGTATTTTCCCGTTTGCGAGGAATCTCTACAATTTGGAGCCTCTCGCCCTTACAGTGATGATCACAAAAGAAACACAAAAGTAAGGGACGGAAAAGCAACACACACAAGATTCAATCCGCAGCACACACACACGCACACAAGTGAAGACTTGAGCTCAAATGACAACACGGTGAGTTCACAACTTGAATGGAGCTCAAATCACTAACACGACGAATCAAATGCGTGGGAGCAGAGTCTGGATGTCTTAGTATGCTTAGAGAATACTTGGTTCCCTGGTCCACGTGCCTAGGGGTCCCTTTTATAGCCCCAAGGTAGCTAGGAGCCGTTGGAGATCAACATGGAAGGCTATCCTTGCCTTCTGTCAAGTGGTGCACCGGACAGTCCGGTGCGCCACCGGACAACTACTGTAGCATGTCCGATGCGCGATTTCCTTCCAAATCGAGCGCAGCCGACCGTTGCTCCTCCAGGTCGTTTGGCGCACTAGACACTATCCGGTGCACACCGGATAGTCCGGTGCACCAGCCGACCGTTGGAGCAGGCCACGTGTCGCACGTTGATCGCGCGGCCGACCGTTGGCGCTGGCGCCGTTGGCTCACCAGACAGTCCGGTGCACCACCGGATAGTCCGATGAATTATAGCCACTTCGCCTTGTTACTTTTCCCGAGAGCAACGAGTTCGCCGTGGATGACTCACCGGACAGTCTGGTGCACCACCGGACAGTCCGGTGAATTATAGTCGTACGACTCCGTCGATTCCTGAGAGTAGGTAGTTCACCGGAGGCTCACCTGGGGCACCGGACAGTGTCCAGTGCACCACCGGACAGTCCGGTGTGCCAGGCTGAGCTGGAGTTGGCTGTACACAGCCAACTCTTTTCCAAGTCATTTCTTCTCTTCTCGGCACTATTTCTAGCACTAAAATAACCATGTTAGTACTCAAAAACAATTTACTAAGTCTAGAAACATACCTTGTCTTTGATTTGCACCTTTTGCTTGTTTAGCACATAAGAGTTCAAAACATTTGTGTTGGACACTTAATCACCAAAACAATTATAGAAATTGCCCAAGGGCACATTTCCCTTTCACTAATCAAAAGTCTTGTGAGGAGTTTAGCAGGGCAATGATGCAGGAATTCGAGATGTCTATGATAGGTGAGTTGAACTACTTGGATTCCAAGTGAAGCAACTCAAGGAAGGGACCTTCATCTCCTAAATGAAGTACACCCTAGACTTACTCAAAAGGTTTCGGATGAAGGATGCAAAGCCTGCAAAGACACCGATGGGAACGAACGGGCACTTGGACCTCAACAAAGGATGTAAGTTCGTTGATCAAACGACATACCAGTCTATGATAGGTTCTTTGCTTTACCTTTGTGCTAGTAGACCAGATATTATGCTAAGCGTATGCATGTGTGCTAGATTTCAATCCGACCCCAAGGAATGTCACCTTGTGACCGTGTAACACTCTAAGTTTCAATTTTGTGAAAATAACCAAAGGTTTTAAATCTAAACTCATTTCCTTAAGAATATTCATAATTTCGAAGTTACTACTCCCAAAATTAATATAATTTTTTTAGACTAAAATAAAAGGTACCTAGATAAACTAAATTATCCTTGGATTGAAATTATATAAAAGAATTATGAATAAACTATTTCTTAATATATAATCTACAATATAAATTATATTTCCCTAAAATTCATGAGATGTGAACTATTCTCTATTTCATGATTGGAATCATGTATAAAAGAACTAAAATAAAACAAATCTAAATATATATATAGTTTTGCATTCATGCTGGTGTTTTATTTGTGCATCTAAAAGTAAAAAAGTTTGGAATTCAAACTTGATTTTGATTTGAATTTAAAATAGAAATCAGAAAAATAAAAAGAAAAAGAGAAGACCTCACCCTGTGCTACCTGGGCCGCTTCTTCCCTCGTGGTCGGCCCAACCCGCATGACCCACTTCCCATACCTTTCCCCTCCCTCTCGCACAACCGTCCGCGCGGATGTTCGGTGATGACACTGACAAGTGGGTCCCATTCTTTAGCCCTGCCACGCAGTGTCCCGTCTGACTGCTTTGTGGGACCCATCGGTCATACTCATCCCCTCCCTATACCGAACTCCTCCACTGGTCCTCCATGATCCGCGCCAACCTCGGGAACGGATTGACCAGGCTCGTCCTCGCCCTAGGCTATACAAATCAAGCCCCACGACCCCTCCTCCTCACCCCATTCTAGTCAGAAGCACCGTCACCGAGCACCACCTTGGCCATGAGTGAGGGAGAGTGTCGTCGGGTGGGATCTGGGATAGCCGCCACCGTTGAATCGGGAACACGTTGTTGCTATGAACTCGGCAGATGCACGGGGGAATTTGGAAGCAGGCATAGAAGCTTGCAGTGGTGTTGGCGGGTGGTGTAGGGCCTTGTGTTCACCGAAATCGGTCGCTTGAGAGAACTCATGGCGGCGGACCCGCATGGCTCCGTGGGCAAGGAGTCCTGCGACACGCTTCCAGGTAAGAAATCATCGATGAAGTTCACGTTGCCCTCCTTCCCATGTTGCACTGATCGATATAGAGTTTGGCATCCTAGTACCGCGTGTAGCGCGCCTCCGGCAGGAAACCATCGTAGTTGCTGGGCGGCGTCGTCGTTGGTGCCGGCATGGGAGGAAGAAGATACCGTGACCATTAGATCTCGAACGAGTGGTCTGGATTAGATATGATTAGGCCGGTTCAGTTGGGTGATCCGAACTATTAGTATAACAACGATCGAATCCAGACCGTTCTCCAATATTTAAAATTTGGGCCATCAATCTTGGATCTGACGGCATCAGACACGTACCGCTTCGTCCCATCCACGATCTAATCTGCATCGTCCGTTTTAGATCTGATGGTCCAAGCTTCAAGATACCTCTTCGCCATAGCACTTTTGCTTATAAGCCCCTGCAGTTTTTGTGAATAAACCCGCCATACCCGCACAGTTTAAAACAGTTACAAATAGGTCCCTGGAAATTGCATAAATATCCTTGCAAGCAATTATAAGTATAAAAATTATATAAAATGACTCTTAAAACTTGTTTTGTCCATAATTTATGGGTTTTAACTCCAAATTGATCTGTTCAAGTCGCGTTAGCTTAGTAATAAAATCTACTACGCACTAACAAACCTTATTTTATCATATCCCATAATTTTATAATTAAATAATTATTTACCCTTTGAGTAGTAGATTTATGTTATTAATCAAGGTTGACATGTCTAAGATTTTAATCATATGATTTCTAAACAAGATATAATATAGATTAAAGTTAAATTGGTCATTTAGTGAATATTCTCTCATATGATGTATACTAATCAATTTGTAATGTAGTTTAATTACTTAATCACATAGGTCTTACGGATATAATACCTCTTAAACTGTAACTCTGATTTTAGTGGTTATCGAGCCTACGATCTCGTTACGACACATAGATCATTATTATTCAGTTTGTATTTATGTTTGTTGTGATGTTAATTTTGCCTATACCATGTTTGTTTGTATTGATACGAATAGCAGTGAGGTCATGAGAACCTGAAGATCGTCCTGGTACCTGGAATCTCGAGTCCCAGGCAAGTTGTGCCCTTGATCACTTCTATTTACCCAATAATATTCCTGTTAATTATTATGATCTGCACAGGTTAATTTTGATGGGACCCAATAGGTTACCCTAGTTTGACTACCCTTATGCCTTGGTTACCACTAAACTTTTGGGTAGTACTTGCTAGTGTTTTATGTGGATTTGGGCATTGAGATACACATTATTCATGATCATGCTTTTATTATCAGTTTGTTATTTATTGTTCATGATAAGATCATTATGATAATTGGAACATGGAGCGACCACCTGGGAATATAGTGCTACCACAAGGGTGGTATGGGACGCCCTTGGCTGACTAATTAGGAAAGCTAGTGGAGGACTACCTTACCCGAAAGGGGCAAGGGCAGTAGAGGAGTGGTTAGTGTAGGGAGGTCCTCGGGTTGATTTTGCTGCGATGGCGGTTAGGCGAGGGATCCCTGCATCACGACTTCCTAGAAATTATAGCGGGTTTTCTGAAGCTAGTGGTACTTTGTAAAGGCCTCGTAGTGTTACCCTGCCTCGCTTCCTTGGTAGTGGTGTATGGCACTCATGACCCCTTGGTAGATGGGTAACATGACTTGTGGGTAAAGATGCGCAACCTCTGCAGAGTGTAAAGCTGGTATATCAGCCGTGCTCACGGTCATGAGCGGCTCGGACCCTCACATGAGTAATTTATGGAACTAAAATTAATCTGTCATATGCATTGCATCGCGGGTGTTGTTACCAATTTTGATCTATTACTTATTTGGGTTGGTATCTACTTACACTTAGTAACTGCTAATAAAATTTTGACCAACTTTAAAAGCAATGCTCAGCTTTAACCATCATGTTTGGTAAGCCTTACACTTCACATGAGCTCCCACCTTTGGTTAGTTCATACACATTATTCCCCACAACTTGTTGAGCGCTGAACGTATGTGAGCTCACCCTTGTTGTCCCACACCCCCCACGGGTCAAGAACAGGTACCGTAGGATGAGGCACATGAAGGATGTTGTGATGAGTTCGTGAGAGGTCTAGGTCGTCGTCTCCCAGTCAACTTTGGGTTGCTGGATCGTTGTCTTCATATGATGTAATTATTTAACTATTTTGTATAGAACTTTGTTATTTATTAATGTTGTGACATTCGTTCTGTACCATGGGTTATCATATGTGTAAGACTTGGTCCCAGCACACTTGGTGATTATGTTCGCACCCGGGTTTTGGTGCCCCCAAAACCCGGGTGTGACAGGCCGTTAAGCGAATTCTTAGATATTTAGTTTCTACGCATTGCTTTGGGATCTAGTATTCAAAGGGGTCTACCTTTGACTTAATCGGATATTCAGACTCCGACTATGTCGGGTGCAAGGTTGATATGAAGAGCACATCAGGGACTTGTCAGTTTCTAGGAAGGTCCCTGGTGTCCTGTTGCTCTAAGAAACAAACATCCATTGCCCTATCCATCGCTGAAGTCGAGTATGTTGCCGCAGGACAGTGTTGCGCGCAACAGCTTTGGATGAGGCGAACCCTCCAGGACTTTGGCTACAATATGAGCAAAGTTCCACTCCTATGTGATAATGAGAGTGCAATCCGCTTGGCAGTAATCCTATTGAACACAACATCACTAAGCACATAGACTTCCAACATCACTTTTTGAGAGACCACCAGCAAAGGGGAGATATCAATATTTATCATATTAGCACCAAGAACCAGCTAGTCGATATCTTCACCAAGCCTTTAGATGAGAAAAGGTTTTGCAGGCTGCGTAGTCAGCTAAATGTCTTAGATTCACGGAACTTGGATTGATCTATAGCATACATGTGTTTTAAGCCTTTGATCATGTTACTTTAAGTGTTAATGTCTTTACTTGCTTATTTTTTGGTGCTCAACTTGTACAAGTCATCCCCAGACCTCATAAGTCCCTATGCACATGTTTAGGGAGAGGATGTACTACAACTTGATCCTTTGATACTAACGTGTTTGCTTGAGTACTTCTGATATAGTCTCAAAGTTGAATTGAAAGGGAAAAGGTGAACTTGGACAAAGAAAGGGCTTCCACTGCATTCTGGTATTAATGTATCTTGTCCTAAGTTCTTCTTTGTGTTTTCTCATTGCATTTGATCTTATTTGACATTTTGGTGAGGCAATGGGGTGAAAGGGCCAAATAGTTCTCCTGTTTTGGTGCTTAATGCCAAAGGGGGAGAAATTAAGGCCAAAGCAACTGGATCAGACAACCACTTGTGAATTTCAAATTTTTAATGTTAGATTTTTGGTGTTTGTTCAAAACCCTCTTATTGCAAAAAAAAATTTGTTCTCTTGGGGGAGAAATCTAATTATGGGAAAAGGGAGAGTTTTTGGCATTTGATCAAATTTACTCTTGAAAGATCTTTTGATTTGCCAAAACAAGTGTTTTTGATATAGAGATAGGAAAAAACTTGTTTTGTGAAAATAAACCAAGTGGTGACAAAAGTGATCCAAATATGCCAAATCCTGTGTGAAACAAATTGGTCTTCAATTTGCACTCTTTAGCTTTTCTTTGAAAATGTTGTTGCATTTTGAGTTGCTTTTAATGTGTTGGCATAAATCACATATGGAGCAGGTGGAGCCCTGCAGGAGTATGATTCTCTGTAGGAGTATGTGGCAAGAATGTGTTTTCAGTTTTCCAACCACCTTTTTACCATCTTCACTTATGTATCTTGCTAGGTTATCCGCAAATCCATCAGGAAACTTGATACCTTTGAGGAACTTGCAAAACTCGACTTTCTGATCCTTCCCCAACACATATGGAGTAGGTGGAGCCCTGCAGGCCGAGTTTCCATCTTGTTGCAAGTGCAGTTCAGGACTTATGCCCATATCATACAAATCTAGCCTTGCATTATGTGTGTCCTTGGACTTGCCTGGTATACTAAGTAGTGTGCAAAGAATATTTTCACATACATTTTTCTCTATGTGCATCACATCGAGATTATGTGGATGCATCAAATCTTTCCAATATGGCAATTGCCACAACCCAGATTTCTGGCTATAAATCTTTGGACCATCACTACGCTTCCTTTTATTTCCAGTAATGTCAGCCTACTTCCTTGGCCTGACATCTTTCACCTTCTCTAGCTCTTGTAGGACCTCATCCATAGTAAACCTGCCAGGCTCAACTTTGTTTTCACGCTTACCATTGAAATCCAAGCTATTCTGCCATGGATGTGTCCTTTTAAGGTAATGACGATGTCCAATGTAGCATAACTTGTTCCTTATTGCCAGAGACAACGGATTCTTGTCGCAATAAATACATGCATAATACCCTTTTGTTGTTCGCCCAGATAACGTGGCCAACGCTGGATAATCATGTATACACCATAGTACAGCAGCACGAAGGTCGAACTTCCTACTAGTACATGCATCATAGGTCTTGACACCCTTCCATAGCTTGAGCAGTTCTTCAATTAGGGGCTCAAGGAACAAATCAAAATCCTTTCCTGGACATCATGGACCTGGGATGAGTAAAGACATAAAGCAGTTTGTTGGATTCATGCATTCCCATGGTGGGAGATTAAGCGGTGTCACAAGCACTGGCCACATACTGTACTGGGTACTCATGTTGCCAAATGGATTGAATCCATCGGTAGCTAAGGCTAGCCTCAGGTTCATCGGATCATCTGCAAAACTTGGGTACTTTCGGTCAAAGTCCTTCCACGTTTCCCCATCAGCTCGATGGCTCATCACATTGGCGACTGGCTTCCTCACTTTCTTGTGCCATTGTGTTTCCTCTTAAGTTTGTTTTGAAGCAAAAATTCTTTTCAACCTTGGCAACAGTGGAAAATGCCTCAAAACCTTATGTGGAACCCGCTTCGAACCAGTTTCATCTTTCCATCTAGACTCCTTGCATACTAGGCACTCATTCATTTTAGCATTAACATTCCGAAACAACACATGGATGTTTTCATATCCAAGGCCTAATTCTTTAAGATATTTCATGGCCTCATTATATGATTTTGGCAACTCACTGTTAGGGTATCCATCGGACATCAGCTTCATCATTCTGAAAATGCTGTATTGCTGATTCGATAACGAGACTTCATATACAACATCCTCACCATAAAAGAAAATTTTGAATGGCTAGAACCCGGACTAAGCGCCTTCTTTGAATCTCCAAGAACTCCTACAAATCTTGGCTCTTCTCCATCAGCCTCTGCCACTGCAAACAGTTCACCGATCATCTCAGGTACTCCATGATCATCATCGTAAACATCATCGTCCACATCCATATGTATCCCAAAGTCATGATCATATCCTTCGACCACCTCCTCTGTACCCTCAACTTCTGTATCTGCCGGCTCCCCATGATGAATCCACCTCGTGTATGTAGCTGACATTCCATAAATGTGTATATGAGTTTCTACTTCACTCTGAGGTCACAGCCTTTGACTAAGACAATTCACGCACGAACAACGAATGTGTGTGTCTTCTGGGTATCTTTCACTAACAAAATTCATGAACTCTTCAACTCCTTTCACATATGCAGGTGTGAATTGTTTCCCATAAACCCATCTTCTATCCATCTATTTTGACAATAAATTAAAACTTGCATTAACTCCATAACTATGATTAAATTGAAAAATATTGAAAACCACATCAAACACATGCATATATGAAATAAAATTCAAACGCACATGGAACCTTATTGTCAAAAACACAACACATCAAACCTTGGCTTTTGTCCCCGCCCTACCGTTGTTCTTTCCACGCCCGCCGTAGCTCTGCGCACGACGCCGCTGCTTTGCCGCGCCCGAAGCTTCTCTGCCCTCGCTGTTTTCACGATGACGCCGTTCTTCCAACGGCGAACCTAGGATTTTGGAGGGTATGCATCATAAAACTTAATAATTAACCGGAAATTTTGAACTAGATTACAATAGAGCCCAAACATATGAAATATGAAATTTGCAAGAAACAGTGATTGAAAGATAATTACCATACTATTTGCATCTTGAAAGATAATTATTTAATTTGCATCTTGATGAATGGATGAATTATTAATCTATCAAAACTTATGGACTTACTCAATGCATCAATGGATCAGGCGACAAGATCGCTCGTTCGCTGCAACGCTACCCAGTTGCCGATCAAGCGGACGACCAACGCCGGCGTCTTTGTGTGCCGTAACCTGAGGGCCGAGACTGAGATCGTCAATTGTAGAACGTAGAAGCGTAGATCGCAGAAGGCAGAAGCAGAACAACCATGCAGATCGCAGAATGGCGGCTGGGAACACCTTAACAGAACGACAGATGTGAACAGCAGCCGAACAGGTACTATGCTAGCGATTCTGTTCTGATTAGGCCCAACTGACCAACTTATGCACTCTAACTTTCTTTATTTATAAGAACAAGCGAGTAGTCTAGTGGTAACACTGATTTGAAGCAAGGCGCGGGTCTCTGGTTCGAAGCTCTGCGGGAGCAATTTTTTTCCAAATAAATCTTAGCACATGCGTCGCTGGGCCACGCGTCGCCACTTCGAGTTGGTGGACCAGGGCTGTGTCCCACTTTACCAAAAAAATGTGGCCCATGTAGGCCAAGGATCCCACGCCGTCAAGTGGTGTACACATGGGGCGTTGTTTACTAAAACTCATCTGTGACCAATTTATTTCATCATTACGTCAGCCAAACAAGGCAAATTAGCGATGACGATATCAAATCTAATCTGTGACGAAATTGTTGCGTCCAAAATTTGTGTCTATGACGTTCCTTTCATTTTCATCATTAATATTCAAGTCTAATCTTCGTCACTTGTAATTGTTGACGAAGATGTAAATTTGGTCATAGAAAGGTATCAATCTGTGACTGAAGTCACCAGCGTCACGAGACAATCGTCACTGATGATCACATTCTTACTAGTGTGGGGGAGAAATCTAATTATGGGAAAAAGGAGAGTTTTTGGCATTTGATCAAATTTACTCTTGAAAGATCTTTTGATTTGCCAAAATAAGTGTTTTTATATAGAGATAGGAAAAAACTTGTTTTATGAAAATAAACCAAGTGGTGACAAAAGTGATCCAAATATGCCAAATCCTATGTGAAATAAATTGGTCTTCAATTTGCACTCTTTAGCTTTTTCTTTGAAAATATTATTGCATTTTGAGTTGCTTTTACTGTGTTGGCATAAATCACCAAAAAAGGAGAGATTGAAAGGGAAATGTGCCCTTGGACCATTTCTATAAATGTTTTGGTGATTAGATGTAACACCCCAGGTGTTTATATTCCGCTCGACAACGAGTATGGATTTAAGCACGTAATATTAGTGGGTAAACGGATGCTAAATTTTAATCGTCTTCGCCTATCGCGATTTTAATATCGCGTCGGTTTCGTCTGCGCGAGTGCGACATCATTTTTATTTTTATCTGTTCGGGCTTGTCCTAAATTTTCATGTTCTTCGGAACATAGTCGTTCCGAACATCGGTGCGTCCGGTGATTATTTAAAATACATCGCTTGCGCGAATACGAATTCAGAAGCTCGACCCACTCGGATGATTGTATCCCAAACAAATTAATTGGGACTCAACGACAGAAATGTTCGGAGTAAAATAATCCGAATCACGCATCGTCCGAGAAAAATCATGCGCGAGATTATGATCCCATTCGTTCTTCAGCATGTTGTTGTGGCGACAAAATCGCTTATACGATAGCGGATTTGGTTTCGGCTAATTTTAGTCGAATCCCACAGAGCAAATTACCGAAGACGAAATTAGTCTTATTCAGGCCGTCGTTTCTCGCCGGATTCAAAACTTCAGATATAAATAATGGGTAAAAATTCATCTAACTCCAAAGTATTCCACAAATTAAAACTCTGTCCAATTATTGTTGTCTGTGTCATTTTTTGGATCCCTGACTATATCTTTTAGACTCATCTACTAACATCAAAAATATCTGTGATTTCTAAAAAAGGAGAGAAAAGAAAATAAAAAAGCGAAAATATCTTCTAATCCTATCCTGACGCCGCCCTACCCCTGCTGATTTTTTTCTACGGCACTGCCCCTGCTCCTTTTTATATGTGCGCGTTTCTCCTCTTCCTCCCCACGCGCTCTTCTCTCCCTCCATTCTCCTCCTGCGTCGCACCAAGCTTCCCCTCTCCCTCTCCTATGGTGGCCGCAGCGCCCTGGTTCCAGCTCGCCCTCGCTGCAGAGCTCTCTGCCGTGCCCATGGCTGCCTGCGCCGCGCACCTGCTTCCCTGGATCTGCTCGGCGTTCGTCTCCTTGCTCGCCGGCAACCTTCTCTCTGTCCTCCAGTGCCGTGCCGGCTTGGAGCTCCAATGGCCACGCCCTGTGCACGCGCCGTCGTCGGACCCCCTGTGTCCGCGCCCCTTCTCCTTGCTCCTGCTCGGTTCCATCCATGGCCGAAGCCCCTCCTTGCTCGGAGCTCCCTAGGGTCGCGCCCCTCTACTCACCTGTTTTAGCTCGCCCAACCGAGCGTCCCCCTCCATGGCAGCCGCCTGGCCGAGCTCCTTCCCTACCCTCTCCCCTTTAGCTCGCCACACCCTGCTGAAGATCTCCCAAGGCACCCCGGCTTCCCGGCTTCGAGCTCGCCCACCTCGTCCATGGCCGTGCCCAGCTTATGTGCTCTGTGCGCGCGCCGCGTGCTCCTCTCTGCTCGGTTTCAAGCCTCTGCGCCGCGCTTTGCTTCCTGGCGCTCGCCCTATCCGCTCAAGCGCAAGCTTAGCCGAGTCCCTCTGTTGCGTGCCTGGCTCGCCCAGCTCCCTTGCTCCTGCTGCTCGCCGTCTCTGTACCGGCCGTGCACGCGATTCTCTCTGTTCCCTCACCGCGGCTCCCTCCTGCTCGGCCCCTACGTTGCGGCCACCGGATGGCGCGGTCGGGGTTGGCTGATTCGTTCGTTGGGGAGCCGTTCTCAGTTGCTCGCCGTGGTCGGCTCCTGCTCCCTAATCGCCTCCGCCGCGACCTCACCGTCGTTCTTCGGCTCGCTGCGCGCCCTGCTCCACTCGTGCTCGGATCCCGCCATTAACGCCCAGTCATGTGTTCTATTTCCTAGCTCGGATCTCGTCAGCCGTCGTTCTCTAACCCGTGTGTCGTCGGCGTCGTGGAGTTTTGGTTTGATCGGCCCGTCGTTGACCTCGCCGGTGTCGTCAAACCGTCAAACCTCGTTCTTCCCTACTCGATCTCGTCGAACTTCGAATCCTAGACATTAGGCAAAAATAAGCCCAAGTGTCAGGTGAAGACGAAGCCAGCAGCGTGGTGTTCACCAAGTGCACGACAAAACGCTCGAACAAGTCGTCGATCATCATCCTCGTCTACGCCAAGATCTGAGAAGATTAGGCATAGAAGGAAATAAATCAGTACATGGCCAGAGATTTCTCAATGTGGATGAAGATGAAGCGCGATTCGACGCAGCACTCACCCTATTTTCGGTGAAATGCTGAGCTGAAAGGCATCGTCGATTTTGTTTTCAAGTCGGATGTCATAAGGGTAAGTTGATTCATATTCCAGTCAACTAGGCCTATAAATAGATTAAATAGAATTGTTGGTCACAATAAATGTTATTAATTTAGCATGCCTATATTGTGATGATCGATTTAAGTAAATCGGTAAATCAAGTAATTAAGATACACAGTTTAAAGAGTTAATAAAAAGCTAGAAATAAAAATAGATGTTCTAGTGTTAATATGTCAATTTGGTTAATGGATGTAGTCGATGCCCTGCTATGATATCCATGATGCTTAATGCTTGGTTTTAAGTGTTTCATCCTTTTTAGTGTAGATTATCTATATTATACTCGTTATACTCGTGCTCATACATGTGCATCGTGCATCTCATGAGGTACGATAAATAATTGAGGGATGCGGAAGACGATCCAAGTCGACCCCAAGCACGGGCTAATCCGCAGGATGAAGCTGATGGACCAACCTGAAGATGGTTAAATCAATTAAATGCTCGGTCGAGGGATACTCGTCAAGCGGACATCGCCTAACAACACTAACCTAGTGTTACTCTAGGCAAGCCCCGGTGCATTCGCCACCTCCTTGTGTTTTAAAATCTTTATCACCTTGTTTGATGCATTAGGTGATAGGAGTTGTGTGCTAAACCGTTGATGCATTTCCTTCCTTGGGAATTTGATTACCCTTCCTTGATACCCTTTTACAAAAAGAATTTTATGGTGCTTAGCCTTGCTCTAGAAAAACAAAAATGTTTTGTTTTAAAACAAAAGTGACGCTTCAGTGGGTGGGAATGTTTTCAAAAATAAAACTTGATGGTGGATCTGTCAAAGGCCTTGATGGGTTCAACATCGGAAAGGATGTACCTCTGCTAGGTACCAAACTTTGGATTGAAATTAATAAAGCTGACACCGGGCGGTTGACTTGCACGAGAAGGGAGTCTCGGTGTAGTGTCTCCGTCTGAGTCGATTAAGAACCTTGTCGATGTAGGCTTGATGATTGAGGACCTTTTAACTGGTCACATGCCTCATCATGGGTAAGCTTTGCCTTGGGCAGACTAATACCAGAATAAGATAACACGCAATGGGAGTGGAGAGATGGCAAGAGTAGTGTGTACCCTCCGTGGCAAGAGGCTAGACGGTGGTGTATCTGTGCTCTCGGTTGGCGTGAACCTGATCTGGTCTTAAGAACCCCAGTGGTGAGTTGACATATGCAAGGGTTAAGTGCTATATATGTCGTGTGATCGGAGATCCCCAGCTGGGTATTAATCGATTCGGATCGCCATTACTTCTCGGACATGAAGACTTGGTCACTGCCCTACACGTAGCAATCCAGTGAACTGAAGGGATGATAAAAAGATGGCTAGTATAGGCCAAGTGCTTGAACTAGGGTAGAAAGAACTCTAGATGTAGGTAACTTTACTTAACCTGACAAGTAAAAATGGATTTTTTTAAGGATCCACTCATAGTAAGCTTTTCTGCAAAACAGAGCCTTCGATTCTTGATAAGCCATACCTTGAATCCCTCTAGCCAGCATACCCTTGAGAGTCTTTTCTTTAGTAGGGTAAGTCTTGCTTAGTAATTCCGTACTCAGGGTTTTATTCCCTGTTGTTTTTCAGGTTATAGTTTTGTGTTGCTGATGATGGTGTTAAGTGCCGGTGGGCTCGGCCTTCTTATAAGTCTAAGTAACCCATCTATACTTCTTATTGAGGATGGCCACTTGAGCTAGCATATATTTCAAAACTATAAATAATTTATAATAGTTCAAAGTTTATTTCTTTGAATCACTATTGTAATCACTCCGATAAACATAAAGTAAAATTTTTGTAACTTGTAAAATTGGGTAATAAGATTTCCGCTGCAAAACTGTTGGTGTGTGTGATTTGTGTTACTTAATCTTGCGATCCTGGTTGTAAGAGGTTTATCTGATGTCCTTGGGGCAATCGGACGGATCCTGTTAAGTTATCTAGTGCACATGCATAGCCATCTGAGGTCTTTGAGACAAGGACATGTGCATGTGGGCCCAATAACTTGGGAGGTTCTGCCATAGCTGGTATTGGAGCCTAATTAAGTATATACGGTCACATACGTATTTTAAAAACAAAGTTTTGGTTTTAGAAAACCTATTTTCAACTAAACACATTGTTTGGTTTTGAAAAACAGTTTTGAAAAACTATAATGCTAGGACATCCTGTGTTAAGCCCTAAACTAAGGACTATAAGGTGGCTTAGTTGAAAACCACTAACCCACAACCGGGGGTATTGTATTGTTATTTTTTAGGCCATTCGGTTTTGAATGGATCAACGCTCAAGGTAAGGTGAGTTGTGAGAGCATGACCGAACAATCATCGGTCTAGGGGAGAGTATAAAAAGCGCTTGATTATATACATGTTCCACATATGTATATATGAAGGCTACGATGTGGAGTATTTACTTTTCTGGGAATTTAGTACCCCATGGATGTGTATGGGTATACAGACATGGGAATACTGAGAAGTGTAATGTACTTGTAACGACGCACCTACGCTCAGGTAAGTAGGTGAGTTACCATAATGAGTTGCCCTATGGTTAAAGTGTGGCAACGGCGCCTATGCGTGGCTCGGCGCTTAATGATGAGCTGGCCTCCATATAGCAATATATGGAGTATAAACTGTGATAAACTATCATGTGTGACTTGCATCATTGGGAAATTGGGCTGTGATGGAATTTTCTGCAGGTACACTAACCTCGAAAACGTATGTGTAGCTAACGACTAGCAATATACCGTGAGAATCGTAAGTATGCCACCGATATAGAACGTTATTGCCACAGTATGTTGGCAAAACTCGTGTGGACGAATAGGACGAGCATGCATCCAGATTGTTGCATCATGTTTGTCACCTATACACCCAAGATGCTTCTCTCATCTTTATTCTAGTAGTCGATGATTGTAAATAATGTGGTGTAATGTTGCATTATGAACTATAATGAAATAGTTGTCCTTCATTCTTTAGGTAACCTATTTAGGTGTTATATATGTGTTTGTTTGGGTATTTGATGTGCTGATAGAAGGTTGATAGTTTGTTTGCTTAAACCGAAAATCAGGCCATATTCTTAGTTGATGAACCATGACCCAAAGTTGATTTTTTCCGTTATCACTCCATGACCAAGCCCATGCAAATGAATGCTTAGATAATTTCTTGTTGGGCATAAAGTGTACCCAAGCTTAAAATAAGAATCTTGAGCCATATTTCCATCTTAGACCGTGCCCTTGTTCGATTGGCACAAGCTGATGTACCTTATCCAGTTTACCTTTTCTGAAGGATTGTCATGTTGTTTTATCAACCTAACCTAGGAACGACATGTCCACCCATTTCCTTGAGTTTGATGCCTTTGGTTTCTTTATATCTATCGAAGGCATACCTGTCGACATTTCGGACCCGGGGGTCCCTGGACCGACTAGTAAATTTGTCGTTGCGTGTCCCTGCCCAGATGGGTTGGTGCGAGATAGAACACAAGGGGAAAATGAGCCTTGTATTATCCTGCACCAGGGTGCTCGTAGTAAGGGTTACAAGCATTGCAAGAGAGCGAGAGCGGGAGAGCGAGAGAGAGAGAGAGGGTCTGGCCCTGCCCATCTTCTCCCATCCCTTTGTCGTGCGTCTACCCCCTCCCCCTCCTTCCTCCTGGACATCCCCTTTTATAGACATAAGGAGATGGCCCAACTGTACAAATGGGGGTGTAGCTATGTGCTACGTGGCCAGCGGGGAAGTGCCTGCTCGCTATGTACGTGTTAACGTGTCCGTTAGAGAAGTGCATGAGCCCTGTAGAAGCACAGCTGTTGGCGCTGCATGGATCCTGCTGACGTCTCCTTGCTTTTGTAGGGGGCTTGAGAACCACCGACGTCATGGACGCACGCGGGGAACCGTCATTTCCTGTTACCGGGGTAAGCTAGATGGGACGCCGGTCTTGTTCCTTCGTAGCCTGATCTAGCTAGGAGTAGGGTAATGATGTATCCCTTGTGGTGCGGTCGATCTGAGCCTGAGGTCGTGCGAGGCGGCGGCTCCTCCGAGGCCGAGGCTAGGGTCGAGGCCCAGGGTCGGGCGAGGACGTGATTCTTCCCGAGGCCGAGGCTGAGGCCGAGCCATGGGGTCGGGCGAGGCGAAGATCTCCTCCCAAGGCTGAGGCCGAGGCCTAAGGTCGGGCGAGGCGTAGCTTCCTGTTGCGCCCGAGGCTGAACTTGGCTGTTGTCGGTTTCACCCGGGTGGTTGGCACAGCAGCCGGAGCGGGGCGGGTGGCGTTGTTTTCCTGTCAGATCGGTCAGTAAAAGGGCGAAGTGACTGCGGTCACTTCGACCTTGTCGGCTGAGGCACGCGTGTCAGGATAAGGTGTCAGGCAATCCCAGCATTAAATGTGCATGCCATACGGTCGGCTGGTAAGGCGATTTGGCCAAGGTCGCTTGCACGACAAGGCTTGCCTTTGGCTGAGCCGAGGGTGTGCTCACTACCTGAGGAGACCCTCGGGCGAGATGTGAATTCATCCGGGACTACTGTTCCCGCCCAAGGTCGGGCTCGGCCGAGGTGAGATCGTGTCCCTTGGTAGACGAAGCTTTGACTTTGACCCGAACTGTCAGTCTTTATGGTTTGTTCTGAAGGTGTTTATCAGTCGTGTTTTGGAGTGTTGGGGGTACCCCTAATTACGGTACCCGACAGTAGCCCCCGAGCCTCGAAGGGAGTGTTGGCACTCGCTTGGAGGTTCTGCCGGATATTTGCGAGGGGACCAGCCTTTCTCGGTTATGTTTCGTTCCGGTGGGTGCGCGCGAGCGCACCCGCCGGGTGTAGCCCCCGAGGCCTCGGAGGAGTGGTTTGACTCCTCTGAGGTCTTAATTCTTGCTGTGATGCCTCAGTCGGCCTGGTTGTTCCCTCATGCGGCTTGGCCGCAGCCCGGGTGCATGGTCAGGCTCCGAGTTTTTGAGCTGGTTTGTTGACGCTGTCAACAGTTTTGGCCGCAGCCGGGTGCGAGGGCAGCCCCCGAGCCTCTGCACGGAGCGAGAGGACGATCAAGGATTGTCTCGACTTTTATTATACGCCCCTTCGTCGCCTTTTCGCAAGGAGGAAGGGGGGAAGCGCCACGTTACCCTCGGAGGGTACTGATCATGGTGTTTCCAGTGAGTTGCTAACGGGTGATCCGAGTGGACGCCCGTGCCCCGTTCGTTAAGGGTCGGCTAGTGGCCCAGAGGCCCACTCCAAAAGTACCTGCACGGGATTTGCTGGACCCGGACCCATTTTGATAGGGTCCGAGGGCTCGGTGCCTCCCACCGGTGGGATTCCATTAAAAATAGTTCCTGCTGGTCTCGGAAATGTCCTAGGGTACCTCGGGAGCGTAGCCCGAGCCTCGGCCATGTAACGGACGTACCCAGGGTCATCCCTCACTCTGCGTGCTCTGGGGCGGCTATCGAACCCTTCCGAGGGGCCAGCCTTCGAACCCCTGATCAGTAATGGGTGCGGAGCCTGAGTGCTTTGGGGTGGCTGTCGAGCCCTTCCGAGGGCCCAGCTTTCGAACCCCTGATCAGTAATGGGCGCGGAGCCTGAGTGCTCTGGGGCGGCTGTCGAGCCCTTCCGAGGGGCCAGCCTTCGAACCCTTGATCAGTAATGGGCGCGGAGCCCGAGTGCTCTAGGGTGGTTGCTGAACCCCGCAGGGCGCAACCTTCAAACCCCTGATCAGTAGGAGGGCTCGAGGGCCCGAGTGCTCTGGGGCGGCTGCTGGACCCCGCAGGGCGCAACCTTCGAACCCCTGATCAGTAGGAGGGCTCGGGGGCCCGTGTGCTCTAGGGCGGCTGCTGGACCCCGCAGGGCGCAACCTTCGAATCCCTGATCAATAGGAGGGCTCGGGGGCCCGAGTGCTCTGGGGCGGTTGCTGAACCCCGCAGGGCACAACCTTCGAACCTCTGATCAGTAGGAGGGCTCGGGGGCCCGAGTGCTCTAGGGCGGCTGCTGGACCCCGCAGGGTGCAACCTTCGAACCCCTGATCAGTAGGAGGGCTCGAGGGCCCGTGTGCTCTGGGGCGGCTGCTGGACCCCGCAGGGTGCAACCTTCAAACCCCTGATCAGTAGGAGGGCTCGGGGCCCGAGTGCTCTGGGGCGGCTGCTGGACCCCGCAGGGCGCAAACTTCGAACCCCTGATCAGTAGGAGGGCTCGGGGGCCCGAGTGCTCTGGGCGGCTACTGGACCCCATAGGGCGCAGCCTTCCAACCCCTGATCAGTAGGAGGGCTCGGGGGGCCGTTTCCTTCGCGGAGAAGGATCCTTTTTGAAATATCCCCTTTCCCGGTCCCTGTGGCAAGAGAGAGAGAGAGGGGAAACGGAAAAGGATATGAATTTAAATAACGTGGCGCACCTTTTTTGACGCGGTCATCATGACAGAGGTGAAACGTCGCCCGCTTCGCCTGCCAAAGGTGTCGCTTGCTCTGCCAAGGAGTTAATGCGACAGGACGGGTAATTCGCGGGGCGTCTGTTGCGTGTGCGTGAGTTGTTCGAGGAACGAAAAGACCGTTTCACCTCCGGGTTTGAATTTCGCAGCGGGTTCGGGCGAAGTTTTGAATGGACCTTGCCCGGGCCTTTATATACCCGGAAGAGGGGCTGGCGATGGTTCTTTACCCTGCCGTTTGTGCTTGCCTTCTGCTTCGGTTTCCACAACCTAAGAGAATAGCCAGAGAAAAGAAAACCGCGCACCTCATCCCCTCCACCGCCACCGCTTCCGCTCGGCGATGGCTGACAAGGTGACCGTTGTTCTGCCTCGTGACCCGTGGCCTTTCTCTACTGTTTCTGTGGGGGACCTGGAGGCCCTTGTCACCGATGGTTTGCTGCGTCCCCTCTCTAGTGAGCCGCAGCCGGAGTGGATGGCCCCCAGGAGTGGGGTCGGCCCGACTCCGCCGCCGAGGTACGTGGTCAGCTTTATCCCCTTTCATGAGCGGGGGTTTGGCGTGCCAGCGAGCCGCTTCATGCGGGCGCTCCTGCACTACTACGGGGTGGAGCTGCACAACTTCAACCCCAACTCAATTGCGCAAGCAGCCATCTTTGCGGCGGTTTGCGAGGGTTTTTTGGGGATTGACCCTCACTGGGATCTGTGGCTCCATCTCTTCACCGTGGAGTTCTTTGCCGCAACGACGGAGGCAAAGAAGGTCCGTATGGCGGTGTGGGCCGGTGGCTGCACCCTCCAGCTGAGGCCGGGGCATGTGCAGCAGTACATCCCCGCCTCCCTTGTGTCTTCGAACAAGGGGTGGCAAAACCGGTGGTTTAATCTCCGCAACGACGACGGGAGGCTTCCGCCATTTTCTCAATGAGTGGTGACCGCCGTCGGTGTTAACTGGCGCTGGGGGGCCACGCGCGAGAAATAGGAGAAGCTTCAGCCTATTCTGCAGGCCTTGCAGAAGTTACGAGATGGGGGCCTTACCGCTGCGAGGGTCGTCGCCGCTATCCATCGCCGGAGGGTGCTCCCTTTGGCAGAGCGGCCGTTGCGACTTGTAGAGATGAAGCCGGGGGTCGATTTGGAGGGCTCGCAGATGTCCTCGACCTCCCTCTCCGCCGACGACCTCCTCAAGCGGGTAGCAGGTATGGTAGGGAAGCAGGATGCTGGCGCCCTTACCTAGCCCGCGATGCGCCCCGACCATGGGTATGTGTCCCTGGTAAGTGTCTGATCCTTCTTCTATTTTGTGCTGAGTTCTTCACGCCTTTGATCCTTACTATTGGGATTTTTGTTCGTCCCTAGGGGTTGAGGATTTATAAACCCGTCCGGCCACCGGTCCCGGAGGACGCGGTGGGCCGAGCCGCACGGAGAATCGCCGTGGAGAAGGAAAAGGAGAAGAAGGACGCAAAAAAGGCCCGGGCTCACGAGCGGATGCGGGCTCGGGATGCCTTGGAGAAGCTTCGTCGGAGGCAGGCGAGGGACGGGCTCCCAAGGGAGCCATCGCCCGAGACGCCTCACGATGACGATGACGACGACGATGATGATGATGACGAGGACGATGACATGGCAGCTCGACTTGGCTTCAGCGTGGACCCGAGGCTGTGCCAGGGGTCACCGAGCCAGCCTCCTAGTGGGCTGGCGCCATCAGTGCCTGGGGCCGGGACACCGAGGTCCCAGTCCGAGGAGCGGAGGCAGGCTGGGGGTACTTGACCCCTTGGCCGAGGTAACTGGGGCGACACCGGGGAGTCAGGTCGATCTGCCCGTCCTCCAAAAGCAAGTGCCCGTGCTGGCTGTACAGGAGGTTGGTCCCCTGGCCATGACGATGCCTGGGCAGGCCGCCCCTTCGGTGCCTCGGGAGTCCAAGGCGGAAGCGGCGCCGAAGCTGGCATCGAGGCATCCCTCGGCAGCGCCTGCGGAGACTGGGGCCCGAGGGGCCTCCCCGCAGGCACGACTGGCCTTGGTCCGAAGCGGGTAAGTATCTGAGAATACCTCTGTTTTGGTTTTTTCCCTGTGTGTCTTGATCTTGCTTTCTCTCTCTTTCTTCCAGCAAGCGGAGGCAGGGCTCGGCTGGTCTGGCCCACAGGAAGGCCCTCAAGATGGGGCTGGCCTCCGCAGCCGGTGCCGCGGCGCGCCATGCCGGTTGGCTGGCCTCCGCACAAGGCGCCCTCGAGCGGGGGGTCCAGGCAGCACGAGTTGCCATGGGGCAAGCCTCCCAGGCTGACCCCTCTGTCGGAGCAGCCATCATGCCGGGGGAGGCCGCTGATGCGGCCGCGGCCTCGAGCCTGGCTGACTTGTTGCCGGTGCCGGCATTGACTCCCGCCGGGGCCGTTGCTGATTCATCCATGGAGCTGTGCGTCGCCGCTGATGTCGGGATGGCTGAGGCGCCGCCGCTCATGCTCGTCCCTGACCTCCCTGTTCCCAGCCATGAGGAGAAGGCAGCCATCGTTGCTGAGGTCGGCGATCGGAGGCCTGCTTCCTTAGCCGAGGAGAGGCCCAACATGTCGATTGCGGCGGTACCCGAAGCACTGGCCGCAGGGGACCCAACGCCTTGGTCGAGGTGCACGCAGAATCGTGGCCCGTCTTGGGGAGCAGCGGCCTTATCCCCGCGTGGCTCAACCTCAATGAGTGGTGTGGGCGGCCGCTCCGGTTCTGGAGCCATGCCACCTCGAACTCAGAGCCCCTCCTCTCCCTCGACGATGAGCTGGAGGAGAGGACTCGGGATAATTTCCGTGAGTATATCGAGGCGGCGACGAGGTCGCTTCGATTGGCCATGGAGACCCTTTCCAGGGACGTTGCCAGGGTCTTCCAGGTAAGGATTTAGGCGTAGACCTTGCGTGACCAGGGCACTCTTTGTAATACCCTGTTTTCCTTCCTCAGGAACTTGCGGACATGAGCACCACCAAGTCGTTGTTCCTTCGCTGTGAGAGATACGTCTAGGATTCGCTGCGGTCCCAGAGGACCGTGCTTGCTAAGGCCAATGAGCGCCTCGCCCAACGGAGCACCAAGGTGGCGGACCTTCGACTGCTCTATGATGAGCTGAAGTCGGTGGCAGCGGCGGTGCGGGCAGAGGCGGCGTCAGCACAGACTGAGGCTTCGTCGGCCCGGGAGCAGGTGGCTTCCCAGGCCGAGGAGATGCAGCAGCGGCGGCTAGAGCTCGGCCAGGTCCTCGGCGAGCTGGACCAATCTCGGAGCCAAGCTGCCGAGGCTGCGAGCCGGGCTGAGGCCCTTAAGGGTCAGCTGGCTGAGGCTACGGGGCGGCTAGCCGAGGCGTCCGCTTGGGCCAAAGGTATGTGTCGCCCGCTTTGTAGCTTTGACTTAGCTTCATTCTTCACCTCGTGTCTGAAGATATTTGTTTGGCTGTCTGCAGGGTTGGAGACGGCTCTTAGCGAGTCCGTCAAGAATTGCAAGGCGCTTGTCCAGGCGGCTGAGCAGAAGGAGGCAGACCGTGTGGCCATGTCCGAGGCTATCTCGGCCTTTTGCCGGGCCTTCGGCCTCGATGACGTCCCCTCAGGTAGCTCCCCCTAGAGTCACCTGCGGGCCTTGAGCGGCCACATGCGCGGCAGACTCCGCGGGGCGCTGCACCACGGCGTTAGGCGGGCCTTTGCCGTGCTCGCTTCCCACTACGACGTGGATCTGGAGCGGGTCAGCGAGGGGTACTGCTTACCCAACGAAGATGAGGCTGCCTTAGCCTAGGTCCAGAGGCTTGACGCGACCGTCGCGGGCCCAAGCGCGGTGCTGGCGTCCTCCTTCGAGGTGGAGATCCTCTCGCTCGAGTCGCCGTCTGAGGCCAAGCCAGATTCCGCCGAGGGTGGAAACGACGCCGAGGGCATCGCTCCTCCCCCTGCCGATATCTGATTCCTGCAGGAACAGTTTGTCTGAAGCATGCGTATGTTTTTTGCGGTCGCTGAGGCCTAAACATATTTAGCATTTGGATTATAAAGCTGCGTTTTCTTTCCTCTTGTTTCGAGCATTTGGACTTGTTCGTCGGTAGCAGAATCGCTTTATCTGAGCGAGAGTTACTCTTTGCGGAAGGTGATGAGTGAGGTATTTGTATCTCGGAGGCGTAGGAGTCCCTCGGCTCGATCGGCCTTGCCGTTTATGTGCTCTCTCACTCGTTTGTAGGATCATGCTATCGATATAGTCGAAGGCACGAAAGTCATTTTGGTAGAAAACTTTTCCGAAGAAAATTTTGACGCAGAGGGGGTTCCCCCCTTCTAGCCCCCGAGGGAGGGTCGGGCTTTGCTGAGGCAAGTCCGATCCTTCCTTAATGGTTAGACTTTATTTATGTATGTAAAGAAAACGAGGAACACAAACGACTTGAAACATTTTAAGGGTAGAAGCGACGTAGCTGTTGGATGTTCCAAGCGTTGTTGTAGACCTCGCCTTGATCGTTGGCCAGCTTGTATGTCCCAGGCTTCAGAACTTTGGCGATGATGAACGGCCCCTCCCAGGGAGGTGTAAGCTTGTGGCGCCCTCGGGCGTCTTGTCGCAGCCGAAGTACGAAGTCCCCCACTTGGAAGTCTCGGGGCCGAACCCTTCGGGCGTGGTAGCGTCGCAGAGACTGCTGATACTGTGCCGAGTGTAGTAAGGCCACGTCCCGAGCCTCTTCTAGCTGGTCCAATGAATCTTCTCAACTGGTCTGGTTGCTTTGGTCGTCGTAAGCCTTTGTCCTCGGGGAACCGTATTCCAAGTCCGTGGGTAAGATGGCCTTGGCCCCATAGACTAGGAAAAACGGTGAGAATCCCATGGCCTGGCTCGGCGTCGTCCTCAGACTCCAGACCACCGAGGGTAGCTCTTTCATCCATCGCTTGCCGAACTTATTGAGGTCGTTGTAGATCCTTGGTTTTAGTCCCTACAAAATCATACCGTTGGCGCGCTCCACCTGCCCATTTGTCATCAGGTGAGCTATGGCGGCCCAATCCACACGGATGTGATGGTCCTCGCAGAAGTCCAGGAACTTTTTCCCGGTGAACTGCGTGCCATTATCGGTGATGATAGAATTTGGGACTCCAAAGCGATGGATGATATTTGTGAAGAATGCCACCGCCTGCTCGGACCCGATGCTGGTTAAGGGTCGGACCTCGATCCACTTGGAGAATTTGTCAATGGTGACCAGCAGGTGCTTGAAGCCCCCGGTGCCTTTTGCAAGGGACCGACGAGGTCCAGACCCCAAACGGCAAATGACCAAGTGATGGGTATTGTCTGCAGGGCCTGAGCGGGCAGGTGCGTCTGTCTCACGTAGAACTGACACCCCCAGTAGGAGCGTACAATCCTAGTGGCGTCGGCCACCACGGTTGGCCAGTAGAAACCTTGTCGGAAAGCGTTTCCCACAAGGGCTCGAGGTGCTGCATGGTGACCACAAGCCCCTGAGTGTATTTCTTGTAGCAGCTCTTGCCCTTAGGTAATGGATATGCATCGCTGGAGAATGCCCGAGGGGCTGTGGTGGTACAACTCCTTTTCATCACCCAGCAAAACGAACGACTTCGCGCGCCGAACCAGTCACCGAGCTTCGGCCTTGCCGAGGGGCAGCTCTCCTCGGAGGAGATATTCCAGGTATGAGGTCTGCCAGTTCGGGACCGGTGTGACCCCATTTTGCTCCCCTTCAACGCGCAGGGCCTCACCCTCAGCGACCGAGGGTACCTCGGGCTGGGCCGAGGCCTCCTCGGGCTCGGGCGCGTCGTCGACTTTGACGGATGGCTGATATATATCCTTGGAGAAGACATCCGAGGGAACTATCATTCGCCCCGAGACTATTTTCGCCAGCTCATCCATGGTTTCGTTGTACTGTCGAGCAACATGGTTGAGTTCCAGCCCGTAGAACTTATCTTCCAAGCGCCGAACTTCGTCGCAGTAGGCCTCCATTCTTCAATCGCGGCAGTGGGAGTTCTTCATGACTTGGTCAATGACAAGCTGCGAGTCGCCACGAGCGTCGAGGCACCGAACCCTTAGCTCGACGGCGATGCGCAGGCCATTAACTAAGGCTTCATACTCGGCCACGTTGTTTGACGCCGGGAAATGGAGGCGCAGTACGTAACGAACATGTTCTCCGAGGGGTGATATGAAGAGCAAGCCCGCGCCTGCTCCGGTTTTCATCAGCGACCCGTCGAAGTACATGGTCCAAAGTTCGAGTTGGATTGGGGCCGTCGGTAACTGGGTGTCAGCCCATTCAGCCAGGAAGTCGGCCAAGACTTGGGATTTTATGGCCTTCCGAGGGGCGAATGAGAGTGTTTCGCCCATGAGTTCCACTGCCCATTTTGCTATCCTACCCAAGGCCTCTCGGGACTGGATGATCTCTCCCAGGGGGAAGGATGACACCACAGTCACCGGATGGGACTCGAAGTAGTGTCGCAACTTTCGCCGTGTCAGAATCACTGCATAGAGCAGCTTCTGGATCTACGGGTAGCGGACTTTGGTCTCGGATAGCACTTCGCTGATGAAGTAGCCTGGCCTCTGGACGAGCAGCGCATTCCCTTCTTCTTGTCTCTCGACTATGATCGCGGCGCTGACCACCTGAGTGGTTGCGGCTACGTAGATCAAGAGGGCTTCTCCCGCAGCGGGGGGCACCAAGATGGGCGTGTTGGTAAGGAGTGCCTTTAAGTTTCTGAGGGCTTCCTCGGCCCCGGGGGTCCAAGTGAAGCGCTCGGCCTTCCTTAAGAGGCGGTACAGGAGCAATCCTTTTTCGCCAAGGCATGAGATGAAGCGGCTCAGAGCCGCAAGGCATCCCATGACCCTCTGTACTCCTTTTAAATCTTTGATTGGTCCCATGTTGGTGATGGCCGTGATTTTCTCCGGGTTGGCCTCTATGCCCCGCTCGGAGATGAAGAATCCCAGGAGCATGCCTTGGGGGACTCCGAAGACACACTTCTCGGGATTGAGTTTCACGCCTTTCGCTCTCAGACACTTGAATGTCGTCTCAAGGTCAGAGAGGAGGTCGGAGGCTTTCTTTGTCTTGACAACGATGTCATCGACGTAAGCCTCGACCGTCCTGCCGATGTGTTCTCCGAACACATGGTTCATGCACCTCTGGTAGGTGGCACCTGCATTCCTCAAGCCAAATGGCATTGTAGTATAACAATACATGCCAAAAGGTGTGATAAAAGAAGTCGCGAGCTGGTCGGACTCTTTCATCTTGATTTGGTGATAGCCTGAGTAGGCATCAAGGAAAGACAGGGTTTCACACCCAGCAGTGGTGTCCACAATTTGATCGATGCGGGGCAGAGGGTAGGGAACCTTCAGACATGCTTTGTTTAGACCATTGTAGTCTACGCACATCCTCCATTTCCCGCCCTTTTTTATTACAAGAACAGGGTTAGCTAACCATTCGGGATGGAATACCTCTTTGATGAACCCTGCAGCCAGTAGCTTGTGGACCTCCTCGCCTATGGCCCTGCGCTTTTCTTCATCAAAACAGCGCAGGGACTGCTTCACGGGTCGGGCTCCAGCTCTGATGTCCAGTGAGTGCTCGACGACCTCCCTTGGTATGCCTGGCATGTCCGAGGGACTCCACGCAAAAACTTCGCCGTTTGCGCGGAGAAAGTCGACGAGCACTGCTTCCTATTTGGGGTCGAGCTCAGAGCCGATCCGGACTTTCTTGCTGGCATCATTGCTAGGGTCGAGAGGGACGGACTTAACCGCCTCAGCTGGTTCGAAGTTGCCGGCGTGGCGCTTCGCATCGGGCGCCTCCTTGGAGAGGCGTTCCAGGTCAGCGATGAGGGCCTTGGACTCGGCGAGGGCCTCCACGTACTCCACACATTCCACGTCGCATTCATACGCGTGGCGGTACGTGGATCCGACGGTGATGATCCCGTTGGGGCCTGGCATCTTGAGCTTGAGGTAGGTGTAGTTGGGGACAGCCATGAACTTGGCGTAGCACGGTCTTCCCAACACCGTGTGGTAGGTCCCTCGAAACCTGACCACCTCGAAGGTGAGGGTTTCCTTTCGGAAGTTGGAGGGAGTTCCGAAGAAGACGGGCAAGTCAATCTGCCTGAGGGGCAGGATACGCTTTCCAGGTGCGATCCCGTGGAAGGGTGCCGCACCGGCCCAGACCTCGGATCGATCAACCCCCAAGAGTTCCAGGGTCTTGGTGTAGATGATGTTGAGGCTGCTGCCTTCGTCCATGAGGACCTTGGAGAGCCTAACGTTGCCGATGATCGGATCGACGACGAGCGGGTACCTCCTTGGGCTTGGCACAAAGTCGGGGTGGTCGCCTTGGTCGAAGGTGATAGGCTTGTCGGACCAGTCTAGGTAGACTGGCGCTGCCACCTTCACCGAGTAGACCTCCCGGCGCTCTTGCTTGCGGTGCCGAGCTGAGGCGTTCGCCACCTGCCCGCCGTAGATCATGAAGCAATTGTGGACCTCCGGGAACTCCTCTTCCTTGTCGCCCTCCTTCTTGTTGTTGCCTTGGCCCTTGCCATCTTCCGCCGGGGGGCCCGGCCTTATGGAAGTAGCGCCGGAGCATAACACATTCTTCAAGGGTGTGCTTGACGGGACCCTGGTGATAGGGGCACGGCTCCTTGAGCATCTTGTCGAACATGTTGGCCCCTCCGGGAGGCTTCCGAGGGTTCCTGTGCTCGGCAGCAGCGACGAGATTCACGTTAGCAGCGTCGCGCTTTGCTTGCACCTTCTTCCTGGTCTTCTTCTTTGCGCCATGCTGGGCGGACGCCTCGGGGCGTCTTCCTTCGGCTCTCCCTGAGGCTGCTTGTCTTTCCAGAAGATGGCTTCGATCGCCTCCTGACCCGAGGCGAACTTGGTGGCGACGTCCATCAATTCGCTCGCCTTGGTGGGAGTCTTGCGCCCTAGTTTGCTCACCAGGTCTAGGCTAGTGGTGCCGGCGAGAAAAGCCCCGATGACATCCGAGTCGGTAATGTTGGGCAGCTCGGTGCGCTGCTTCAAAAACCGCCGGATGTACTCTCGGAGGGATTCCCCTGGCTGCTGGCGGTAGCTTCGAAGATCCCATGAGTTCCCAGGGCGCACGTACGTGCCTTGGAAATTTCCCACGAAAGCCGTGACCAGGTCGTCCCAGTCGGAGATCTGCGCAGGAGGCAGATGCTCCAGCCAGGCCCGGGTAGCGTCAAAGAGGAAAAGGGGGAGGTTGCAGATGATGAGGTTGTCGTCGTCCGCCCCTCCCAACCGGCATGCCAGCCGGTAATCCGCGAGCCACAACTCCGGCCTTGTCTCCCCCGAGTACTTGGTGATGGTAGTCGGGGCTCAGAACCTGGCGGGGAACGGCGCTCGTCGTATGGCCCGGCTGAAGACTCGCAGACCGGGTGGCTCGGGCGAGGGACTACGATCCTCCTCACTGTCGCAGCGTCCCCCGTGCCTGGAGTGGTAGCCTCGGCGCACCTTCTCCTCGAGGCAGGCTCGATGGTCGTGACGGTATTGCTCGTCGCCGAGGCGATCCCGAGCGGCAGGTGCCTTGTACCGTGTGCGCTCGGGATGGACCGAGGCCTCCCGCATGCGTCGGGAGGACGCCGCGTGATGCTCCGAGGGGTCAGCTCGCCTTCGGGAGGCAGAGCTTTCGGCTCGTCGAACTATGGCACCTTCCAGGAGATCCTTGAGTTCGCCCTGGATACGCCGTCCCTCGGTGGTGGATGGCTCCGGCATGGTTCGAAGTAGCATCGCTGCTGCAGCTAGGTCCTAGTCGGACCTGCTGACGGCCGGGGGTAGCGCTGCCCTGGCATTGTCAACGATACGGCACTGGACGTCCTGGGCCCGATGACGGGCTCCTCCAGCGAGTGTTCGGCCTGCCCACTCCTGCTCGATGTTCTGTCGGAGCTACACAAGTCGCCCTGCTTCCTCATCGACCTTGGCCTACATCTCGCGGATTTGCTCGAGCTGTGTGTCCTGACCCCCCGCAGGGACTAGGACCACAGCTAGCTCCCGCGGGATGTCAACACGAGATGCGGGCCCAGGGGATCGCCAACCTCCGGCATGCCGAGGTGGTTGCCTTTGTCGTGACCTCCCTAATCTACATGGAAACATTCGCAACTCGGGCCATAACCCTCGTCGTCAAGGCCGTGGCCATCGTTAGAGCAACCGGAGAGGCAGTGGTCACATGCGGACATGAAGTCTCGCATGGCACCGGGATCACCGAGGCTAGAGAAATCCCAACTAAAGTCGGGGTTGTCCTCTTCCTCGGAACCCGCCGGTCTGGAGGTTGAGACGGCTGTCAGTCGGTCCCAGGTTGACCACATATGGTATCCCGAAAGGTCTGGATACGCCCTCGCAAGAGCGCTCACCGAAGCGGGGTCGCTAGGTGGATCGAAGCTGAATCGAAAGGGAACAGGGTGGAATACGGACGGTACCTCTTGGTCGATGGATGGTGGTGAAGTCGCGTCGAGGACGGAACGCACCATCATCTCAAGTACGAGGCTAACGCCCAGCAGGTCCTTTTGCGAGGGTGCTGGCGTCATCAGCCTGCTTGGGGCTGGCACGTTGCGGGGAAGCGACGCTCGTCGTTGTCTCAGGCGCGAGGACAACACCCGACATGTCCCCCGAAGGAGTGCCAGCGTCGTCGACTTGCTCCGGTTCGACAGCCGATAAGGTGCCGCCTCCTGCGTGGCCACGGTTGCCCCGTCTCCGTCTCCTCCGACGATGAGGGTGGTGGGGACGACCTGAGTGTTCCTCCTCTGCCGAGGAGGGATGCCGTCGTCGAGTTCGCCACCGTCGGGTGAGCCGACTGTCGTTGTTGTCGTGCTGTGAGGGGAGGAGTACCATGTCGTAGCTACCGTCGAGGGACATGAACTCAAGACTCCCGAAGAGGAGCACCGTCCCGGGCTGAAGAGGTTGCTGAAATCTACCCATCTGGAACTCAATGGGAAAGTGTTCGTTAACAAGCAGCAGGCCCCTACCTGGCGCGCCAACTGTCGGCGTTTCGGACCCGGGGGGTCCCTGGACCAACTAGTAAATTTGTCGCTGCGTGTCCCTGCCTAGATGGGTTGGTGCGAGATGGAACACAAGGGGAAAATGAGCCTTGTATTATCCTACACTAGGGTGCTCGTAGTAGGGGTTACAAGCGTTGTGAGAGAGCGAGAGCGGGAGAGCGAGTAGGAGAGAGCGAGAGAGAGAGAGAGAGAGGGTCTGGCCCTGCCCATCTTCTCCCGTCCCTTTGTCGTGCGTCTACCCCCTCCCCCTCCTTCCTCCTGGACATCCCCTTTTATAGACATAAGGAGATGGCCCAGCTGTACAAATGGGGGTGTAGCTATGTGCTACGTGGCCAGCGGGGAAGTGCCTGCTCGCTATGTACGTGTTAACGTGTCCGTTGGAGAAGTGCATGATCCCTGTAGAAGCACAGTTGTTGGCGCTGCATGGATCCTGCTGACGTCTCCTTGCTTCCGTGGGGGGCTTGAGAACCACCGACGTCATGGACGCACGCGGGGAACCATCATTGCCTGTTACCGGGGTAAGCTAGATGGGACACCGGTCTTGTTCCTTTGTGGCCTGAGCTAGCTAGGAGTAGGGTAATGATGTATCCCTTGTGGCGCGATCGATCTGAGCCCGAGGTCGTGCGAGGCGGCGGCTCCTCCAAGGCCGAGGCTGGGGTCAAGGCCCAGGGTCGGGCGAGGACGTGATTCTTCCCGAGGCCGAGGCTGAGGCTGAGCCCTGGGGTCGGGCGATGCGGAGATCTCCTCCCAAGGCCGAGGCCGAGGCCTAAGGTCGGACGAGGCGGAGCTTCCTGTTGCGCCCGAGGCTGAACTTGGCTATTGTCGGTTTCACCCGGGTGGTTGGCACAGCAGCCGGAGCGGGGCGGGCGGCGCTGTTTTCCTGTCAGATCGGTCAGTGAAAGGGCGAAGTGACTGCGGTCACTTCGACCTTGTCGACTGAGGCACGCGTGTCAGGATAAGGTGTCAGGCGATCCCAGCATTAAATGTGCATGCAATACGGTCGGCTGGTAAGACGATTTGGCCAAGGTCGCTTGCACGACAAGGCTTGCCTTTGGCTGAGCCGAGGGTGTGCTCACTGCCTGAGGAGACCCTCGTGCGAGACGTGAATTCGTCCGGGACTACTGTTCCCGCCCGAGGTCGGGCTCGGCCGAGACGAGATCGCGTCCCTTGGTAGACGAAGCTTTGACTTTGACCCAAACTGTTAGTCTTTATGGTTTGTTCTGAAGGTGTTTATCAGCCGTGTTTAGGAGTGTTGGGGGTACCCCTAATTACGGTACCCGACAAAACCCACTTAATCTTATGATTATTTTCCCTCCGTATCTAATCAGATACTAATCCTTGACCTTGTAAGCTCTGCGATGGGCATAGAAATATGCTTGGGGCTGAATTAATAGTCCTCCATCGTACTCCTTTCATCAAGTTTAGGTTATGGCCATGTCTTATTTATTTCATTGGGCCATGATCTATTTGGCTCTCTACTTGTAACCATCCTTACAGGTGGAATATCTCCTTGTATATTGTCACCCTTGCCCAATTCATTTGTGTCGCGTGAGATTTCTTATTAATTATGTCTGATAATGGTGTTATGACTAAAACCAGTGGTGCCGTGACGAAACCGAGGGCCTTCTGTGTGTGCGCACATGGTTGCGCTACTCGGCACACGCTAGTATCACAGTTAGTAGTCATAATCCATTATGAGATTATATCAATATGTTATCTTTCGTAGACCTCTTCCTTGAAACAATTTCTATGTTGTTTGTGAAGTGATCAAGCAACATCTATCATCCCTATTGGATCAAAAGGGCATACCACTTTCATGTTTGGTCTTATTTCTTTTGATCTTGGTAGTGGTTACTCATACAAGTTCCCTTTACATCCTTCTTGTAAAGGTGAAGCCTTGGAGCTTTTTAGTGTTGAGAAACAACTGATTAGCTCTCGAAATGGAGATTGACTTTTCCTGCTGCTGAGATGCAGGAGTTTGTTCATTCGCTCTCTTATTTAATCCATGTATTCCCTAACCAAGTGGATAATTCATCTCGCATGAGGAAATGGATGAACAATTTGACCAAATAGATTTTTACCCAAATACATAATCTCTTGTTAGTATGGGTGAACTCTCAACCCTTGGCTTACCGATGGTACTGAGAGGACTTACCCAATGTCAAAAGTAGTTCAACAAGTTGGTGTTACTAACTTGTAACTGCATTGTGAACAAAGTTTGAGTTTAGAGATTGTTTTATCGAGTTATCTAAACTCACTTTGGTTCAACCCATCTTAAGGAAGTAATTTCAAGAATCGAGATTAAGTCGACTAGTAACCACCTAATCATCACTCTAGTCATGCCTTGATCGCCTCACGTGTGCTTTTCCAGCATGTGTGATCAAGTCGAGCCATGGTTAGTGCTTGCTAAAAATGGATTGGTTGTGAAGGCAGCATCTACAGATCCCTCCGCGGGTGATTTTCTCGAATCTATACCATCTTTCGTGGACTTGAATTCTTGGGTTAACCACATGTTAACCGCGACAGTATTCGACATCCACATCCGTCTCATGTGCTACGAACTCACGGTGACCGCTTGTTGGTAAACCTCATTCTGTGTGTTTTACCTGAGAGGTTGCATCTGATTTTATTTGGATAAAGTCGCATATCTACCGCTCGCCCAATAGACTCAGATAGTACAGTGTCATCAGAAAAAGCAAACTGCATATATGGAACCTTATGTGTTCTTCTGGCATGCATCATCTCTATTGGTGGGCATTTCTAAATTAGCCTAAGGCAATTATGTTATGTCCACTAGAGAAACAACATCCTGAGACACTCGCCTTTAATTGGAAATGTCTCACGATTATCGCTGATATGAACATGGGTTACATACTTCTCTACCCTTAGAAGTCTTTCGCTCCAAATCTCGGGACGAGATTCTTTTAAGGGGGGAGGGCTGTAACACCCCAGGTGTTTATATTCCGCTCGACAACGAGTATGGATTTAAGCACGTAATATCAGTGGGTAAATGGACGCTAAATTTTAATCATCTTCGCCTATCGCGATTTTAATATCGCGTCGGTTTCATCTGTCGCGAGTGCGACATCATTTTTATTTTTATCTGTCCGGGCTTGTCCTAAATTTTCGTGTTCTTCGGAACATAGTCGTTCCGAACATCAGTGCGTCCGGTGATTATTTAAAATACATCGCTCGCGCGAATACGAATTCGGAAGCTCGACCCACTCGGATGATTGTATCCCGAAAAATTAATTTGGACTCGACGACAGAAATATTCGGAGTAAAATAATCCGAACCGCGCATCGTTCGAGAAAAATCATACGCGAGATTATGATCCCATTCTTTCTTCAGCACGCTGTTGTGGCGACAAAATCGCGTATACGATAGCGGATTTGGTTTCAGCTAATTTTAGTCGAATCCCATAGAGCAAATTACCAAAGACGAAATCAGTCTTATTCGGGCCATCGTTTCTCGCCGGATTCAAAACTTCGGATATAAATAATGGGTAAAAATTCATCTAACTCCAAAGTATTCCACAAATTAAAACTTTGTCCAATTATTGTTGTCTGTGTCATTTTTTTGATCCCTGACTATATCTTTTAGACTCATCTACTAACATAAAAATATCTGTGATTTCTAAAAAAAGAGAGAAAAGAAAATAAAAAAGAGAAAATATCTTCTAATCCTATCCCGACGCCGCCCTACCCCTGCTGATTTTTTTTCTACAGCGCCGCCACTGCTCCTTTTTATCTGTGCGCGTTTCTCCTCTTCCTCCCCACGCGGTCTTCTCTCCCTCCATTCTCCTCCTGCGTCGCACCAAGCTTCCCCTCTCCCTCTCCTACGGTGGCCGCGGCGCCCTGGTTCCAGCTCGCCCTCGCCGCAGAGCTCTCTGCCGTGCCCATGGCTGCCTGCGCTGCGCGCACCTGCTTCCCTGGATCCACTCGGTGTTCGTCTCCTTGCTCGCCGGCGACCTTCTCTCTGTCCTCCAGTGCCACGCCGGCTTGGAGCTCCAATGGTCGCGCCCTGCGCACGCGCCGCCGTCGGACCCCCTACGTCTGCGCCCCTTCTCCTTGCTCCTACTCGGTTCCATCCATGGCCGAAGCCCCTCCCTGCTCGGAGCTCCCTGGGGTCACACCCCTCTACTCGCCTGTTCTAGCTCACCCAACCGAGCGTCCCCCTCCATGGAAGCTGCCCGGCCGAGCTCCTTCCCTGCCCTCTCCCCTTCAGCTCGCCGCACCCTGCTGAAGATCTCCCATGGCGCCCCTGCTTCCCGGCTTCGAGCTCACCCACCTCATCCATGGTCGCGCCCAGCTTCTGTGCTCTATGCGTGCGCCATGTGCTCCTCTCTGCTCGGTTTCAAGCCTCTGCGCCGCGCTTTGCTTCCTGGCGCTCGCCCTGCCCGCTCAAGCGCTAGCTCAGCCGAGTCCCTCTGTTGTGTGCCTGGCTCGCCCAGCTCCCTCGCTCCTGCTGCTCGCCATCTCTGTTCCGGCCGTGCGCGCGATTCTCTCTGTTCCCTCGCCATGGCTTCCTCCTGCTCGGCCCCTATGTCGCGGCCACCGGATGGCGCGGTCGGGGTCGGCTGATTCATGCACTAGGGAGCCGTTCTCAGTTGCTCACCGTGGTTGGCTCCTGCTCTAATCGCCTCCGCCCCGACTTCGCCGTCGTTCTTTAGCTCGCTGCGTGCCCTGCTCCACTATGTCGATCCACCCATCTCCCTGAGTCCATGCGCGTGCAGCTTCCCCAAGTCATCGTGTGCCCAGCTCGCTCCAGCTCGCCGGTCGAGCTTCTCCCTCACGCTCGGATCTGGCCGTTAATGCCCAGTCATGTGTTATTTTTCCCATCTCGGATCTCGTCAGCCGCCATTCTCTAACCCGTGTGTCGGTCGGTGTCGTGGAGTTTTGGTTTGATCGGCTCATCGTTGACCTCGCCGGTGTCGTCGAACCGTCGAACCTCGTTCTTCCCTGCTCGATCTCGTCGAACTCCGAATCCCGGACATTAGGCAAAAATAAGCGAGGTCCCTGTGCATCGCTTATCAAGTGCTTGGTCGAAGACTTCAATCGAAGGTCATCGTTGTTTCGCGCATCATCAAGAAATCCCAAGCGTCGGGTGAAGACGAAGCCAGCAGTGTGGTATTCACCAAGTGCGCGACAAAAAGCTTGAACAAGATTAGGCGCAAAAGCAAATAAATCAGTACGCGGCCGGAGAATTCTCGATGTGGATGAAGATGAAGCGTGATTCGATGCAGCACTCACCCTATTTTCGGTGAAATGCTGAGCTGAAAGGTGTCGTCGATTTCGTGGTTTCAAGTCGGATGTCATAAGGGTAAGTTGATTCGTATTCCAGTCAACTAGGCCTATAAATAGATTAAATAGAATTGTTTGTCACAATAAATGTTATTAATTTAGCATGCCTATATTGTGATGATCGATTTAGGTAAATCGGTAAATCAAGTAATTAAGATACACAGTTTAAAGAGTTAATAAAAAGCTAGAAATAAAAATATATGTTCTAGTGTTAATATGTCAATTTGGTTAATGGATGTAGTCGATGCCCTGCTGTGATATCCATGATGCTTAATGCTTGGTTTTAAGTGTTTCATCCTTTTTAGTGTAGATTATCTATATTATACTCGTTATACTAGTGCTCATACATGTGCATCGTGCATCTCATGAGGTACGATAAATAATTGCGGGATGCGGAAGACGATCCAAGTCGACCCCAAGCACAGGCTAATCCGCAGGATGAAGCTGATGGACCAACCTAAAGATGGTTAAATCAAGCAAATGCTCGGTCGAGGGATACTCGTCAAGCGGACATCGCCTAACAACACTAACCTAGTGTTACTCCAGGCAAGCCCCGGGGCATTTGCCACCTCCTTGTGTTTTAAAATCTTTATCACCTTGTTTGATGCATTAGGTGATAGGAGTTGTGTGCTAAACCATTGTTGCATTTCCTTCCTTAGGAAATTGATTACCCTTCCTTGATATCCTTTTATGAAAAGAATTTTATGGTGCTTAGCCTTGCTCTAGAAAAACAAAAATATTTTGTTTTAAAACAAAAGTGACGCTTTAGTGGGTGGGAATGTTTTCAAAAATAAAATTTGATGGTGGATCTGTCAAAAGCCTTGATGGGTTCAACATCGGAAAGGATGTACCTCTGCCAGGTACCAAACTTTGGGTTGAAATTAATTGTCAGGTACTGTAATTAGGGGTACCCCCAATACTCCTAATCATGACTGAAAAACATCTTCAAAACAGACCGTGAAGGCTGATAAGCGCAGCGCAAAGTTAAAGCCTCACCTACCAAGGGACGCGATCTCGTGTCGCCCGAGCCCAGCCTCGGGCAAGAACAGTGGTCTCGGATAGATTTACGCCTCGCCCGAGGGCCCCCTTAGGCAGCGGGCGCACCCCTGGCTCGTCTGAGGCTAAGCTCGGGAAGACTTTGTCATATAGCAACCCCGGACAAATCACCTTACCGCTGACCGTATCGCATGCGCATTTAATGCAAGGATCGTTTGACACCTTATCCTAACACGCGTGCCTCAGTTGGCAGGGTCGAAGTGACCGCAGTCACTTCACCCCTTTACTGATCGTTCTGATAGGAAAACAACACTATTCACCCCGTTCCGACTACTGTGCCAACCACCAGGGTAAGGCTAACAACAGTGAGTCACAGCCTCTCCTGAGTTTAGCCTCGGGCGCAACCGGGAGCTCTGCCTCGCCCGACCCCAGGCCTCGGCTTTGGCCTCAGCCTCGGGAGAAGGTCTCCGCCTCGCCCGACCCCGGCCTCAGCCTCGGCCTCGGGAGAAGGTCTCCGCCTCGCCCGACCCTGGCCTCAGCCTCGGTCTCGGGAGAAGGTCTCCGCCTCGCCCGACCTCGACCTCGGCCTCAGGAGAAGTTACCGCCTCTCCCGACCTCGGCCTCGGACCGACTATGCTACAGGGGATACATCATTACCCTACCTCTAGCTAGTCGCCTCAAGCTACGAAGGAACAAGACCGGAGTCACATCTAGATTACTCCGGCAACAGGTAATGATGGTTCCCCGCATGCGTCCATGACGTCAATAGTCCTCAAGCTCTCTACGAAGGCAAAGAAACGTCAGCAGGACCCAGGGCTGCACCACCAGCTACGCTTCTACAGGGCTCAAGATAATATAAGCCTCATCCCTCCTCTTGTGTTCCATCTTGCATCAACCCATCTGGACAGGGGCATGTGGCACAAAATTCACTAGTCGGTCCGGTTGAGGGCCCCCCGGGTCTGAAACACCGACAGTTGGCGCGCCAGGTAGGGGCTCGCTGCATGTTGATGATACTTTCCCGTTGAGTTCCAGATGGACAATCTCCAGCAGCCTCTTCAACCCGGGACGGTGCTTCACTTTGGGAGTCTCGAGTTCATGTCCCCCGACGACAGCTATGACATGGTACTCCTCCCCCACAGCACGACAACAACGATGGTCAAAGGCTCGCCTGGCAGAGGCGAACTCGGTGACGACATCTCCCTAGGCGGAAGAACACTCGGGTCAACCCCGCCACCCTCCTCGTCGGAGATGGAGGAGACGTGGCAACCATGGCCAGGCAGGAGGCAGCACCTCGTCGGCTGTCGAACCAGGGCGAGTTGATGACGCTGACACCCCTACGGGGGACATGTCGGGTGTCATCCTTGCACCTGGGACAACGACGGGTGTCGCTTCCCAGCAAGGTGCCAACCCCATGCGGACTGATGACGTCGGCACCCTTGCGAGGGACTTGTCGGACATTAGTCTCGCGCCTGAGATAACAACACATTCCATCTCCGATGTAACTTCGCCGCCGCCGACCAACCAGAAGGTACCATTGGTTTTCCATCCTGTTCCCTTTAGATTCAGCTTTGACCCACCAAGCGACCCCACTTCGGTAAGCGCTTTCGTGAGGGCATATCCTGACCTACCGGGGTACCATATGTGGTCAAGTTGGGACCGACTGACGGCCGTCTCAACCTCTGGACCCACGGGTTTCGAGGAAGAGGACGACCCTGACTTCAGTTGGGATTTCTCCGGGCTCCGTGATCCTAGTGCCATGCGAGATTTCATGTCCGCATGTGGCTACTGCCTCTCCAGCTGCTCTGACGATGGCCACAGCCTTGATGACAAGGGTTACGACCCAACTCGCGAGTGCTTCCACATCGATCAGGAGGATCATGACGGAGACAACCACCCCGGCATACCAGGAAATGACGGCACCCTTGCACCTGCGTCTCGTGTTGAGATCCCGCGGGAGCTAGCTGTGGCCCAGGTCCCTACGGGGGTCAGGGCTCACAGCTCGAGCAACTCCACGAGATGCAGGCCAAGCTCGATGAAGAAACGAGGCGACTTGTGCAGCTCCGGCAAAACCTCGAGCAAGAGTGGGCAGATCGAGCGCTCGCTGGAGGAGCGCGTCATCGGGCCCGGGACGTCCAACGCCGTATTGTTGACGATGCCAGGGCAATGCTGCCCACGACCTTCAACGGGGCCAGCCAAAACCTAGCTGCGGTGGCGATGTTACTTCGAACGATGCCGGAGCCATCTACCACCGAGGGGCGACGTATCCAGGGCGAACTCAAGAACCTCTTGGAAAATGTCGCAGCCCGACGAGCCGAGAGCTCCGCCTCCCGAAGGCGAGGATGCCCCTCGGAGCATCACGCAGCGTCCTCCCGACACATGCGCGAGGCCTCAGTCCCCACCGAGCTCACAGGAGGCGAGACACCTACAGCCCAGGATCGCCTCGGCGACGAGCGACACCGCCGCGACCGTCGAGCCTGCCTTGAGGAAAAGGTGTGCCGAGGCTACCACCCCAGACGTGGGGGACGCTACGACTGTGAGGAGGATCGGAGCCCCTCACCCGAACCACTAGGCTCGTGGGTCTTCAGCCGGGCCATACGACGGGCGTCGTTCCCAGCCTTTTTCCGGGCCCTGACTACCATTACCATGTACTCAGGGGAGATGAGGTCGGAGTTGTGGCTCGCGGATTACCGGCTGGCATGCCAGTTGGGAGGGACGGACGACAACAACCTCATCATCTGCAATCACCCCCTTTTCCTCTCTGACGCTGCTCGGGCCTGGCTGGAGCATCTGCCCCCTGCGCAGATCTTCAACTGGGACGACCTAGTCAAGGCCTTCGCTGGAAATTTCCAAGGTACGTACGTGCGCCCTAGGAACTCGTGGGATCTCCGGAGCTGCCGCCAGTAGCTAGGGGAATCCCTGCGAGAGTACATCCGGCGGTTTTCAAAGCAGTGCACCGAGTTGCCTAACATCACCGACTCGAACGTCATCGGGGCATTCCTCGCCGGCACAACTTGCCGGGACCTAGTAAGCAAACTGGGGTGCAAGACACCCACCAAGGCGAGAGAATTGATGGGCATAGCCACCAAGTTCGCCTCTGGTCAGGAGGCGGTCGAAGCCATCTTCCGGAAGGACAAGCAGCCTCAGGGAAGGCAGAAGGAAGACGACCCCGAGGCACCCATCCAGCAAGGCACGAAGAAGAAAACCAGGAAGAGGGCGCAAGCAAAACGCAATGCCGTTGACACAGATCTCGTCGCTGCTGCCGAGCATAGGAATCCTCGGAAGCCTCTCGGAGGGGCCAAGGTGTTCGACAAGATGCTCAAGGAGTCGTGCCCCTATCACAGGGGTCTTGTCAAGCACACCCTTGAAGAGTGCGACATGCTCCGGTGTTACTTAAATAAAGTTGGATACTCGGCGGAGGATGGCAAGGACCAAGGCAACAACAAGAAAGGAGGCGACAGGGAAGAAGAGTTCCCAGAGGTCCACAACTGCTTCATGATCTACGGCGGGCAAGTGGCGAATGCCTCGGCTCGACACCGCAAGCTAGAACGTCGGGAGATCTGCTCGGTGAAGGTAGCGACGCCAGTCTACCTAGAGTGGTCCGACAAGCCCATCACCTTCGACCAAGACGACCACCCCGACTACGTACCGAGCCTAGGAAGGTACCCGCTTGTCGTCAACCCTGTCATTGGCAATGCAAGGCTCTCCAAGGTCCTCATGGATGGAGGCAGCAACCTCAACATCATCTACGCCGAGACCCTAGAGCTCTTGGGGGTTGATCGGTCCACGATCCGGGCCGGTGTGGCACCCTTTCACGGGATTGTCCCCGGCAAGCGTGTCCTGCCCCTTGGACAACTTGACTTGCCCGTCTGCTTCGAAACTCTCTACAACTTCCAAAAGGAAACCCTCACTTTCGAGGTAGTCGGGTTCCGAGGGACCTATCACACGGTGTTGGGAAGACCGTGCTACGCCAAGTTCATGGTCGTCCCCAACTACATGTACCTCAAGCTCAAGATGCCATGCCCCAAGGGAACCATCACCGTCGGATCCACATACCGCCACGCTTACGAGTGTGATGTGGAATGCATGGAGTACGCCGAAGCCATCACCGAATCCGAAGCCCTCGTCGCCGACCTGGATCGCCTCTCCAAAGAGGCGCCCGACATGAAGCGGCACGCTGGCAACTTCGAACCAGCCGAGGCGGTTAAGTCCGTCTCTCTCGACCCCAGCAACGATGCCAGCAAGAAAGTCAGGATCGGCTCCGAGCTTGACCCTAAATAGGAAGTAGTGCTCATCGACTTCCTCCGCGCAAACGCTAAAGTTTTTGCGTGGAGTCCCTCGGACATGCCAGGCATACCGAGGGATGTCGCCGAGCACTCATTGGACATCCGAGCCGGAGCTCGACCCGTGAAACAGCACCTACACCGTTTTGATGAAGAAAAGTGCCGAGCCATAGGCAAGGAGGTCCACAAGCTAATGGCTGCACGGTTCATCAAAGAGGTATTCCATCCAGAATGGTTAGCTAACCCTATACTTGTGAAGAAAAAAGGTGGGAGGTGGAGGATGTGCGTAGACTACACTGGGTTAAACAAAGCATGTCCCAAGGTTCCCTACCCTCTCCCTTGCATCGATCAAATTGTGGACTCCACCACTGGGTGTGAAACCCTGTCTTTCCTCGATGCCTATTCAGGCTATCAACAAATTAAGATGAAAGAATCCGACCAGCTCGCGACTTCTTTTATCACACCTTTTGGCATGTATTGTTATACTACTATGCCATTTGGTTTGAGGAATGCAGGCGCAACATACCAAAGGTGCATGAACCATGTGTTCGGAGAGCACATCGGCAGAACGGTCGAGGCTTACGTCGATGACATCGTTGTCAAAACAAGGAAAGCCTCCGACCTCCTCTCTGACCTCGAGGTGACATTTAGGTGCCTAAAAGCAAAGAGCGTAAAACTCAATCTCGAGAAGTGTGTCTTCGGAGTCCCTCGAGGCATGCTCCTAGGGTTCATCGTCTCTGAATGAGGCATCGAGGCCAACCCGGAGAAAATCGCGGCCATCACCAACATGGGACCCATCAAAGATTTAAAAGGAGTACAAAGGGTCATAGGATGCCTTGCGGCTCTGAGTCGCTTCATCTTGCGCCTTGGCAAGAAAGGATTGCCCTTGTACCGCCTTTTAAGGAAGGCCGAGCGCTTCACTTGGACTCCCGAGGCCAAAGAAGCCCTAGGAAACTTAAAGGCACTCCTTACTAATGCGCCCATCTTGGTGCCCCCCGCTGCAGAAGAAGCCCTCTTGATTTACGTCGCCGCAACCACTCAGGTGGTCAGCGCTACGGTCGTAGTCGAGAGACGAGAAGAAGGGCATGCACTGCTCATCCAGAGGCCGGTCTACTTCATCAGCGAAGTGCTATCCGAGACCAAAATCCGCTACCCATAAATCCAGAAGCTATTGTACGCAGTGATTCTAACACGGTGAAAGCTGCGACACTACTTCGAGTCTCATCCGGTGACTCTGGTGTCATCCTTCCCCCTGGGGGAGATCATCCAGTGCCGGGAGGCTTCAGGTAGGATAGCAAAGTGGGCAGTGGGGACTCATGGGGGAAACACTTTCATTTGCCCCTCGGAAGGCCATAAAATCCCAAGTCTTGGCCGACTTCCTGGCTGAATGGACAGACACCTAGTTGCCAACGGCTCCAGTCCAGGCCGAACTTTGGACCATGTACTTCAATGGGTCATTGATGAAAACTGGAGCAGGCGCGGGCTTGCTCTTCATCTCACCCCTCGGAGAACATGTGTGTTATGTAATACGCCTCCATTTTCCGGCATAAAACAACGTAGCCGAATACGCCTCAATGGGCCTTGGTGAATGGGTTACACATCGCCATTGAGCTAGGGGTTTAGCGCCTCGACGCTCGTGGTGACTCGCAGCTTGTTATTGACCAAGTCATGAAGAACTCTCACTGCCGCGACCAAAAATGGAGGCCTACTGTGACGAAGTTCGGCGCTTGGAAGATAAGTTCTATGGGCTAGAACTCAACCATTTTGCTCGACGGTACAACGAGACTGCAGATGAGCTGGCTAAGATAACCTCGGGACGAACAACGGTTCCCCCGAATGTCTTCTCCAGGGACATATATCAACCATCCATCAAACTCAATGACGCGCACGAACTCGAGGAGTCCTCAGCCCAGCCCAGGGTACCCTCGACCGCCGAAGGTGAGGCCCTACGTGTTGAGGTGGGATGGAATGGGGTCACACCAGTCCCAAACTGGCAGACCCCGTACCTAGAATATCTCCTCCGGGGAGAGCTGCCCCTCGACAAGGCCGAAGCTCGGTGACTGGCTCGGCGCGCCAAGTCGTTCGTTTTGCTGGGTGATGAAAAGGAGTTGTACCACCGCAGCCCCTCAGGAATTCTCCAACGATGCATATCCGTCGCCCAAGGACAAGAGCTGTTACAAGAAATACACTCGGGGGCTCGCGGTCACCATGCAGCACCTCGGACCCTTGTAGGAAACGCTTTCCGACAAGGTTTCTACTGGCCGACCGCAGTGGCTGACGCCACTAGGATTGTACGCTCCGGCCGAGGGTGTCAATACTACACGAGACAAACACACCTGCCTGCTCAGGCTCTACAAACAATACCTATCACTTGGCCGTTCGCTATGTGGGGTTTGGACCTCGTCGGTCCCTTGCAGAAGGCACCCGGGGGCTTCACGCACCTGCTGGTCGCCATCGACAAATTCTCCAAGTGGATCGAAGTCCAACCCTTAACCAGCATCAGGTCCGAGCAGGCGGTGGCGTTCTTTACAAATATCATCCACCGCTTTGAGATCCCAAACTCTATCATCACCGACAACGGCACGCAGTTCACTGGGAAAAAGTTCCTAGACTTCTGCGAGGACCACCACATCCGTGTGGACTGGGCCGCCGTAGCTCACCCAATGACAAATGGGCAAGTGGAGCGCGCCAATGGCATCTGCATGCAGGGGCTAAAACCAAGGATCTACAACGACCTCAACATGTTTGGCATGCGGTGGATAAAAGAGCTACCCTCGGTGGTTTGGAGTCTGAGGACGACGCCGAGCCGGGCCACGGGTTTCTCGTCGTTTTTCCTAGTCTATAAGGTTGAGGCCATCCTACCCACGGACTTAGAATACGGCTCCCCGAGGACAAAGGCATACGACGACCAAAACAACCAGACCAGCTGAGAGGATTCATTGGACCAGCTAGAAGAGGCTCGGGACGTAGCCTTGCTACACTCAGCGCGGTATCAGTAGTCTCTGTGATGCTACCACGCCCGAAGGATTCGGCCTCGAGGTTTCCAGGTGGGAGATTTGGTGCTTCGGCTACGACAAGACGCCCGAGGGCGCCACAAGCTTACTCCTCCCTGGGAAGGGCCATTCATCATCGCCAAAATTTTGAAGCCCGGGACATACAAGCTGGCCAACGATCAAGGCGAGGTCTACAGCAACGCTTGGAACATCGAACAACTACGTCGCTTTTACCCTTAAAGTGTTTCAAGTCATTCATGTACCTTGGTCCCTTTACATGTACAATTAAAAAGTCTAGCTGTCAAGGGAGGATCGGCCTTGCCTCAGCAAAAACCGACCCTCCCTCGAGGGCTAGAAGGGGGAACCCCCTCTGCGTCGAAATTTTCCTCGGAAAGGTTTTCTACCAAAATGACTTTCGACTATATCGATAACAGAATCCTAAAAATGAGCGAGGGAGACCTTGAACGGTAAGGCCGACCGAGCCGAGGGACTCCTACACATCCGAGATACGGATACCTCACTCATCACCTTCCACGAAAGGTAGCTCATGCTCGGATAAGTGGTTCTGCTACCGAACAAGTCCTAACGCTCGGGTAGAAAATGACTTTCGTGCCTTTTCGACTATATCGATAGTAGAATCCTAAAAACGAGCGAGAGAGACCTTGAACGGCAAGGCCGACCGAGCCGAGGGACTCCTACGCCTCCGGGATATGGATACCTCACTCGTCACCTTCCACGAAGGGTAGCTCACGCTCGGATAAGTGACTCTGCTACCAAATAAGTCCTAATGCTCGAAACAAGAGGAAAGGAAACGCAGCTTTATACTCTAACACTAAAAATGTTTAGGCCTCAGCGGCCGCAAGAAACATACACATACTTAGAATAAACTGTTCCCCACAAGCTCAGGTGTCGGCAGGGGGAGGAGCAGCACCCTCGGCGTCGTTCCTACCCACGGCGGAATCTGGCCCGGCCTTGGACGGTGACACGGGCGGAAGGATCTCCACCTCAAAAAAGGAAGCCAACGCCGTGCCTGGGCCCTCGGCAGCCGCATCAAGCCTTTGGACCTCGGCCAGGGCGGCGTCCTCATCATCGGGTAGGCAGTAGCCCTCGCTGACCCGCTCCAAATCCACGTCGTAGTGGGAAGCGAGGACGGCAAAGGCCCGCCTAACACCGTGGTGCAGTGCCCCGTGGAGTCTGCTGCGCACGTGGCCGCCCAAGGCCCACAGGCGACTCTGGGGAGAGCTGCCCGAGGGGACGTCGTCGAGGCCAAAGGTCCGACAGAAGGCCGAGATGGCCTCAGACATGGCCATGCGGTCAGCCTCTTTCTGCTCGGCCGCTTGGGTAAGCTCCTTGCAGTTCTTGACGGACTCGTTGAGAGCCGCCTCGAACTCTGAAGATAGTCGGACGATGTTCTTTAGACACGAGGAAAAGGATGAAGCTAAACCAAAGTCACAGAGCAGGCAAAACATACCTTCGGTCTGGGCACGCTGCTGTGAGGCCATGGCTTGGGCAGACCGGGCAGACCCGTCGGCCACGGCCAGGCCCTCCGTGAGGGTCCCGGCCCGAGCGGTCACCTTGGGGTCTGAAAAGGGGGGAACCCCCTCTGCATCGAAATTTTCCTCGAAAAGGTTTTCTACCAAAACAACTTTCGTTCCTTTCGACTATATCGATAATGGAATCCTAAAAAACGACAAGTGAGACCTTGAACGGCAAGGCCGATCGAGCCGAGGGACTCCTACGCCTCCAGGATACGGATACCTCACTCGTCACCTTCCGCGAAGGGTGGCTCACGCTCGGATAAGTGATTCTGCTACCGAATAAGTCCTAATGCGCAAAAGAAGAGGAAAGAAACACAGCTTTATACTCAAATACCCAAATGTTCAGGCCTCGGTAGCCACAAAAAACGAACACACATACTTGGGACAACTACGCTGCATAGGCTTGGATGTCGGCAGCACCCTCGGCGGTTTTTCCAACCTGCAGCAGATGTCTTAGTACTTAAAGCAATTACATTTTGCTCTTACATTCCCTTACAAACGGGACCCCAGCTCCATTCCCGCAGGAATGAACTACCTCCACACCAGAAGGGCTGCAAGGTGACAAACTCCAAGCGGCTCACTGGCGACCACTGCACCAGCAGCGACAATGACCTCCACCTCGGGCAGCTAGACAGCAGCAGCGATTGCCCCAGGGCAAACGCTACTGTGAAAAGGCCCTCGCCCGCGTCCCCACACAGGGGGCGAGAACAAGCCATTAAAGCCAAAGAGCCGGAGGTCCGCTCGCAGGGGCACTGACGGTCTCGTCGGCAGAGGCAACCACCTCTGCGGTGGGAAGCCTCACCCATGGCGGCCACCACCACTTCAGCACCGACGACAGCGGCCACCTGCGCACCAATGTCGCACCGGCGAATGGCGGCCGCCCCAGCGCGCACAAGGAGGTCCTCGCTCCCGTCCTCACTACAGGAGCGAGGACAAGGCCATCTAGGGACACGGACGCCGCCCCCGTGTAACACCCCAAGTGTTACCATGGCTATGGCACATCTATACACTAATGACTGTGATCACATGTGGAAGAAACTTAAGGAGAAGAGCATAAGAACCTTGGAGACCCTGTATTAACCCAGAATGTTAATGACCTAAAAGCATTACTCAAGCTTTTGTGCACTTACCACCTTGGGCAAGAAGGGAGTAAACCCTGGACCTCTCTTGAACCCCTATCTCCTAAAACCATGGTTGAAGGGGGGAGAGATTAAGCAAATGTGCAAATCATGACCTAACCTTTGGCAAAAGTTAAGTAACATATTAATCAACAAATATAGAGAGGAAACATTGCAAAAAGACCCCTTAAGAAACCCCAAATCCATTCTTTAAGTAGAGAAAGAGCTAGAGCTCTCTAATTCTCTCTAAGTCAAAATCTACACCTAATCTAAAGATCCACCGTGTTCACCTTGAAGATGGCACCAAAACCACCTAAGTTCTATACCAAAAATGTGGCATACCACCTAAGGCACCCCCTGGAAAAAGTTGAGACTGAGCCCTTGACATTTGACATGTCTTGGCATCACTTTTTGTCGCGAAGTGGGCAGGGAGACAAGCCAGATTTGGCGTCCGCATATCTTCTGACCTAGGGCTTATCTTCCCTTGGAACTCACATACAAGAGATAGCCATAGGTGCCAGGAAGAGGTCTGCGCTGGATTTTTGCCAAGATTCGCACGTATGCGATCTCAGCAAGCTTTTGAACATGGGCAGAAGAACACCTCCACGTGTTCGACGCGCTCTGCGTGCGCCAGAGCACACCCGCGCCCGACCCCGCGCGCCCCGCGCCACGCCAGGCCGCGCCCGCGTCCCCTCCTCGCGCCCGCGCCTATAAATCACCCTCAGGCGTCGACCGTACTCCTCCGCGCACGCTCGACCTCACCGGAGCCCGAAACCACCGGCGTTTGCCCCGTGCACGGCGTGCCCGCGGCCACCCGAGCCCCTGCCACCGTAGACCGGCCAATAGAGCCCTTCCCAACCCTGTCCAACCCTTGGAATAGACTGTGCACGCCTCGGTGAAGCTCCCTGAGCAAGGAATCGTAGTTTGCTTCGCCGGAGAAGCCAGTCCACGGTCGCCGGACTTCGCCCGATTGCCGGTGAACGTAGACCGGGTAATTCTCTGTTCCATTCTTCGATTCCTTGTGCACATAGCCTCTACGTCACCCCGTGAAGCTCATCGTTCCAGTTGATTGCACTAGATCGTCGTGGTTTAGCCGGAACACCCGCCGCCGACGAGATCACCCGCCTGCGCACGTGGACCGGACGATTCCGGCCACCATCGCCGTCGAGCCGTACCTCGCTGTGACCGCTAGGACCTCCCGGAGCCAACCTCGCCCCTCGCCGGACCTCTCTCGCCGCCAGTAAGCCGCGCGCCCTTTTCTTTTCCGCGGGTACTGTTTAAACCTAGGGAGGGACCGCGGGGGAGAAGAAGAAAAGGCTAGTGGGTTTTGCGCATTGTTAGTGACTCAGGGGAATAGTAGCGCAGGGATATAACTGAGAGGATTTGTTTGGAAAGAACCCGAGGACTTCGGTGCAAAGTGGTTTTTCCAGGAAACCTTTTATTTAACCTGAATTAATTTCAAATAGAACTTGAATAATTCATATCTTCTGTTTTATTCACCCAAATCAAGTCAAACCAATTTTGCCAGATCTTAAATAATGTAAACTACTTAAGAAAAATAAAAAAACCCTAAGTGTTATAGAAAACTTTAAGGTTCTTATTTAAATATTGATTTGGCCAAAAGCTAAATAATAGAAGGAAAAATAGTTGCACTATTAGACTGAGGCTAAGAAAATTTGGAGAAGTACCTAATTACTTCCTAACCTGTTTAAAAATAATAAACCCCTCTGTACACCCAGTTAAGATAGAGTTTACCATTTAAACCCCTTTTTAGCCTAAAGTTAAAGAAAATATTAATGAAGGATTAAATAAGAACCAGGGAGCACCCATATTTTTGTTAGTCTACTTATGCAGTATAGTTCACTAGAAAATTTATTATACCCTGGTTTAGTATAAAATAATTGGGGTACCTTTTAATTTAAGAAAACAAGGAAAACTTAGAAAAACCCTAGAAAAATAACCCCAAGGAGAAAACACCCCAAACCTTGGGATAACTAATGGGTTGTTATTATGAACATAGGAAAAATATGAAATTTGTTGTTTGATATTTTTCAAATATCAAGTTAGTTATAAGCACCTTTTTGGCATAAAACTTTAGAAAATCACAACTAAATAACCACCAATTAACCTTCTGTGATTTTTGGCACAGAAGCTTGTGATTACTCTTAGATACCAACAAAAATGACCCTTAAGACAGAACCCACCCCTAGTAAGAGTTGTAGTGCAAAGTGACCCCCTTTGCCCAACTTTTGTTATTTTTGTCCAAGGCATACCCTTTTTATGCTGGACCTCAAATTCATAGAACAAACTATAGTGACCAATGGCAACCCACTGTAATTTTTATAAAATTATTGGAACAAGTTAAACCACTGTTGTAGTTCAAGCCCACACTAGAATTCATAATTAGAAATGAAAAAGGGGAAATTGATAGTGGGAACTTGTGTCACCCTAACCCAACTAGCAAAACCCTTTTTAATTTGCCCACTGAATTATGTAAGGGAAAATATACAAATCCACTATGCTTATTCTCCACAACACCTAAACCTAGAGTGATAAGCATAAACCACTAAAAGCCACGTATGACCAAGAAACCCTAAGTTGCTAACTAACTTAGTTCTTCTTCCTTTAGCATAATGTTGTTAAATCATGCATGATCATGACATGCATATTCCTATTCATTGCATTCGATAGACTGCAACCTCGCTGACGGAGAGTACGTCCTCGTGCCAGAGCAAGGTGTTGCTCAGGAGGTAGCCCCGGATCCAGCACCAGAGCCTGCACCAGAGGATCTGCCTGCCCCAGCTTTGGAAGGCAAGCCCCGGTTTTATGCATAACCTGTTATATATGATATTTTACTACACTTAATGTTTGTAGGCTTGTATTGTGCACTTAAGTGTAGGAGTTGTTTGAAACCCTAGTTGCATGATCTCAGGAATCCCATTGAGATGAATACTAGTATGCTAAGCCGAGTAGCTGCTTTATTAATTAGGGATTTCGGTTGAAGTCGAGTGATTTTTCTAGCACTCACGCGAGGTCAGGAAATTGGTTGTATCCACTTTCTTATCATAATGATGCTGGTTTGTGGACAACAATCCATGGGGATTGGTTGTCCACGAGATAAAAATTGGAATAAGGATTAAGGTGTGGTACCGTGTGTCAAGCGTTTGAACGTACTAAGCACATGCCGAGAAATATGGTAAATCGGTAAGCCTAGTACCTGAGTGAACCTGGCAGTGGACATATCCCCTCACGCGACCTGAGACGAGGTCTCCCATTCCGATTATGGTGGGTACAAGTGCGGTCACTGCACGACGGCAGTCGGGGTCAGTGAGGCATTGTACGCCAAGGCGGTGAGCCCTGATCGGGGAATCGATGGGGACGGTTGATGTGTGTGGGGACGGAGTGCCTCACCATGTCGTGTGTTTAGGTTTACCTTGCAAGGATAAAAACTCGATTCGAATCGTCTGCTTCTCGCAGCTAATGAGACTGCTTGATCCATGCTGCTACATTGAGTAACAAGTAGAAAGGTGATGATGTGACAAAAGATGTTGATTGATAAATTGGCTTGCTACCATGAATGAGTAGATAGTACACATCTAGTCTTAAGAGAGTCACACTAAAATTGGACAAAGTTAAAACTTGATTTATAAACTCAGCTAGTGCTTTTGGCAACCAAACCCCACAGCCAAATAGCTGCATGTCTAGAGGTAGAGGAGTAGACTCCTCACACCGGGTAAGTCTATGAGTATTAGTATACTCAGCCTTGCTTGTGGCATAATTTTACAGGTTCTCTGGAGGACATGGTTGCTGGAGTGACTTGGTCGTCCACCTTGCCACCGGGTTGGACAGTCGAGTGGGACCCTGCCTCAGCTGAGGAGGAGCATGAGGAGTGATGGGATAGGCTTCCCGATCTCTCTGTTTATTTATCGTTAGTTTTATTCCGCTACACTTCGAACAATGATGACCACTTTTGTTAAAACTCCAATGATGATGTAATAAGTTTAATACTCTTTAATGTATGGTTTTATGCTTTATTGTATTTGCTATGTGACTCACCATCGAGTGGGACTGTGGTACTCGATCCTGTCAGTGGCCTCGTCAGACTAGATCCGAGGGATTGACGGGTTATTCCCATTTAAGTGTGGTCTAGCCTCTAAGGCAGGACTCAGGCACTTAAGTTGGAATAATTCGGGCGGTTCCGCCACACCCCGTGGCGTACGACGTCTTGTACGACCCCCCCGGTGTGGCCGGCGGCACGAGACGGGCCGTGGACGCGGCCGACCTGCGCACGACGCAACCGTCGCCCGAGAGGTGGACGGACTGCCACACCCTGACCAGGCAGCAGGTGGCAGTTCGCCTCCTCCACAAGGCTGGTGAACGCCCTTCTCCCCTGAATGCTGGAGGAAGAAGCGGGTCGCTAGCCCATGCAGAAGGCAGGGCCCCAACTTGGCTTGCCCTTGCCCCCAGCACGAATGACGAACATCCTTGAAGCCAAGGGTGGCAGGGAGGCCACAGCCCGGCTCGCTCTTCCCCACCACGAGGCTGGTGGTCATCCTTCTGGATGACCATTGGTGGAGGAATGCAGCCGGGCTGCATGATGAAAATCCTTGAAGTCGAGCGATGACTAAAGAGCACAAACCCCCACGAGGTCGCGCCCCTCCAACGGCAGGAAGAAGAAGGCAACGCCGGTGCACCCCATCTGGGGGCCCGGAAGATGGAAAGACACGGTGAATGTGAGAAGGGAAAAGGCATGGCTACTTCCTGGGGGATTGATCCCTTTTTAAAAAGACGGATCTCCCCACTCGCGCCTCGAAGCATCACGGGCAAAGTCTCCCCCGGCGTGCTCTAGGGTTCCCGCCCTACGACACGGGGGCTAGGTCCCACATGTCATGCAAACTGACCCGAAATGCAAAGATGGCGAACCGCCGCACACGAAGCGTGCAACCACCCCGCGGGTAAGCGCTCTCTCATCCTCGCCGAATCCAGCGGTCGAAAGAGCGAGCCGCCATGCAAGAAGCATGCAACCGCACCACGGTTGTACACCCTCTTAGCTTCGTTGCAACTGGCGGTCCAACATGGAGGCCCGGGCCCGCCTGTCATGTAACCGGCGCACCGGTTACCACGTGCAAAGAAACCACATCGCCACTTGCGCCAATGTCGTGTCTTCTTGGGACTACAGAACCCGTGCAGCGACTCGAGGCGGCCCCGCGCATGACCCAATAGTGCCAATTAAGTGCGACGGTCACGGGTCAGTCAGCGGTGGGGATAGACGCGATGGTTGGTCTGACCACAGGCGGACCGGAAGTAATTGCAGCAACAGACGTGCGGAAGCAGCGGTCCAACCACCAACCAGGCCCTGGTCCCACCTACAGGCTCGCATCCTCCCCTGAAGCGGCAGGGTAACCCTCTCCTACAGCATAAAGACAACGCACCCGTCTTCCATTCCTCGAACGGCTCGCGCACGCACAACGGATACCCCGCGAATCACCCGTCCCGTCGCATTAACTCCCTGGCAGGACACACGTCTCCTCCGGCAGGCGGACGGGCACCGCTTCGCCTCCGTCATGATGACTGCCTCAAAAAAGGTGTGCCACACTATTTCGAAATATCTCCTTTCCTTTCTCTTTCTCTCTCTCCGCAGGGATCAGGAAATGGGACATTTCGAAGGAGTCCTTCGCAGCGAAGGAAACGGGCCCCGAGCCCTCCTACTGATCAGGGGTTCGAAGGTTGCGCCCCGCGGGGTTCGGCGACCGCCCCAGAGCACTCGGGCTCTGAGCCCTTTACTGATCAGGGGTTCGAAGGCTAGCCCCTCGAAGGGATTCGACAGCCGCCCCAGAACATGCAGAGTCAGGGATGACCCTGGGTACGTCCGTTACACGGCCAAGGCTCGGGCTGCGCTCCCGAGGTACCCTAAGACATTTCTGAGACCAGCGGGAACGATTTTGTAATGGAATCCCACCGGAGGAAGGCACTGAGCACTCGGACCCTATCAAATGGGTCCGGATCCAGCAAATCACCTGCAGGTACTTTTGGAGTGCGCCTCTGGGCCACTAGCCGACCCTTATTGAACAAGGCTCGGGCGTCCACTCGGATTACCCGTTAGCAACTCACTAGAAACACCATGTTCAGCGCCCACCAAGGGTAACATGGCGCATTCTCCCCTCCTCCTTGCGGAAAGGCGACAAAGGGGCATATAATAAAAGCCGAGACGGTCCTCGATCATCCTCTCGCTCCATGCAGAGGCTCGGAGGCTGCTCTCGCACCAGGCTACGGCCAAATTGTTGACCACATCAACAAACCAGCTTAAAAACTCGGAGCCTGACCATGCACTCGGGCTACGACCAGGCCGCATGAGGGAACAACAAGGATGACTGAGGAATCACAAGAAGAATTAAGACCTCAGAGGAGTCAAACCACTCCTCCGAGGCCTTGGGGGCTACACCTGACGGGTGCACTCGCGCGCACCCATCGGAACAAAACATAACCGAGAAGGGCTAGTCTCCTTGCAAAAAATCCGGCAGAACCTCCAAGCGAGTGCCTACACTCCCTTTGAGGCTCGGGGGCTACTATCGGGTACCGTAATTAGGGGTACCCCCAATACTCCTAATCATGACTGAAAAACCTCTTCAAAACAGACTGTGAAGGCTGATAAGCGCAGCGCAAAGTTAAAGCCTCACCTACCAAGGGACGCGATCTCGTCTCGCCCGAGCCCGGCCTCGGGCAAGAACAGTGGTCCCGGACGGATTTACGCCTTGCCCGAGGGCCCCCTTAGGCAGCGGGCGCACCCCCGGCTCGTCCGAGGCTAAGCTCGGGTAGACTTTGTCGTATAGCAACCCCGGCCAAATCGCCTTACCGTCGACCGTATCGCATGCGCATTTAATGCAAGGATCGCCTGACACCTTATCCTGACACACGCTTCTCAGTTGGCAGGGTCGAAGTGACCGCAGTCACTTCACCCCTTTACTGATCGTTCTGACAGGAAAACAACACTATTCACCCTGTTCCCACGACTGTGCCAACCACCAGGGTAAGGCTAACAACAGTGAGTCACGGCCTCTCTCGAGTTCAGCCTCGGGCGCAACAGGGAGCTCCGCCTCGCCCGACCCTAGGCCTCGGCTTCGGCCTTAGCCTCGGGAGAAGGTCTCCGCCTCGCCCGACCCCGGCCTCAGCCTCGGCCTCGGGAGAAGGTCTTCGCCTCGCCCGACCCTGGCCTCAGCCTCGGTCTCGGGAGAAGGTCTCCGCCTCGCCCGACCTCGACCTCGGCCTCAGGAGAAGTCACCGCCTCGCCCGACCTCGGCCTCGAACCGACTACGCTACAGGGGATACATCATTACCCTACCTCTAGCTAGCTGCCTCAGGCTACGCAGGAACAAGACCAGAGTCACATCTAGATTACTCTGGCAACAGGTAATGATGGTTCCCCGCATGCGTCCATGATGTTAATAGTCCTCAAGCTCTCTATGAAGGCAAAGAAACGTCAGTAGGACCCAGGGCCGCACCTCCAGCTACGCTTCTACAGGGCTCAAGCACTTCTCCACAGGCCACGTTAGCACATAGCAACACCCCCATATGTACAGCTGGACCATCCCCTTGTGTCTATAAAAGGGGATGCCCAGGGCCTTCTCAGGGAGAGGGAGGAGACGGGCAATAAGGACGACGGAGACGGACACACTCAAACGTCGAACTCCACTCCACAACAGTAGACTCCTCAGGAGACCTAGGACCCGTTCCCTCTCCCGCGAAGCTTGTAACCCCTACTGCAAGCACCTTGGTGCAAGATAATATAAGCCTAATCCCTCCTCTTGTGTTCCATCTTGCATCAACCCATCTAGACAGGGGCACGCAGCACAAAATTCACTAGTCGGTCCGGTTGAGGGCCCCCAGGGTCTGAAACACCGACATTAATAAAGCTGAGACCGGGCGGTTGACTTGCACGAGAAGGGAGTCTCGGTGTAGTGTCTCCGTCTAAGTCGATTAAGGACCTTGTCGATGTAGGCTTGATGATTGAGGACCTTTTAACTGGTCACATGCCTCATCATGGGTAAGCTTTGCCTCGGGCAGACTAATACCAGAATAAGATAACACGCAATGGGAGTGGAGAGATGGCGAGAGTAGCGTGTACCCTTCGTGGCAAGAGGCTGGACGGTGGTGTATATGTGCTCTCGGTTGGTGTGAACCTGATCTGGTCTTAAGAACCCCAGTGGCGAGTTGACATATGCAAGGGTTAAGTGCTATATATGTCGTGTGATCGGAGATCCCTAGCTGGGTATTAATCGATTCGGATCGTCGTTACTTCTCGGACATGAAGACTTGGTCACTGCCCTACACGTAGCAATCCAGTGAACTGAAGGGATGATAAAAAGACGACTAGTATAGGCCAAGTGCTTGAACTAGGGTAGAAAGAACTCTAGATGCAGGTAACTTTACTTAACCTGACAAGTAAAAATGGATTTTTTTAAGGATCAACTCATAGTAAGCTTTTCTGCAAAACAGAGCCTTTGATTCTTGATAAGCTATACCTTGAATCCCTCTAGCCAGCATACCCTTGAGAATCTTTTCTTTAGTCGGGTAAGTCTTGCTGAGTAATTCCGTACTCAGGGTTTTATTCCCTGTTGTTTTTCAGGTTATAGTTTTGTGCTGCTGATGATGGTGTTAAGTGCCAGTGGGCTCGGCCTTCTTATAAGTCTAAGTAACCCTTCTATACTTCTTATTGAGGATGGTCACTTGAGCTAGCATATATTTCAAAACTATAAATAATTTATAATAGTTCAAAGTTTATTTCTTTGAATCACTATTGTAATCACTCCGATAAACATAAAGTAAAATTTTTGTAACTTGTAAAATTAGGTAATAAGATTTCCGCTGCAAAACTGTTGGTGTGTGTGATTTGTGTTACTTAATATTGCGATCCTGGTTGTAAGTGGTTTTTCTAATGTCCTTGGGGCAATCAGACTGATCATGTTAAGTTATCTGGTGCACATGCATAGCCATCTGAGATCTTTGAGACAAGGATAGGTGCATGTGGGCCCAATAACTTGGGAGGTTCTGCCACATTAGATGCCCAACACATAAAGTTTTGGTTGATATGTGCTAAGTATCAAAGAGATGCAAATCAAGAATCAAGGTATGACTCAAGCCTTAGTGAATTGTTTTTGCTACTAACATATTCATCTAAGTGCTAGGAACCTTGTCAAATCAAATGAGATTGGATTGGAAAAGTATGGCTAAGTCTAGCCAGACTTGCACCAGCCTGCAGTGCACCGGACTATCCAGTGTGCACCAGACAGTATCCGGTGCCCAGGCTGGCGCATGCGTCGAACTCGCTGCTCTCGAGAAAAGTTGGGGGAGCCGCGGCTATAATTCATCGGACTGCCCGGTGTGCACCGGACTATCCGATGAGCTAGTTGCGCCCGCGCCAACGGTCGGTAGCGCAATCAGCGGGCGACGTGTGGCCCATGCCAACGGTCACCATGCCGCACCGGACTGTCCAGTGTGCCAAGGGGGCTGTGGCTACAACAGTCAGCTTCGCCAAAAAAGAAGGAGATCGTGCACTGTTCACTGTCCGGTGCACCCATGAGAAGAAGGCAACTATTGCCTTCCAAATGGAGCTCCAACGGATCCCAGCTGCCTTGGGGCTATAAAAGGGACCCATATGCGCATGGAGTAGTACACTAAGCACCTCTTGAACATCCTAAGACGCTTAGACTCCGCAAGCACGCATTCGATTCTTTGTGTTTGAGATTGGAGCACTTGTTTGAGCTATGAACTTGTTGTGCTGTGTTGTGTGCTCATTTCTTGACTTATGTGTGGGTCATTGATGCGACTCTAGCTCTTGCGTGTGTTTCTATTCCCTCCCTTACTCTTGTGGTTTAAGTGTGACCAATCTTGTAAGGGTGAGAGGCTCTAACTTGTGGAGATTCCTCATAAAGGGAATACTTAAGAAAAGGAAGAAAACCGTGGTACTCAAGTTTGATCTCTAGATCACTTGAGAGGGATTGAGTGCAATCCTTGACCAAAGGAAGTCACCACAACATGGAGTAGGCATTGGCCAAACCACGGGATAAAATCACCTTGTCTCTTGTGTGACTTTCTATTATGATTGCTTTCTTCCTTAGAGTTCTCATTTAATCACTTGTGCTATTGTTCTTAAGTTCAAAACACATTCTAAAGGAACAATCAAGTGAAGAGTTCTCTCACTCTCTATTCATAACACCTTGGTTTTGACTTCACTAACATTTTATAAACCAAGTTTGTGTTGTTTAGTCCTAATTTTTACAGGATCACCTATTCACCCCCTCTAGGTGCTCTCACATATACCTGCAGATTCATTATCTGAACTGCTTGGATCGCGCTCTACTAGATGCACATTATGACTAGCTGATTTTGATGTTTATTTACTTCAGCTTTCACAAGCCAAAGCTCGCTGGTGTAGTTGTACTAATGAAAATAATTGAGTTCCATCTAATTTCTCTTTTAAGTAAGATCATGACCCATTAAAAGCCAGCCCTGCTAGCTGTTTGTCTGCGACATGGATTTGGTTGCATCGGTTAGTTTCCCTCAACCTCCAAATATAATCATTAATTTCATTCTCCGTGTCCCTGTCTAAGAAAAAGTGTTCATAAAATTTCTACTCTAATTCCCCAAGAGTTAATAGAGTTAGGTGGTAGGGTTGCATACCATGCAAATGTGGTACCAGTAAGAGACATCAAGAATAATTGAACATAGTATGCTTCCCTATCAGCCAAATTCCCTAGGCATGCTAAAACTGGCTTACGTGCTCATGCTTGCTTTTCCCGCCTTCACCAAAAATTTAGAGAAATCAGGTATCATGGTTGCTTGTGGATATGGCATAACGCCAAATCGGTGATTATAAGGTTTTCGATACAACTAGCACGTGCCTGACACATTAACATCGAGTTTGTCTCTGAACAACCCATCTACCTTGTGCCTAATTTTTTCCACCACGTCTGGAGACCATCCATTAAGTTTAGGGACGAAAACTTCAGGTTGTCGGACATTATTTTGTTGGCTTTCCTCCTGAGGATGTTCAAAATGCGTGTTAGGTGTCCTATTAGTGCCACCCTCTCCTGCCCTATATATCTCGGGCTCTATAGTGGTCGAAGAATATTCAGCCATAGGCATATGAGGTGGCATTACATGGTTATAAGACAATGTCGGTGGGGTAGCATAGTGCTGCTGTGATGGGTGCAAAAACTGTGCATATTGTGCAGCTCCTAGTTTTGCGCACGCGTACCCGGATGGTTATACCGCGACGATCCAGCCATGTATGTCACTACCTAGGTGGTATGCGCGTGGGCCTGTATAGGGTCAAACAGTCTAGCAAAATATGCCAGACGGTCCACGACATAGTTGGACGATCTGACCTGACTTTCAAACGGTCTGACTGTGTCTAGATCCTATCGCGTGCCAGGCGGCGGTGGTTGTGGTGGTGCTATGATCGTATTCATCAGCATAACATACAATGGCTAGGTATAAGATGACCCATTTGTAGTCGATATGTTAGGTGCGGGTGGCTCCGTATTAGGTTCATGCGAGGGAAAACTAGGGGCAGTAAATTTTCATACGAATGTGCCTATCCTTTAACAGATTCATCTATATATTGTTTTAACTGATCCACTGTTGTTCAATGAAAGCCTTAAAAGATTGATCTGGAATACTTATAGTGGGATCCTAAGGCGAAGGCAGGAGAGATTCCATATTGATCTCCCCTTGACGGATTATCTTTTGGTGGCGATCCACCATGAAGTATGATAGGTATTTTTCCTTCGCCTTCTCGCTCCATTGGACGAGTTTTCGCAACACCTCTTTCTCCATGCGTCTCACGAGGTTGTCAAAGGGTTGTTGGTCATCAGCCACGAATGCTTCCAGGGCTGGCTTGATGATGTTGGTGGTAGAGACATTGGTGTGATCTTTAGAACCGGCCATCTGGTAGCTAATTTTTAGTAGATCTAAACACCCTTGTCCCCAACGGAGTCACCAAAAAGTGTGTTGGTCCGATTTGGGGCCAAGCATTAGAATGAACTACTCGATGGTGCTCTCTACGGGAGTGTGGACGGTCCGTAGCCTTGGATCGAACGATTCACAACCTCATTGCAGGAGCGGCTCCTTCCCTGCATGCTTCCGAACAGTCCACTCATGTCAGGTTGTCTTGGGTCGGCAGGAGAGATCCAAGGGTTGTCTTAGGGTCGGTAAGCCACCCAACACATCTCTAGACGACGCCGAGTCGAAGAGAGGTGAAGTAATAGGTCGAGGAAGACTAATAATAGGGCTAAACTAAGGCTAGATTACTCCTACTTCTAGTGAAAGGAAAGAACAATGCAAATAAGGTAAATTTGATAAATAGATTTGACTGGATCGATTGTGGGGGGTCAATCGGTCGTACCCCTTCATTTATATAAGGGGAGGTCTAGACCCGTTATAAGTCGGCTCCCAAACAAATCCTATGGATTTTGCTAACAAATTCCGTAACAAATCAGGAACCGTAACTGATTCTGTTCACGCGCGGGTCGTCTGGCCAATAGGGCTGGACTGCTCGATGACCCTTTTTGGTGCTCAATAGATTGTTTGACAAAACAAGTTATTTTAAGGGTTCTTGCTTGCGCTAGAAGCACATGTACATCTTCCACCCTAAAATAGGAGACACTCATATAACTACTAACTTAGTCCGCCTTTTTTACTTATCCAATTCTCTCATCTTTGTTGAGAAAGTTTAGGTCAATACAACAATATTTTCTCTAGATATTCACAACTAAACATTCTCAAGAGCTAGGGCTGATATTTCTCTTGAAAATTGAAATTGCATAATCAAAAATGCAGATAAAAGGAATTTAGCTTTCTAAATGCTACTATAGAATGTCTTCAAAAAGCAAAGGAGCATTTGTCAAGAGTTATCAAATGGTCGCTTTCGAATCTTTTCAAATAGTGAATTGTCTACCTAGATGACAATTATGAGACTAACTCAAAATAAATCTTGTGGATGCAACTCAACTGTGAGGCGAGCATTCGCTTTCACGGTAATAGGTTATTTGATTTTTTGTTTCAAATCCGATGGTATCATCTAGGTCTCACCGAGCTACAGAGAGATTATGAGAAAATGTGCAAAAAGTCATGAACCATAAATATCAGTTCTAACTCACAGTAACATCAGGATCCAAACGAATAATGCAAATATTTTTTTGAGAATAAATTGATATTTGTTTATTTTTCTTGTGCTAAATTTATGAAGTATATTTCCCATTATCCGTGCAAATCTTAAGCTATTGGAAAACAAGCTATGTTCTATTTATAATCTAATGTGAAAAGATTTTTGTTGTCAACTTATAGTGGACATCGCATGTTTGTTAGAGCTGAAAGAATCAGGATGCTCTAGAGGAAGGTGAATTTAACTCCTCTATATTTTCTTGCACAAATTAAATTCTAATACAAGCCTAATCTCACCCGAGTATCTAATGATGTGATAAAGAGTTTTGCACCCTAATTTCTAGTCCTGCACTAGCATGGACATCATAGAAATGGAAATGCTTAATTGAATTATTCAAATATAAATGTGTAAAGTAAGAAAAGTACTAAAAGACTCCATGAGGTTTTGTCAAGGTTTTAGAAAGTTGACACTCCCCACTAATCCTTGTTGAAGAACCTGTGTAAGGGTGTCGCTTCCCTTAGTCTATGCAAGGACTAAGTGTTATGTACAGCTGGTTATTCACCACTTTGGCATGGTGAAGAGCTCACAACCATGTACAAGCCTGAGTAGGGTCACCCATAATCTCTCTAGGTGATTATCACACTTCGGATCACCACCAAAATGTCTGGTGATGTCAATCACCGTATTAATAATCACAAACTCTCACTTGATGCAATCAACCTTAATGAGATCAACGGATGCACACTAGTTACTCTATATGTGCTAATGAGGCCTGTAATTAAGCAATCTTCAACTCTCAAGTCTATCACTAGGCAAACTTTCTGTCACAATTCAAATGGGTTGCTTTATCTGTTTAAATGGGAAAGAGCACTTTCAGGTGTTGGTCTAGTCTGTCTAAAGAGCAAGAGAGGGTCAATTTAAAGAACGGATGCCATAACTTGGAAGTCACTGTTATGGAGGTTTTCAGAAGGGCGGGATGGAACTATTGGAGAAGGATCAAGGGCTAGGTTTTAGCTTTTGTTGCAGTAATTCCTTTTCATGTTTCAGACTCTGTGTTTTGTGGTGTATGTGTTTAGCTTATATGTTGTTTTGGGTGTCTGTTTCTCGGTTGTAAGCTATCACAAACATGATTGTTGAGGCCGACCCTTTACCTTAATCTAAAAAATGGACCTTGTAAGAGTAATGTTAAGTTCATGTCATGAAGGAATAAAATTGTTTGCAATAGATATGGAATAAAAGATCATAAACAAGTATATGTGACTAGGGGTTGTAATGGATCGTGATCCAAATGTTTCTTCATAATTCCTTATGGCTCTAAATTAATTTTAGTTAAAAATGAATAGAAATAAAGTCCGATCCTAATCCGATCATATCCTTAATTTTTATAGTATAAAATTTAGAGCCCATTGTCACCCCTATATATGACTCATTATGAGATATGAAGTAAAAACAAGTTATGTCACATCCTCACATGTATCATACATATGCAAAAACATAAAGTGTAACATACAATGCATGAGTATGCAAGAGAAAGTGCATATGAGAATTTCACATATAGAGAATATACCAAATAAAACCATATGTCGCTCGGTCCCGCTTTCACTCTCCCTCCAACAACCCCCATCTCACTTATCCTGTAGCCCCATATCCTTTTGGCATCAATGACCAAAACAACAAAACCTAAGGGTTAGTGTGGAGGACACAAATGCGTCGATAACGAAAGTGAGAGAATAAGCTCAAACTGATGTACTTATGGACTTCATCTGAGTCTCTGTTGTCAGCGACTGTCTGAGTCCATGGATATGTAGAAGATAACGAAACTAGGTCATCCGACTAGCATGACCTTAAGGTCAAAACAGATCCATTAGAAATCTTATCAAATAGCTTCCTATCAAGTGCTCATGGAGCTTAAACTCGCTTCATATGATAGAGTTATGGGTTTTCCAATAAAATACTAGCGGGTCCCATGAAATGAAGGTTCTCAACTTTTGATAGACTTGCATTTTGAGATTAGATCTAGTTATGAGATATCTATTGTCTATCATCAATTCATCATCACCATTGTTTCTGAACACATTTGAAATACAAATATTAGGTAGCGGAGAATTTTTAGATTTATTATTATGTAATATAGAAATGAGGCCAACTTATAATAAATGATCATATCTATAGGTGTCATATACTTATAACTTCTCCCTCTGCAAATATGAGAAATGAATATGATAAATGCACACTAGTTGATCATAGTACTAGACATATTTTACTTTTGGCGGTGTCGAACAGTCACTACCGGAATCGAGCTCTTTGTCGAGTGCCTAGCCTGGAAAACACTCGGCAAAGTCTTTGCTGAGTGTGACACTCGGCAAAGAGAGCTCGACGAACAGTACACCGGCAACGACTTCTTTGTCGAATACTTTTTATCGAGCACTCAACAAAGACTTTGCCGAGTGTTACTCGGTACTCGACAAAGATAAGCCGTCGTCACGGTGACTGGTAATAGAGACGACACCTTTGCCGAGTGTTCTAGGTGACACTCGGCAAAGATATTACCTTTGTCAAGTGTCGCCTAATACACTCGACAAAGAGATTACCTCTTTGCCAAGTGTCCGCCAGCCTACACTCGGCAAAGGGGCCACCAGCGGGGCCCTTTGTCAGTTTCTTTGTCGAGTGCGCTAGGAGGCACTCGGTAAAGCTTGCTTCTTTGCCGAGTGTCAGGGTCACAGCACTCGGTAAAGAAGCTTTACATGTGCCCAGGTGTTCCTTCTCTGCCGAGTGCTATGACCCTGACACGCGGCAAAGAGATTCTTTGTCGAGTGTTACACTTGGCAAAGTGACTAGTATACACATTTTTTATTTGTTTTTTTCTATTCCATCCAAACAAACAAAAGATATCACATACACATTATAGATATCACATAATCATCAGAGATATCACATATACATCACATATCTCACAAACACCATAAATCAAACAAGTTCTCACAGCATTACCAACATGTTCGGACACAAACATGAGTATCCAACACTCAAGAACATAAGTCTTAAGTATCTCACAAAGCATTACCAACATCTAACAAGTTTAGACTGGGTTATCTCACAAAGTATGAACAACACTAACAAAGATAATATCTCATTGAGGTGGGTGGCTGGACTGGTGCGGCGATGGGCTGGGCGATCCATGAGGGTTGTTGGATGTCGCCTCAGATTGTCCCTGCACAGAGAAGAGATTGCATGTGTTATACCAGATGAATATATATCATGAAGAACTAGAATTTTGATACTCACAAGAGTATGGAACTGAGCAGGGTCAACTATAGGGAACAATGAAGGTGGTGGAGCGAAACCCTGTGCGGCGCCAAGGCTCTGCATGTAATGGAACATCTCCGCCATCCTTGCCTCCATCTCCTGACGTTCCCTCCTCTCTATTTCTAGCTAGGTCTGTAATATTCCAAGCCAATGTTATAGTAACTCAAAGAGAAGGTATATAACTCAAGGAATGATGAGTTACAGAAGCACTGACCTTGAGTTGTTGTATGTGATGATGTGAGTTGTCCTGCCGAGGTCGTATGGCTAGGCTCGAGCTCGTGCTCCTTGCTCACACCTGAGATAGAGTGGGAGTGGACAACGAGTCAATTGCCCCGTCGGCAATCTAGTATCGCCCATGTCTCTTGCCTCCTCCGACCCTCATGAGGACATTGGGGTCGATCTGCTCGGTCCTCGGATCGTATTCTGGCCCATGTACCTCTTGTGTCATGGTGGTGTAGTCATGAAGGCGGCTGTAGATGGCGGGGTTGCTGTACGCCTCGGGCCCGTCATCCGGGTTGTAGGTGACGTCGGATATCGCCTTACCCTTGTGGGCCATAGCATAGGCCGAGAAGATGGAGCAAAACTGGCCACCATGTGACGCCGATTGAAAGAAAACCAACGAGATAGTTAGAAATAATATCTAATCCACTGTTATATACCTAAATAAAAAAGAGGGTGTACCCATGCTTCTGCATATTGGCCTAGGCTACGGCTGCCTTGGTGGTGGGAGGGACCTTGCACCATTAGACGCCGTTCCTGGCTAGCGTTGTGCGCCTCGTCCCACTCAGGCGAGTACCACCTATCCACCATCTGCTCCCAGCATAGAGGATGTGCGGCGCACCAATATGGAATCATCTAAGAAGTAAACACGTACACTGCATATCAGAAGATAAAATTAAGGAAAAAATAAAGTGTTGTATATTGAAGTGTTGTATTTACCTGCAAGTACTGGTCCCTGGTCAATGACATGGTTTGGGCTTACTGCTTGGTCACCTTCTCCCCAAGGACGGAGCCGTGGTAGGTGATGATGGTCAGGATTCGTGCCTCGTAGTGCATGTCCACAACGAGCTTCTTACAGCTCATGGTGGCCACCACATTCGCCCTAGCCTCATATCCAGCCTCGCATCTAAAGAAATCCTACATACGAAGATGATGTATCCATACATTATTTCAAGAATGTGCAACAAATGCGACATATTTTACATTATAGTAAGACTTACCCACAGCTCTTGCTTCACCTGCTCCGCCTTGTTGTTGAATTCCCTGCCGTCTCGGTCTACTGCATCGGGGGCGACGGCGTAGTGGTCGAAGGTGTAGGCTAGACCCGTCACTCCGGTGTACTCAACCAGTCCAGGGAAGTGTTCCCTGCACAGCAGGCCGAGGATGCCATTAGGGTTGCGACCATGACCCCCAGCATTCTCCACAACCATCCAAGACCTATCCAAGTGATAAATAAAAAGTATTAGTTTAATTATGATTTTGAACACATAATATGAACAAGCATGGAGAACATAAAGTTACATGCCTCTCCCCATCCGGTCGAATCAGCGACCGCCTGTCCCGAAGTATGGAACACTGAGGGAGACTCACGGGACCTTACAGGTAGGCGTTCCTCGAACCTGAGGCGCCAGAACCTGAGGTGTCCTGCTGAGCGTTGTCGTTGTCCTGTTGCGCCGCTTGCTACTAAACGTCGTTGTCCTGCTACTCCACCTGCTACTGGACGTTGTCGTCCTGTTGTGCCTCCTCCATTGTCCTGCTCGTCCTCCCCATCCTCCTGCTCAGCCAACCACCTACTATCTTTGTCCAACAACCTGCAATTAAGAGTAAACAAAAAAGCACATCTAAAAAAGATGTATTTAGAAATAGGTGCAAAATAAAAAAACTATAGCATTACATCGATTAAAAATAATCTTCATATGTGTCGGGGTTAGCCGGATCATAACTCTCATCATCCCTATCAACTATTTCATAGTCAACACCATCTGACGGTGCAAGTTCGTCATTAATGTTATTGCCTTCAAGTATTACTAAGTCATTCTCGTTTTGCACCTCATCATCCTCCTCATCAACAACCATTTCAATATCTACTTCCATTCTGATAGCTTCGGTTAAGTCTATCTCAAATCACCCTTCTACCCCATCTTCTTGGAAGAACTCTCTATCATATGTGTCTGAGTCTAAGTTGTAATCTTCATTGTTAGGAATAGGTAATCTACTGTGTGGCGATACCTTATACACAACATCCCAACCCTTAAGATGTTCTTTTGTTTGGCAAGCATATGGGAGATAATACACTTGTATGGCCTGTTAGGCCATGATATAGACATCGTCTCCTAGTAAGGTGGAATCTTGTCGAATTTCAACTATCCCAAGATTAGAATGTGTCTGTCTCGTCACTTGAGGGTCAAGCCAATGACATTTGAATATCACTAGAGTAAGAGGTTTGGAACCACGAAAATTGAGTTCATATATTTCTTCGATTCATCCAAAATAATCGACCTCGTCAAGGCCAGGCGTAAAGACTCCAGAACACGTTGTTTTTCGATTGGGCCGACTTTGGTCGTAGTTTGTTGTGCGAAAATGGTATCCATTGATGTCATAGACTCTTCGGCTCTACAAGTATTCGCAAGTTAAAAGACACTAAATTGAGTTCATAGATGGATCTCTTTGACAAACTAAGCACATACCTTATGTTTGAACCAGGAAATGAAATCGGGCAATCCATTTTTCGCACCCTTTCTAAGAAGAGTATCATATTTCTGTGGAGTTGGGTCCCTTGATCGACGCCAGAATTCATGAAGAAATTGTTCCATGTATGGCGTCACCTCTTCAAGGTTGGTCAATACATATAGCATGATATACCGCCACTCTTCATGTGGCAGGGTCTTGGTGGTCGAACCACTTGCGCTTCCGAGTTGGCCTCAAAATATGTTGAGGTTCGATTCATTGCCGCCATCATTGTAACGAGGGGGTGGATTATGCACGCTCGGCAGTTTGTCACCATAGTAAGTCATTGTGAAGTTTAGCACCTCCTCTAGAATGTATGCCTCTGCAATGGAAGCCTTGATTTTGCATTTATGTCTACATTTCTTTCGAATAGTCTTTAGACATCTCTCGATTGGATAGCAACAACGTCCCTGCACGAGCCCCCCCATTCGTGCCTCATAGGGGAGATGAAGAATCAAATGCTGCATTGGATTGAAGAAGCCAGGTGGAAATATCTTCTCAAGCTTACACAGTAACACGGGTGTTAATCTTTCCAAGCCATAATCACGGTCCGAGATAACTCTTTTGTACAAGGCTAGCAGAAGAAATAGCTCAACTCTGAAAGCGCTAGCTAGACATGCTCAGGGACATAGCCTCGAACCATCACAGGAAAAATCCATTCAATCCATATGTGGAAGTCATGACTCTTCATCCCTAAGACTCGTAGAGTAGATAAGTTCGCCCCCCCTACTCAGGTTAGCTGTATATATACCCATCAGGGAACATCAACATCTTGATCCACCGAAGTACTTCCTTCCTCTAGGCCCTGCTTAGGATGAAATCGGCCTTAGGCCTTCTCCATGTCTTTCCACCACTAGGCGGTTTTATCTCTTGGTTTTGTCTATTACATAATGCTACCAGATCCACTCTTGCCATTACGTTATCCTTTGACTTATCAGGAATGTCCATAATTGTTGCCCAAAGTGCCTCGGCAACATTCTTTTTAGTGTGCATCACGTCAATGTTGTGTGGAAGGAGCAGATCGTCATAATAGGGGAGCCGAGTCAAGCCCGACTTATGTGTCCACATATGCTGCTCACATATCCCACAAAACCACCTTCTGTATTGGCTACGAGCCCATCTATCTGTTGACGAATTTCAGCAGCAGTCATCGTTGCAGGTGGGCGGTCTGTCACTATGACACCTTTCGTAAAGTTCTTGATGTCTAGGTGGAATGGATGATCAAGAGGGAGAAATTGTCAATGTTTATCGAACGACGAATATTTGCCACCCTTTTTCAACCAAATGAACCTAAGAGCTTCCTTGCAAACTGGGCATGGAAACTTACCGTGAACACACCAGGCGCAGAATAGCCCATACGCCAGTAAGTCATGCATGGAGTACTGGTACCAAACATGCATTTTGAAGTTTGTCTTCGTAGCTCGGTCATATGTCCATACCCCTTCCTCCCAAGCATGTACCAATTCATCGATCAAAGGCTCCATGTACACGCCCATTTTATTCCCTGGGTGTCCGGGAATTATCAACGACACGAATATATTCTGCCTTTGAAAGCACACACCGGGGTGATATTGACTGGGATAACAAACATGGGCCAACATGTGTACGGGGCAGCGCTCATTCCATAGGGATTGATCCCATCTGTGGCCAGCGCAACACGTACATTACGAGCCTCTTCGGCTTTCTCACGGTGAATGGCATCAAAGTGTTTCTATGCTTCACCATCGGATGCGTGCACCATCTTGTCAGGATTGTATTGTTTTCCATTTTTGTGCCATGTCATCTGTTTCGTGGATTCCTTGGTTATGTGGATCCTCGGTATGAACGGAAGGTGGCGTAGGATTGTCAAGGGGATGTTGAGCTGCCTGTTCTATCCATCACTAGAGTCTACCTCCATGAACCTAGACGATTTACACTTCGGATAGTACTTTGCCTCCGCGTATTCTTTCCTAAATACCATGCAGCCCTTCGGACAAGCATGTATCTGCTCATACGTCATCTTAAGTGCACGAAGGAGTTTCTGTGCCTCATACATGCACTTTGGCAGAACGTGATCCTCTGGAAGCAGGCTGTCAATAACTGTCAACAAGCCATCGAATGCGTCTCGACTCATGCTGTACTGCGACATGAACGCCATTACATGTCCAATGGCATCCAGTTAAGAAACCTTTGTCTGACCGTGAAGGGGCTTCTGTGCCGCGTCAAACATGTCGTAGAACGCCTTTGCAGTCAGCTCTAGCTCGTCATCCATACATCATCCGGCGAACTGTGGCTTGTGATAGTCGTTCAACATATCCGCTACCCACGCATCAGCATTATAATGCTCGACGTGTTGTCTCAACATCTCCTCTCTCGTACGATGCGCTTCACCATGAAAGATCCACCGAGTATAGCCTGGCGTAAATGTTAGAAATATAGGCATTTTCCATATCATTTTAATTCCATAAATTAACATTATGATGATGACATATAAAAGATGACTACTCATAGAAATCATGATATCAAATATATCCATAGCAATATGGATCATGAGAACATAAAACATGTGAATCATATAAATATAATAAGCATATAAATATGATACATGCATCATGCCAGAACAACTGAATATGAATAGACAGCAATAGGAACAACATGACTGTAAAATTAAAACAAACAGGTATGGTATTTTAATAGTATGAACAGACATTAGAAATATCATGATATGATATGACAGAATAGTTTGGATAATTCTATGACTACATACGAAACAGCAGAGATGAACATATGAAACATATATAATCTGTAGAACATAAAACAGTAAGGAACTAAATTGATCATACCCTCCCATGCACTCCGAGGATCCTGATCCTTGTCCAACTTCTCTTGTCGTCCGTGCGAGATGAAGACGCCAGGAAGAAGAAGATGGTCATCAGTGTGGAACACAACGATGGATGTTGGGCAGTCGCGTAGACGCTCCCCAAAAACCTAATTGCCGATCCCCCGAGCAAGGTCTTCAACGGCAAGGGCTTCGGAGGCACCTGCCCTCTCGCTCCTCTGTGCGCGTAGAGTTATGAGATGGAAATACCCACTCTTGCGGCTGGACTGTGATTCTAAAATGGTTCTGTTCTCATGTACCAAGTGACAGGTGTTCTCCCCTTTTATCATCGCGGAAGGGATGCTGAAGGAGAAGAGTCTCGCATGCGGCTGACAAAGAGACGGGCAACTGAAAGGTTTAACCCAGAGTTGAAACTCCCGCGGTGAATGTGTGCTAAAAATTAACACAACCACACCATGCCCGCTCGCCGCCTGCCTGCCCCGCCTCGCCACGCCATGCCACGCCTGGCCCGAGCCCGGCCCGGTCGGCGGCGGCGGCGGCACGCGCGCGCGTGTGGCACGCCCTTGTCCGTTTCATGACTTCTCAAATTAAGTGAAATAATTCCCACCATATAAGACAAGCCAATGACCCTTGGACTTCTAATATGGTACTATTGGTATTCTCCACCATTACACAGCATAGAGTTTATTCAATAAATGGGCCAAGCCCATAAAAGATCCAACAATCCCCACCAAACTCTAGGGTTTGTAATGATGAAGTATCAGAATCACAATCCTTTGATATACCAGTGTTTTGATGGAGACTGTTAAGTTGAACATCCATTTAGAACAAGAGTTTCACTCATTCACAACTGAACAATGGACTAAGCCTTGAATTGACAGTTTTGTGCGAAATGAGATTCGCTCAAATCCTTTGCTGATACTAGGCTGTAAAAGGGCATTCCCGCTGTTTAGAAGCATATAAGTCACACTTTAGTGTCTTTCATGAGTATTTAGGGATTACCCAAGTCCCATAGACTGTGACCAGCAGTCTGACTCATATAGGTGTATTCCTCAGAAGATGTTCTGTAGGACAACATCTCACCTTTATAAGACTCTTGGAATACATTAAGGTAAATACCATCCTACCTTATAGATAGAAAATATGTGCATCAGAAATGAGTTAAGGAAGGGATCTTTCCTCACAACCTACTCCTAGCTTGTTTCTCCACTCTACTTCACGGGATCTCTGATCACATAGATCAGGTTACCACTAGAGTAGATTTCACATGGGTCTCATACCCATTTCTCTCGATTCACTTTCTTTCACATTGCGTGACAGACCCTTAGTGAATTGATCTGCCAGATTATTCGATGTGGGGACATAATCCACTATAATTACTTCGGAGTTTTTCAGCTTTCTGACAGATTTCAATCTTCTCTTAACATGCCTTATAGACTTCATGTTATTCCTAGAACTGTTAACCTTTGTAATCACAGTTTGGTTGTCACAGTTCATGGAAATAGTCGGTATCGGTTTTTCAACTACCGGTAAATCCAATAGGAAATCACGAAGCCACTCGGCCTCAGCCCCAGCAGTGTCTAATGCTGCGAGTTCTGCTTCCATTGTAGACTTCGTTAAGATAGTCTGCTTGCAATACTTCTAGGGAACAGTGCCACCTCCAAACAGAAACACATATCCGTTTGTGGCATAAAGCTCATCAGCATTAGAAATCCAGTTGGCATCACAATAGCCTTCCAGCACTTTTGGGTTTCCAGTATAATGAACACCGTATGTCATAGTACCTTTCAAATACCGCAACACTCTCTCAAGAGCATGCCAGTGATCATCTCCTGGTTTTGACACAAACCGACTCAGCTTACTCACAGCATATGAGATGTCCGGCCTTGTTGCACTTGCAAGGTACATGAGCGAGCCAATGATCTAAGAGTATGTCAATTGATCCCTTGCTATTCTCCGATTCTTTCTCAATAGCATGCTAGGGTCATAAGGTGTTGGAGCAGGATCATAGTCACTAAAACCAAAGCGACTCAATACCTTTTCCACATAGTGAGATTGTAACAGAGTTACCCCACCACCACCTTCTCTAACAAGCTTGATGTTTAGAATGACATCAGCTTTTCCCAAATCTTTCATTTCGAAATTGCTCGATAGAAGATTTTTAACTTCCTCAATCACATTGAGATTTGATCCAAAGATCAAGATGTCATCAACATAAAGGCATAGCATAACATACTCACCCCCACCATAGTGATAATATACACACGTGTCAGATTCATTTACAGCAAAACTAGCGGCTGTAAGAGTATTATCAAACTTTTCATGCCATTGCTTAGGTGCTTGTTTTAGGCCATACAATGATTTTATCAACCTGCACACCTTGTTCTCTTGACCATCCGCAATGAACCCTTCTAGCTGATCCATGTAGATCTCCTCATCCAACTCTCCATTTAGGAAAGGTGTCTTAACATCCATCTGATGAATGATAAGACCATAAGAGGCTGCCACAGCTATTAATGTGCGAATCATAATCAATCAAGCCACTGGTGAGTAGGTATCAAAGAAATCTTCACCCTCTTTTTGGGTATATCCTTTGGCCACAAGCCTTGCCTTGTACCTCTCGATTGTACTATTAGGCCTAAGCTTTTTCTTGAAGATCCATTTGCAGCCTATAGTTGACAACCATAAGGATGGTCAACGACCTCCCAAGTTCCATTATACATAATAGATTCCATCTCACTCCTTACTGCTTCCTTCCATAAGTCAGCATCAGGAGAGGAATATGCCTCACTAATGGTTAGTTGGTGTGTCTTCCACAAGGTACACTATAAAGTCATTACCAAAGGATTTTGCAACCCTCTGTCTCTTGCTCTTTCGAGTGACTATAGTGTCATCCTCCTCAGGGATGTGCATGTGAAGATCCTCAGCATGATCTATAGGAATAGACAGTTCGTGCTCATGGGGAATTATAGTCTCATGACTTGTATCACTAGGTGTATTCTTCATGGGAAACTCATTCTCAAAAAATGTTGCGTCTCTTGATTCCATGATAGTATCAACATACATATCAGGCACATCAGATTTTATAATTAAGAACCTATACCCAGTGCTGTGAAAAGAGTACCCAAGGAATATACAATCAACAGTTTTAGGCCCAAGTTTACGCTTTTTGTTGATTGGCACATTCACTTTAGCCAAGCAACCCCAAGAGCGCAAATATGAGAGATTTAATCTTCTCTTTTCCCATTCCTCAAATGGTGTGATCTCTTTGTTCTTTGTTGGAACTCTGTATGGACATGACACGCTGTCAAAATCGCCTCACCCCACCATGCCTTGGATAATCTCGCTGTACTCAACATGGCATTCACCAAATCTGTTAGAGTGCGGTTTTTCCTTTCAGCAATCCCATTGAATTGTGGTGAGAATGGCGGTGTCCTCTCATGAATAATACCATGTTCCACGCAGAACTCATCGAACACATTAGAGAAATATTCTCCACCTCGATCGGACCTTAACCGTTTTATTTTCCTCTCAAGTTGGTTCTCAACTTCAGCTTTATAGGTCTTAAAATAATTAAATGCTTCATCTTTTGTTTTTAAGAGATACACATAGCAAAATCTAGTGGAGTCATCTATAAAAGTGAGAAAGTATCTTTTACCACCTTTTGTCAAAATTCCATTCATCTTACATAGATCAGAATGAACAAGTTCTAGAGGTGCCAAATTCCTCGCCTCAGCAGCCTTGTGAGGATTGCGGGGTTGTTTTGATTCAACACACACATGGCACTTAGACTTTTTGACCAAGTTAAATTTAGGAATTAGATTTAGATTTGCTAACCGCATAAGACAGCCAAAGCTTGCATGATAAAAACGTGAATGCCATAAATCTGATTCATTAGAAAAATTAACAGAATTCACCATTTTATTACACACATCATGCAGTGATAAGCTGAACAAGCCTCCGCAGTCATATCCTTTACCAACAAAAATACCATGTTTCGACACAACACATTTATTTGACTCAAGAACAACTTTGTATCCATCTCGACATAGCATCGAAGCACTAACGAGATTCTTCTTGATAGAGGGCACATGCTGCACGCTCTTCAATGGCACCGTCTTTCCCAAAGTAAACTTCAGAATGACCGTACCAACACCAAGAACATGAGCACGTGACCCATTTCCCATTAACAAGGCGCTAGACCTCCCGACCTGATAGGAAGTGAACAAAAAGACATCAGCACACACATGAATGTTTGTGAAAGGGAATTAGACTTACACCTATCTCCTAAATTGATTTTGGTGGTTGAATTGCCCAACACAAATATTTGGACTAACTAGTTTGCTCTAGTTTATAAGTTCTACATGTGCCAAAGGTTCACAATAAGCCAATAAAAAGACCAAGAAAAAGGGTTCAAACAAAAGAGCAAAGGGACAACCGAAGGCATCCTGGTCTGGCGCACCGGACTGTCCGGTGTGCCACCGGACAGTGTCCGGTGCACCACCGGACAGTGTCCGGTGCACCAGGGGATTCCAAGCTGAACTTTGCACCTTCGGGAAAACTCAGAGGCGCCACGCTATAATTCACCGGACTGTCCGGTGCTCCAGAGGAGAGCGACTCTGAACTCGCCAGCTTCGGGAATCCGCTCTGCTATAATTCACCGGACATGTCCTGTGCACACTGGACTGTCCGGTGGAACGGCGGAGCAACGGCTACTTCGCGCCAATGGTCACCTGCAGAGGCATTTAATGCACGCCAGAGCGCGCAGAAGTCAGGCACGCACGTGGTGGCGCACCGGACAGCCTACAGGGGATGTCTGGTGCACCATCGGACAGCCAGGCGGGCCCACACGTCAAAGCTCCAACGGTCGAACCCTAACGGCCGGGTGACGTGGCTGGCACACCGGACACTGTCCGGTGGCGCACTGGACTGTCCGGTGCGCCCGTCGACAGCAGCCTTCACCAAACGGCTAGTTTGGTGGTTGGGGCTATAAATACCCCCAACCACCCCACATTCAAGTCATCCAAGTTTTCACACTTCTACACCTTAGAGCATCTCCAACAATGCCTCAAACTAGTGCCTCAAATTAAAATATAGGGCTCTACACAGGAAAAAACCACTCCAACAGTGCCTCATTTCATAAAATTTTGTCAAAAAACTATAGGGCACCCTCTCAAGTGCCTCAAATATACTACACCGTAGTGGGCTGCCCTATAATCTAGATTTGAGGCTTTACTGTTGGAGCGGGGTGTTTTGTTGGTGCCTTAAATTCTACAAAATATACTTATTTTTAAATTATAGGGCATTTTTATAAGTCACGTTGTTGGAGATGCTCTTACAAGAGCTCTAGCATTCAATTCTAGACACACCAAAGTGATCAAATCCTCTCCAATTCCACACAAAGCTTTAGTGATTAGTGAGAGAGATTTGTTGTGTTCTTTTGAGCTCTTGCGCTTGGATTGCTTCTTTCTTTCTCATTTGTTCTTGTGATCAAAACTCAATTGTGACCGAGGCAAGAGACACCAATTGTGTGGTGGTCCTTGCGGGGAAGTTTTGTTCCCGGTTGATTTGAGAAGAGAAGCTCACTCGGTCCGAGGGACCGTTTGAGAGAGGGAAAGGGTTGAAAGAGACCCGGTCTTTGTGACCACCTCAACGGGGAGTAGGTTTGCAAGAACCGAACCTCGGTAAAACAAATCCGCGTGTCATACTCTTTATTCGCTTACGATTTGTTTTGCTCCCTCTCTCCGGACTCGATTATATTTCTAACGCTAACCCGGCTTGTAGTTGTGATTAACTTTGTAAATTTCAGTTTCGCCCTATTCACCCCCCCCCCTCTCTAGGCGACTTTCAATTGGTATCAGAGCCCAGTGCTTCATTAGAGCCTAACCGCTCGAAGTGATGTCGGGAGATCACACCAAGAGGGAGATGGAGACCGGCGACAAGCCCACTACAAGCCACAGGAAGACTTCATCGGAAGAGTCCCGCACCAAGGGGAAGGAGAAGAAATCCTCTTCCCACAAGTCGCATCGGAGTGGTGGCAAGCACAAGAAGATGAGGAAGGTGGTCTACTATGAGACCGACACTTCATCACTATTGACCTCCAGCTCCGACGCGCCGTCCGTAACTTCCAAGCGCCACGAGCGCAAGAAGTTTAGTAAGATCCCCCTACGCTATCCTCGTATTCCTAAACATACACCTTCACTTTCCGTCCCATTAGGCAAACCACCAACTTTTGATGGTGAAGATTATGCTAGGTGGAGTGATCTAATGCGATTTCATCTAATCTCACTCCACAAACGTATATGGGATGTTGTTGAGTTTGGTGTTCAGGTACCATCCGTAGGGGATGAAGATTATGATGAGGACGAAGTGGCCCAAATCCAACACCTCAACTCCCAAGCCACAACTATACTCCTCGCCTCTCTAAGTCGAGAGGAGTATAATAAGGTGCAAGGGTTGAAGAGTGCTAAGGAAATTTGGGACGTGCTAAAGACCGCGCACGAAGGAGATGAGGTGAGCAAGATCACCAAGCGAGAAACGATCGAGGGGGAGCTCGGTCGCTTCCATCTTCGCCAAGGGGAGGAACCACAAGACATGTACAACTGGCTCAAAACCTTGGTGAACCAAGTGCGCAACCTCGGGAGCAAAAAATGGGATGACCACGAGGTGGTTAAGGTTATTCTAAGATCACTTGTTTTCCTTAACCCTACTCAAGTTCAATTAATTCGTGGCAATCCTAGATATACACTAATGACTCCCGAGGAAGTAATCGGGAATTTTGTGAGCTTTGAATTAATGATCAAAGGCTCAAAGAAGATCAACGAGCTTGACAGCTACTCCACGTCCGAAGCACAACCGGTCGCATTCAAGGCGATGGAAGAAAAGAAGGAGGAATCTACTCCAAGACGAACACCCATCGACGCCTCCAAGCTCGACAACGAGGAGATGGCGCTCATCATCAAGAGCTTCCGCCAAATCCTCAAACAAAGGAGGGGGAAAGATTACAAGCCCCGCTCCAAGAAAGTTTGCTACAAGTGTGGTAAGCCCGGTCACTTTATAGCAAAATGTCCTATTTCTAGTGAGAGTGACAGGGGCGACGACAAGAAGGGGAGAAGAAAGGAGAAGAAGAGATATCACAAGAAGAATGGTGGCGATGCCCATGTTTGCCGGGAATGGGACTCCGACGAGAGCTCCACCGACTCCTCCTCTGACGAGGACGTCGCAAACATCGCCGTCACCAAGGGTCTTCTCTTCCCCAACGTCGGCCACAAATGCCTCATGGCCAAGGACGGCAAAAGGAAGAAGGTAAAATCAAGATCCTCCACTAAATATGAAACCTCTAGTGATGAGGACAATGCTAGCAATGAGGAGGATAACTTGCGTATTCTTTTTGCCAACCTAAACATGCAACAAAAAGAAAATTTAAATGAATTAATTAGTGCTATTCATGAGAAGGATGATCTCTTGGACTCCCAAGAGGACTTCCTTATTAAAGAAAATAAGAAGCATGTTAAGGTTAAAAATGCTTATGCTCTAGAAGTTGAAAAATGTGAGAAATTAACTAGTGAGCTAAGCACTTGCCATGACACTATTGCCAACCTTAGAAATGAAAATGCTAGATTAATTGCTAAGGTTGATTCACATGTTTGTGATGTTTCAATTCCCAATCTTAGAGATGATAATGTTGATTTACTTGCTAAGATTGATGAGTTGAATGTTTCTCTTGCTAGCCTTAGAAATGAGAATGAGAAATTGATTGTTAAGGCTAAAGATTTTGATGTTTGTAATGATACTATTTCTAACCTTAGAAGTGAAAATGATATATTACATGCTAAGGTTGTAGAATTAAAATCTTGCAAACCCTCTACATCTACCATTGAGCATGTTTCTATTTGCACTAGATGTAGAGATATTGATATTGATGCTATTCATGATCATATGGCTTTAATTAAACAACAAAATGATCATATAGCCAAACTAGATGCTAAAATTGCCGAGCACGAACTTGAGAATGAAAATTTTAAATTTGCTCGTAGTATGCTTTATAGTGGGAGACGCCCTGGCATTAAGGATGGCATTGGCTTCCAAAAGGGGGACAATGTCAAAATTAATGCTCCTCCTAAAAGATTGTCTAATTTTGTTAAGGGCAAGGCTCCCATGCCTCAGGATAACGAGGGTTACATTTTGTACCCTGCCGGTTATCCCGAGAGCAAAATTAGGAGAATTCATTCTAGGAAGTCTCACTCTGGCCCTAACCATGCTTTTATGTATAAGGGTGAGACATCTAGCTCTAGGCAACCAACCCATGCTAAGTTGCCTAAGAAGAAAACTCCTAGTGCATCAAATGACCATAGCATTTCATTCAAAACTTTTGATGCATCTTATGTTTTAACTAACAAATCCGGCAAGGTAGTTGCCAAGTTTGTTGGGGGCAAACACAAGGGCTCCAAGACTTGTGTTTGGGTACCCAAAGTTCTTGTGTCTAAAGCCAAAGGACCCAAAACCGTTTGGGTACCTAAAGTTAAGAACTAAATTTGTTTTGTAGGTTTATGCATCCGGGGGCACAAGTTGGATCATCGATAGCGGGTGCACAAACCACATGATAGGGGAGAAGAAGATGTTCTCCTCCTACGAGAAAAACCAAGATCCCCAACGAGCTATCACATTCAAGGATGGAAACCAAGGTTTGGTCAAAGGTTTGGGTAAAATAGCTATATCTCCTGACCATTCCATTTCCAATGTTTTTCTTGTTGATTCATTAGATTATAACTTGCTTTCCGTATCCCAATTATGTCAAATGGGCTACAACTGTCTGTTTACTGATGTAGGTGTCACTGTCTTTAGAAGAAGTGATGATTCAATAGCATTTAAGGGAGTGTTAGAGGGTCAGCTATACTTGGTAGATTTTGATAGAGCTGAACTCGACACTTGCTTAATTGCTAAGACTAACATGGGTTGGCTCTGGCACCGCCGACTAGCCCATGTTGGAATGAAGAATCTTCATAAGCTTCTAAAGGGAGAGCACATTTTAGGATTAACAAATGTTCATTTTTGAGAAAGACAGGATTTGTAGCGCATGCCAAGCTGGGAAGCAAGTTGGTATTCATCATCCACACAAGAACATCATGACGACTGACAGGCCACTGGAGCTCCGACACATGGATTTATTTGGCCCAATTGCTTACATAAGCATCGGCGGGAGTAAGTACTGTCTAGTTATTGTAGATGATTATTCTCGCTTCACTTGGGTGTTCTTCTTGCAGGAAAAATCACAAACCCAAGAGACTTTAAAGGGATTCTTGAGACGGGCTCAAAATGAGTTCGGCTTAAGGATCAAGAAAATAAGAAGCGACAATGGGACGAAGTTCAAGAATTCACAAATTGAAGGTTTTCTTGAGGAGGAGGGCATCAAGCATGAGTTCTCTTCTCCCTACACCCCACAACAAAATGGTGTAGTGGAGAGGAAGAATCGAACTCTATTGGACATGGCAAGAACCATGCTTGATGAGTACAAGACGCCGGGTCGGTTTTGGGCCGAAGCGGTTAACACCGCTTGTTACGCCATCAACCGGTTATATCTACACTAAATCCTCAAGAAGACATCATACGAACTCCTAACCGGTAAAAAGCCCAACATTTCATATTTTAGAGTCTTTGGTAGCAAATGCTTTATTCTTGTTAAAAGAGGTAGAAAATCTAAATTTTCTCCTAAGACTGTAGAAGGCTTTTTACTAGGATATGACTCAAACACAAGGGCATATAGAGTCTTTAACAAGTCCTCAGGACTAGTTGAAGTTTCTTGTGACGTTGTGTTTGATGAAACTAATGGCTCTCAAGTAGAGCAAGTTGATCTTGATGAGATAGGTAATGAAGAGGCTCCGTGCATCGCGCTAAGGAACATGTCCATTGGGGATGTGTGTCCTAAGGAATCCGAAGAGCCTCCAAATGCACAAGATCAACCATCCTCCTCCACGCAAGCATCTCCACCAACTCAAATTGAGGATGAGGCTCAAGTTGATGAAGGAGAAGATCAAAAGGATGAGCCACCTCAAGATGATGGCATTGATCAAGGGGGAGATGCAAATGATCAAGACAAGGAGGATGAAGAACCAAGGCCGCCACACCCAAGAGTCCACCAAGCAATCCAACGAGATCACCCCGTCGACACCATCCTCGGCGACATTCATAAGGGGGTAACCACTAGATCTCGTGTTGCACATTTCTGTGAGCATTACTCTTTTGTTTCCTCTATTGAGCCACACAGGGTAGAGGAAGCACTCCAAGATTCGGATTGGGTGATGGCGATGCAAGAGGAGCTCAACAACTTCACTAGGAATGAGGTATGGCATTTAGTTCCACGTCCTAATCAAAATGTTGTAGGAACCAAATGGGTCTTCCGCAACAAGCAAGATGAGCATGGTGTGGTGACAAGGAACAAAGCTCGACTTGTGGCCAAGGGATACTCCCAAGTCGAAGGTTTGGATTTTGGTGAAACCTATGCACCCGTAGCTAGGCTTGAATCAATTCGTATATTATTAGCCTATGCTACTTACCATGGCTTCAAGCTTTATCAAATGGACGTGAAGAGTGCCTTCCTCAATGGACCAATCAAGGAAGAGGTCTACGTTGAGCAACCTCCTGGCTTTGAAGACAGTGAGTACCCTAACCATGTCTATAGGCTCTCTAAGGCACTTTATGGGCTCAAGCAAGCCCCAAGAGCATGGTATGAATGCCTAAGAGATTTCCTTATTGCTAATGGCTTCAAAGTCGGCAAGGTCGATCCTACTTTATTTACTAAAACTCTTGACAATGATTTGTTTGTATGCCAAATTTATGTTGATGATATTATATTTGGGTCTACTAACGAATCTACATATGAGGAATTTAGTAGGATCATGACACAGAAATTCGAGATGTCAATGATGGGGGAGTTGAAGTATTTTCTAGGATTCCAAGTCAAGCAACTCCAAGAAGGCACCTTCATTAGCCAAACGAAGTATACTCAAGACATTCTAAACAAGTTTGGAATGAAGGATGCCAAGCCCATCAAGACTCCCATGGGAACCAATGGGCATCTCGACCTCGACACGGAAGGTAAATCCGTCGATCAAAAGGTATATCGGTCGATGATAGGTTAATTACTCTATTTATGTGCATCTCGACCGGACATTATGCTTTCCGTATGCATGTGTGCAAGATTCCAAGCCAACCCTAAGGAATCTCACCTTACGGCCATAAAACGAATCTTGAGATATTTGGCTTATACTCCTAAGTTTGGGCTTTGGTACCCTCGGGGATCCACATTTGATTTAATTGGTTATTCGGATGCCGATTGGGCGGGGTGTAAAATAAATAGAAAGAGCACATCGGGGACTTGCCAGTTCTTGGGAAGATCCTTGGTGTCTTGGGCTTCAAAGAAGCAAAATTTGGTCGCTCTTTCTACCGCCGAAGCCGAGTACATTGCCGCAGGACATTGTTGCGCACAATTGCTTTGGATGAGGCAAACCCTGCGGGACTATGGTTACAAATTAACCAAAGTTCCTCTTCTATGTGATAATGAGAGTGCAATCCGCATGGCGGATAATCCCGTTGAGCATAGCCGCACTAAACACATAGCCATTCGGTATCATTTTCTTAGGGATCACCAACAAAAGGGGGATATCGAGATTGCTTACATTAATACTAAAGATCAATTAGCCGATATCTTTACCAAGCCACTAGATGAACAAACTTTTACCAAACTTAGGCATGAGCTAAATATTCTTGATTCTAGGAATTTCTTTTGATGTCTTGCACACATAGCTCATAAATATACCTTTGATCATGTCTCTTTCATATGCTATGACTAATATGTTTTCAAGTGTTTTTCAAACCAAGTCATAGGTGTATTGAAAGGGAATTGGAGTCTTCGGCGAAAACAAAGGCTTCCACTCCACTCCATAACTCATCCTTCGCCGTCGCTCCAAGCATCTCTCCGTCTTTGGTATAATCTTCACTCATATGTTTTATTTGCTAAAGGGGAGAAAGTAGTTATCAAAGGGCTTATATTTCACTCTAAGTATCCGTTTTTGGCGATTCATGCCAAAGGGGGAGAAAGTATGAGCCCAAAGCAAAAGGACCGCACCACCACCCTAATTTTAAAACTAATGATTTTCAACTGGTAAATTTCAAATTGATATCTCTTTGTGTTCTAAAGGGGGAGAAAGTAGTATTTTCAAAATTAATATCTTAAAACCCTCTTGAACACTAAGAGGAGAATTTATTTGAGGGGGGTTTTGTTTAGTCAAAGGAAAAGCATTTGAAACAAGGGAAAAAAATTTCAAAACTTGAAAATGCTTCTCAAAATCTTATTCATTTACCTTTAACTATTTGCAAAAGGACTTTGAAAAGAATTTGCAAAAACAAAATCTGTGGTGCAAGCATGGTCCAAAATATTAAAAATAAAGAAACAATCCATGCATATCTAGTAAGTAATAGTTATTGGCTCAATTCTAAGTAACCTTTGCACTTGCATTTTGCAAACTAGTTCAAATTCTGCACTTCTATACTTGCTTTGGTTTGTGTTGGCATCAATCACCAAAAAGGGGGAGATTGAAAGGGAATTAGGCTTACACCTATCTCCTAAATTGATTTTGGTGGTTGAATTGCCCAACACAAATATTTGGACTAACTAGTTTGCTCTAGTTTATAAGTTCTATAGGTGCCAAAGGTTCACAATAAGCCAATAAAAAGACCAAGAAAAAGGGTTCAAACAAAAGAGCAAAGGGACAACCGAAGGCATCCTGGTCTGGCGCACCGGACTGTCCGGTGTGCCACCGGACAGTGTCCGGTGCACCAGGGGACTCCAAGCTGAACTTCGCACCTTCGGGAAAACTCAGAGGCGCCGCGCTATAATTCACCGGACAGTGTCCGGTGCTCCAGAGGAGAGCGACTCTGAACTCGCCAGCTTCGGGAATCCGCTCCGCTATAATTCACCGGACATGTCCGGTGCACACCGGACTATCCGGTGGAACGGCGGAGCAACGACTACTTCGCACCAACAGTCACCTGCAGAGGCATTTAATGCGCACCAGAGCGCGCAGAAGTCAGGCACGCGCGTGGTGGCGCACCGGACAGCCTACAGGGGATGTCCGGTGCACCACCGGACAGCCAGGCGGGCCCACACGTCAGAGCTCCAACGGTCGAACCCTAACGGCCGGGTGACGTGGCTAGCGCACCGGACACTGTCCGGTGGCGCACCGGACTGTCCGGTGCGCCCGTCGACAGCAGCCTTCACCAAACGGCTAGTTTGGTGGTTGGGGCTATAAATACCCCCAACAACCCCCCATTCAAGTCATCCAAGTTTTCACACTTCTACACCTTAAAAGAGCTCTAGCATTCAATTCTAGACACACCAAAGTGATCAAATCCTCTCCAATTCCACACAAAGCTTTAGTGATTAGTGAGAGAGATTTGTTGTGTTCTTTTGAGCTCTTGCGCTTGGATTGCTTCTTTCTTTCTCATTTGTTCTTGTGATCAAAACTCAATTGTAACCGAGGCAAGAGACACCAATTGTGTGGTGGTCCTTGCGGGGAAGTTTTGTTCCCGGTTGATTTGAGAAGAGAAGCTCACTCGGTCCGAGGGACCGTTTGAGAGAGGGAAAGGGTTGAAAGAGACCCGGTCTTTGTGACGACCTCAACGAGGAGTAGGTTTGCAAGAACCGAACCTCGGTAAAACAAATCCGCGTGTCATACTATTTATTCGCTTGCGATTTGTTTTGCTCCCTCTCTCCGGACTCGATTATATTTCTAACGCTAACCCGACTTGTAGTTGTGATTAACTTTGTAAATTTCAGTTTCGCCCTATTCACCCCCCCCCCTCTAGGCGACTTTCAGTTTGCACCACTATTCATCCACCACTCAGGTCAATTACAAACTGAAAGAACAAATGGTAAAGAATTACCATACCCAGATGTTCCATCTCCAGTTTCAGTGGTTACAACATTAGCTGATTTCTTGTCCTGTGTGAACTTGCGATCAGGGCACTCTCTAGCCCAATGTTGATCACTGCCACAGACAAAGCATCCTCCCTTTCCCTTGTTATTGTTGTTGTTCTTCTTTTTAAACTGTGCTATTTGAACAGGTTTATTTGTGTTCTCTTGTTTGTTCTGGTTTTTATTCTTGTTAAACTTGCGGAAGTTTCTCTTTTGCACCACATTAGCATTAATGGTCTCAACACCTTTTCCACTGTCCTTTGTTCTAGCCCTTTCCTCAACATCAAGAGTACTAATGAGCTCTTCCACATTGAACTCTTGTCCTCAACATCAAGAGTGGCAACTTGGCGATTATACCGCTAGCCATAAACTTATCAGGCAAAGGACAAGGAAAAAGCTCAAGTTCCTTAGCTAGTGCCTGAAACTCATGAGTCTATTCCACTACAGATCGGTTCTCAACCATCTTATAGTCATACAGTTGCTCCATGAGATACAGCTCGCTACCAGTGTCAGTTACTCCAAACTTTCCAACAAGTGCATCCCACAACTCTTTCCCTGTAGCAAGGATGATATAGCTTTTCTAGAATTTTGTATCAAGTGCGCTAATCACTGCTCCTCTAAAGAGGTTGTCATCAGCCTTAAACTTAGCCTCATCCTCAGGAGGTAAGTTGGCAGGCTTGCCCTCAGCGGCATGATAACAAGACATTGTAGTAAGTCATAATTCCATCTTAGCTTTCCAAATCAAGAAGTTTTTACCATCAAAAGGATCAGGCTTTAGCACAGCAGCAAAACCTCTGACAGAAAAATGCCTAACATTAGGTTTTTTGATTGTTAGAAATATAGGCATTTTCCATATCATTTTAATTCCATAAATTAACATTATGATTATGACATATAAAAGATGATTACTCATAGAAATCATGATATCAAATATATCCATAACAATATGGATCATGAGAACATAAAACATGTGAATCATATAAATATAATAAGCATATAAACATGATACATGCATCATGCCGGAACAACTGAATATAAATAGACAGCAATAGGAACAGCATGACTGTAAAATTAAAACAAACAGGTATGGTATTTTAATAGTATGAACAGACATTAGAAATATAATGATATGATATGACAGAACAGTTTGGATAATTCTACGACTACATACGAAACAACAGAGATGAACATATGAAACATATATAATCTGCAGAACGTAAAACAGTAAGGAACTGAATTGATCATACCCTCCCATGCGCTCCGAGGATCCTGATCCTTGTCCAACTTCTCTTGTCATCCGTGCGAGATGAAGACACCAGGAAGAAGAAGATGATCACCAGTGAGGAAGACAACGACAAATGTTGGGCAGTCGCGTAGACGCTCCCTAAAAACCTAATTGCCGATCTCCCAAGCAAGGTCTCGAACGGCAAGGCCTTCGGAGGCACCTGCCTTCTTGCTCCTCTGTGCGCGCAGAGTTACGAGATGGAAATACCCACTCTTGTGGCTGGACTGTGATTCTGAAATGGTTCTGTTCTCGTGTACCAAGTGACAGGCGTTCTCCCCTTTTATCACCGTGGAAGGGAAGCTGAAGGAGAAGAGTCTCGCATGCGGCTGACGAAGAGACGGGCAACTGAAATGTTTAACCCAGAGTTGAAACTCCCGCAGTTAATGAGTGCTAAAAATTAACCACACCACGCCCGCTCGTCGTCTGCCTGCCTGCCTGCCTCACCTCGCCTCGCCTCGCCACGCCACGCCCGAGCCCGACCGACGGCGGCGGCGGCGCGCGCGCGTGTGGCATGCCCTTGTCTGTTTCTTGACTTCTCTAATTAAGTGGAATAATTCCTATCATATAAGTCAAGCCAACGACCCTTGGACTTCCAATATGGCACTATTGGTATTCTCCACCATTACACACCATAGAGTTTATTCAATAAATGGGCCAAGCCAATAAAAAATCCAACAGTAAATCCATTCTTCCAAATATGTTCTACCATGGACTTCTTTGATTTTCTTTTTCGGTTGGCACATTTGTTGCACGGGCATGGGACTAGACTCGCTCCTTTAGCAGCTTTGTCATATACCCGTTCCACGAAATCATCGGTCTTTCTAATCCATTCAGGGGTGACATCATTCCTTCCTACACAGCTCGTGTACATCCACTCACTGTCCTCTGTCCTCTAAAAATTAACAGAAGCCTATCAACAAAAAAAATTGGCAGCACCTACCCTGCACGGGGAGGTGTCTAAAACCTGCAAATAAAAGTAGCAGCATGATGGCTGACATACACGCATATTTCAACAGCAAGATAGCCGACAATCATATCTACATAACTACATAGCTACATGCAAACTACATTTATATTATAATGAGACGTCTCTAGCTAGCTCTGTCAAATACCCTAATCATTTCATATATATCATGCATGTAATATATCTAGCAGTCACATATATAAATTTGACTCAATATCAAATGTAATCATTTCATATAAATCATACACGTAGAATAAAGAGGTTTTTTAATTAGGATATCACAAAACGGAAGGAAGCAATCACTTCGGGGGCGTGATGGCGGGTCGTAGGCGAGACAGTGGGGCGCGGGGGCCAGTGTGGAGGCGGGGGTCGCGGTTGGCGGCATGGAGGGTGGGCGCGTGGGCGGCAGCCGGCGTGGAGAGTGTGCATGACGGTCGGCGTGGAGGGTGGAGGCGGGGGCGATGGCCGACGTGGAGGGTGGAGGCGGGGGCGGCGACCGACGTGGAGAGACTGTGTGGCGGTGGCGGCGCCGTGGTAAGGTAAAAGTGAAGAGATAAAGAATGAAGTCACATGTTGGGTCGGCTAAGTAAATGTTCTTTGCCGCAAAGATTTTTTTAATTTAAAAATACACTTTACTGAGTGTCCTGGATCTGGCACTCGACAAAGACTTCTTTGCCGAGTCCCCACTAACAAGCACTCGACAAAGAATGGTTTAGTATTTTAAAAATAACTTTGCCGAGTGTTCGGCGTCTGACACTCGGCACAGTATGCTTTGCTGAGTGTCATTCCTGGACACTCGGCAAAGTATATTTTTATTTTTTTTATTTCTTCAACCAAAATTTTTGTGGTATGTTCCTACACTATGTATACCTACATGTACCATTTTGGTACAATTATAGTGTTTTCTATAACTATTAGATTTAGTTCGTTTAATTGAATTTCTTCGGAAAATTTACATTTGAACTGCAAGTCACTCGAAACATGAAAAACCGTGAATGCAAAAATGATATCTATGTTATTTAGCACAAGTTACGACCGATTTCAGGAATAGACCGTAATCTTCGAGCACCATGCTCACTAAACATGATCGTGAACTTGCCATCAAATTGTTTAAAAATTGTATAAAACACAAACAAAGTCAGAAAATCATGAAATTTGTCCACATGTCGTGATATCATATGTAGAGGCTATGATAAAAATTTGAGAATGTTGTGACGCACTACATGTACAAACCTAGCAGGTCTACATTAAAACTCTGTGATTTCATGTGTAGGCCACTTAGGTTTCTACACGTAGTACGTCACAACTTTCTTGAAATATTCTTAAATTTTTATCACAGCCTCTACATATGATATCATGACATGTGGATAAGTTTCATGATTTTCTGACTTTGTTTGTGTTTTTTATAATTTTTAAACCACTTGATGGCAAGTTCACGATCATGTTTAGTGAGCATAGTGCTCGAAGATTCCGGTCTGTTCATAAAATCGGTTGTAACTTGTGCTAAATAGCATGGATATCATTTTTGCATTCACGGTTTTCCATGTTTCGAGTGACTTGCAGTTCAAATGTGAATTTTCCGAAGAAATTCAATTAAACGAACTAAATCTAATAGTTATAGAAAACACTTTTATAATTGTGCCAAAATGGTACATGTAAGCCTATATAGTATAGAAACATACCACAAAAAGTTTGGTTGGAGAAAGAAAAAATAATAAAAATATATTTTGCCGAGTGTCCAGGAATGACACTCGGCACAACATGCTCTGCCGAGTGTCAGACACCGGACACTCGGCAAAAAGGCTTCTTTGTCGGGTGCCAAAGCCCGGCGCTTGGCAAAGATAACGGCTGTCAGCTTTAGATGGCCACTGGCGGCCCTTTGCCGAGGTCCGTTGTTTGCCGAGTGTTTGTTACTCGGCACAAGTTTCTTTGCCGAGTGTATTTCTGTGCTGAGAGCCCTACTCTCGGTAAACGGTGTCATTACCGAGAGCAGCACTTTGTCGGCACTCAGCAAAGACTTCTTTATCAAGTGTCCGACAAAAAGCACTCGGCAAAGAGCTAGATTCCGGTTATAAGTATATTACCGTCTGAACCATGTCTTACTGCAAAACTTATTGATGACTATGAAGGAAACTACAATTATATTCTTTCTCTCTATAGCACATAATGGAAGAGTATACATTTCCATGATATTGAAATACTTTTCTCAAAGATGTTTTTCACCAGTATGTCCCACATCCACATGTGACTTGACTTAAAAAGGTGGCTAGCCAAATTCATCGTTGCTTCGCTGAGTGGCGTCAACTTCACTCACCGAATCTTTAGCGTAGCCAGGTCCCAACGTAGTTGCAGTTGCACCAAGCGAGCAGACTACTGGAGAGTCTTTCACCATTTCGTTTTTCGTTCACAGTCTGCCTGAAAGCTCTGCCCCCCTCGTTGCCGCTTGCCCGCTTGTCTATATAAAGCTGAAAGCTCTGCTCCTCCCGCCATCCCACATCCATCTCCACCTCCCTCATACAACGCCGCGCGTGCCCTAGTGGTAGCACCAATTGCGGGCCTGTGGCAACAGTGATGGCCAATGCCACTGCCCCCGAGTTGCAGCCGCAAGTGCAAGCGGCGGGTGGCCGCAAGGTGGTGGACGAGGTGTCCGGCTGGCTGCGCGTTCTGGACGACGGCAGCGTCGACCGCACGTGGACCGGCCCACCCGAGGTCCTCCCGATGATGCAGCCCGTGGCGCCGTACGACGTGCCCCGCGACGGGCACACGCTGCACGACCTCCCAGGGGAGCCCAATTTCCGGATCTACCTCCCCGAGGTCGACGACGGCCGCAAGGGCGGGCGCCTGCCCGTCATCGTGCACTTCCACGGCGGCGGCTTCTGCTTCTCCCACCCGTCCTGGCTCATGTACCACCAGTTCTACTCGCGTCTCGCGTGCGCCGTCCCTGCCGTGGTCGTCTCTGTCGAGCTCCCGCTCGCGCCCGAGCGACGCCTGCCAGCGCACATCGATACGGCCGTCGCCGCGGTCCGCCGGCTCCGCTGCATCGCGCTGTCGGAGGACGGAGCTCTTGGTGACAAGGCAGGTAAGCTCCTCCGTGAGGCCGCCGACGTCTCCCGGGTGTTCCTCGTCGGCGACAGCTCTGGCGCGAACGTCAGCCACTTCACCGCCGCGCGTGTGGGCCAGGACGGCGCTGGCGTCTGGGCGCCCCTGCGCGTTGCCGGGTGCGTTCTGATCCAACCGGGATTCGTGCGCGCAACAAGGAGCCGGTCGGAGCTGGAGGTGGGAGAGTCGGTGTTCTTCACGCTGGACATGCTGGACAAGTGCCAGGCCATGGCGCTGCCTGTTGGCGCCACCAAGGAGCACCCGTTCTCGTGCCCCATGGGTCCGCAGGCGCCGCCCCTGGAGTCCGTGCCGCTCCCGCCGATGATGGTGGCCGTCGGCGAGAAGGACCTCGTCCGCGACACAAACCTCGAGTACTGTGACGCCCTGCGCGCCGCCGGTAAGGAGGTGGAGGTGTTGGTCAGCCGCGGCATGAGCCATGCGTTCTACCTCAACAAGTTCGCCGTTGACATGGACCCCAGCACAGGAGAGCGGACGCAGGAGCTGATTGACGCCATCGTGAGCTTCATCGCTTCCCACTGAAGGCTGAAGTGCTAGAATGTAATTTGCCTGTGATATGCCTATGCGTGTCTGTCCACCAAGGAGGAGCACCCGTTCACGTCTCGCCTGCACATGTAACTTGCGTTTGCCCCTAGTACCCATATAAATATAACTTCCTCCGTTCACCTCAAAAAAGAAGATATTTTTCGAGTAGTAAAATAAGTGATTTGACACATTTGATCTCCGCTTGCAGTGTTGCATATATATATATAGTAAATGCGTAGCCTCACTTCTTTTTCTTGTATATTTATAGTGTACACCCTCCGCCCATAAATGCAATTCTATGATCTTTAGAACAGCTTAAAGAGGAAGACAAATGGCAGCGATAGCTCTCATTTCTTCCTTATTTTTTCCCACTCTCCATGACAATATGGAATATTGGACTCCACATATGTGTCAGTGTTTGTCATCTAGACTTCCTCACGACCGCGTACCTAGATGGATCGCTTGCCAAACCAACACATAAATTAAATCAATACGCTTGACAATTATAATGAATCTAGAATATGTATAGCAAGCACTTTGACATACAATATGTATATCTTTATTCATATGTTGTAAAAATATAACAATATAGTTCTACCACAAAAACTGTCCATGAGCCTATTCATGTGTCTTCTTATTGAACTTGATCTCGGTATCCCAAATATATATTATTGACACCAGCTTCATTAGATCAGTCGCCACTTTAACGCTATAAGCTAGGCTTTGTTTGGTTCAGTTTTTTTCTAACGAACTTTTTCTGAGAATTTGATTGTGAAAATAATCTGACTGTGTGAAGAATCTGAGTATCGTAGAGATTATGTGTGGAGGAAGATAAATGTTTCTATAGGGTTTATGATTCATTCTACTATCGTGACGACTCGGTCGATTCTATGTTCATGTTGATTTAGACAATTTTCACCAAAACAAATTATCTTAGAAGCATAAGATTAGGACTAATTTGGTGACAAGAGGATAAGGGAGATTAGAGGGATTGAGAATGAAATTAGAGTGTTGAGCTGACCCCGGCCTAGAAGCTAGAAAAATAAAAAACAAACACGACCCTAGTCCCACATCTAACCTTGCAAACTGTGCTCTCGTCCACCTCCACCCTGAATCGCCAGCCACCTTCCCACACCACCCCTACGGGATTCGATTCGACATGGTGGAGGTGGCCATGGCTCGCACGGAGGCGGTGGCCATGGGTCATATGCCTCCTAGCCATATCAAGACTTCGCTAGCCTATTCGGAGAACCCCCAACTGGTGAAGCTCAAAACCCCGATATAAGCTACTTCATGTTGAAAAATGAGATCTGGAATGGTTCTCATGTGGTCACCGCCATTTGCACATGACCGACTTAAACTTGGTGTCCTGATCAGAGTAGCCAGCTGATGACACGATTGCATAACTTTCCACATCCTAAAATTTCTAGCAGTTTATTCCACTCGTTTTTTGCTTAGAAATAGCTTATAATCCTTGACCTGACTGACCGGAGGAGACTAGCTAACAACTAAAGTGTTCTCTAGACTCTAGTCCTTCCCTGGTCAGAAGCCCCTGTTCATACTCCGGAGTCACTCTGCTCGGAAATTGCAGCAAGACGACGAACTCCCCGCGTTAAGGTGTTGCAGCAAGAAGACGACAACAGCAGCCTGACCCTACGGTTCTGGTAAAATATCGCTGAAATTTGAAATATCATTTTTCTCAGGAACCCGAAACTAACATGCAATTCCCAGGTCCTCAGGAGTAAGGAACCCGCAATTCACATGCAGCACAAGCCACACGGCACACAGCCACCTCCGGCCCGGCGTCGCGTCGCGCTGCTGCTCTTCTCACGCGGTCGGTTGTTCCGACGACACGACGGACGTCAGGAATTAACCCGCAATTCTGATCGAGATCGCCCAACCATTCAATGTGAAAGTTCCCTGCGAAGGAGCGGCAAGGTAAGCAGTTAAGCAGAACCACACGCAACCCCCGCGCTGGGATTCTGGCATCTCGATTCTCTAGCTACCAACTGCCTCAACCGCTGCGGCGCTGCCTATAAAATGCCCGGCTCCACCGTGCGCAGGCCAGACGTACTCATAAAACGACGCACGAACTTCGTCGACCCTTCTCCCCGGTGCACATCACAGTCTCCGCAGCAACACCGATGGCAACGGCCAATGTCCAGCAGCAGCCACAGCCGCAGGTGGTAGCGGCGGTTGGCCGAAAGGTGGTGGACGAGGTTTCCGGCTGGCTGCGCGTGCTGGAGGACGGCAGCGTGGACCGCACGTGGACCGGCCCGCGCGAGGCCCTCCCGCTGATGGAGCCGGTGGCGCCGTACGCGGTGCCGCGAGACGGGCACACGCTCCACGACCTGCCCGGGGAGCCGAACCTACGCGTCTACCTCCCCGAGGCGAACGTGGAGGCCGGCGGCGCGCGCCTGCCCGTCATCCTGCAGCTCCACGGCGGGGGCTTCTGCATCTCCCACCCGTCCTGGCTCATGTACCACCACTTCTACGCGCGCCTCGCGTGCGCCGTCCCCGCCGTGGTGGTCGCCGTCGAGCTGCCCCTCGCGCCCGAGCGGCGCCTGCCCGCGCACATCGACGCCGGCGTCGCCGCGCTCCGCAGGCTCCGCTCCGTCGCGCTGGCCGAGGACGGCGCCCTCGACGACCCGGCGGCCGCGCTCCTCCGCGAGGCCGCCGACGTGTCCCGGGTGTTCCTCGTCGGGGACAGCTCGGGCGGCAACCTCGTCCACCTCGTCGCGGCCCGCGTGGCGCGGGAGGAGGACGCGGGCAGCTGGGCCCCCCTCCGCGTCGCCGGCGGCGTCCCCATCAACCCGGGGTTCGTGCGTGCCACCCGGAGCCGGTCGGAGCTGGAGACGAAGGCGGACTCGGTGTTCTTCACGCTGGACATGCTGGACAAGTTCCTTGCCTTGGCGCTGCCGGAGGGCGCCACCAAGGACCACCCCTTCACCTGCCCCATGGGCCCGCAGGCGCCGCCGCTGCAGTCCGTGCACCTGCCACCGCTGCTTGTGTCCGTGGCCGAGAACGACCTTATCCGCGACACTAACCTCGAGTATTGCAACGCGCTGCGCGCCGCTGGCAAGGAGGTGGAGGTGCTCATCAACCACGGCATGAGCCACTCCTTCTACCTTAACAAGTACGCCGTCGACATGGACACAACCACCGGGGAACGAGCCCGAGAGCTCATCGATGCCATCAAGAGCTTCATCTCACGCCATTGAATAAGGACGTAGTATTCCGCACGTACGTGCGGTACACTGATCATATGTGCTACGTGATACGTGCAGCTGCTTGGAATCACCAAATTTGTTCCGGTATAAATGCTATCAACTTCATTTATGTACCACTGGATGCCTCCACATGCTGTAGCATATAGTGATGCATTTCCGAATTTCATTCAAAACTTAAGGTCGTTACCCAAGTTTATATGTATTGCATAGTTGAGTTTCAACAATAATCAATATAATACAATATGTTTGCGTAACTGTTAGGGTTATTAATTAGAATGATGCTAGCCACAGGCCGAATTTTTTATATTTTAGCCCTTCCTCAGAAAAAAATTCACGTTTGGACCTTAAAAAATTTTAATGTCATTTTTGGACTCTTTGCTCGGCGCCATTAGGGGTGGATATCGAGCCAGCTCGGCTCGTTATGGCTCGGCTCGTTATGGCTCGTTACTGTAACGAGCCAGCTCGGCTTGGCTCGTTATACTAACGAGCTAAACATGTGGCTCGGCTCGGCTCGTTAAGAAGCTCGAGCCAGCTCGTTAGGCTCGCGAGCCACACAACTAAATACAAAGATCTATGTACATAAATGTATATATAACCGAAAAATCATATTTTGAGTGTTTAACACTACAACCGAAAACCTTTATAATATTATTGTCATATTATCGTACTAGCTTCTAATTTTTGATATTAAATTAAATAACCAAATATGTATTAACTTACATATTTACAAACCCTTATTATAATAAGATAACAACAAGCATCATTATAAAGCAATTTACCATCTATTCCATAAACATGTAACATTTCATTGCACAACACTAACATCATATGCTGCTAGAAACGAAGTTCACAAAACCATAACCAGTAATCAAATATTAAATATGCAATGTAGATATGTAGCTATGCAATAATATAAATATTTAAGCATATGACACATCCACACATGTCCATATCACAGATCATAACTACGAGAAAATAAGACTATGAGAGATAAGACGACACCAACGACTAGACAAACTTGTGTTGTGACTTGGCTTGTTTAGCTCGCGAGCTAGCTCACGAGCTAACCCGAGCTGGCTCATTAGAGAACCGAGCTAGAATACTAGCTTGGCTCGCTACAAAATTAAAACGAGTCGAGTCGAGCTGAGCTACTAACGAGCCGAGTCGAGCGAGTTATCGAGCCACGAGTATTTCGTCCAGCCCTAGGCGCCATAGCCAATGGCGCCGAGTTAACACAGCTCGGCGCCATAGGCTATGGCGCCGAGCTCGGATATGTAACAGCAAAGTATGTCTAGCTCAGTCGGTAGAGTGCAAGACTTTTAATCTTAAGGTTGTGGGTTCAAGCTCCATGGTGGACGTATTTTTTTATCACTAATTTGTTTTTTTGTTGTCCATATTTTTCGTTTATGTCGCTGATTTGTCCGTCCAGATTTATTTTTCATCTAGTTTTTTTGTTTTTGTGACCGATTTATTTATTCATCTAGATATTTTTTTGTTTTTGTTTTTGTTTTTGTTTATTCAAACTGCGTGATGCAAGTACCATGCACATAAGTAACCCACCCTATGGAAGTACGGAGTACTTTATAAAATCATCAAGTCACTGTTTATTTATACCTTGTATATTTATATTTGGACTCTAATTATAATCTTTTTGTTTATTAAGTATATTTATATTTTGGACTCTAAAACTCCAATAATCTAATGTATTCGAAATTATACTTTTTAATATTAATTAAAATTTATCATTGTACATCACTACTAATGTAAGATTAACACAATCATTTGTTTATGATATAAATATTTTTAACATTTTAAATGGTGTACTTCAGTTTTTAGTATATTATTTAATGTTTAAAATCACTTGTAATTAGCGAGAGGACGGAATCAAGCTTAAGCATGTGGGGTTTACAATGCACCAAGGGCCAGACGGATTATTCAGTACTATTAAACAAAATGTAATAAACAAATCAGTCGCAAAAGCAAAAACAAATCAAGATGAGAAATAAATTTAGACGGACAAATCAGCGGCATAAACGAAAAAACCACGATGCACCATAGCTAAACCGGTGGCCGCTAACCAATGCAAGTACGTTTCCTTAAGCTTAATAAACGAAAAAAATATGGACGGATAAACAAATCAGTCACAACAACAAAAAATCTGGATAAGAAATAAATCTACACGGACAAATCAGCGACATAAACGAAAAATCTGGACAACAAAAAAATCAGTGGCAAAGACAAAAAAAAATGAAAACATGCCTATCGTGGGGCTTGAACCCACAACCACAAGGTTAAAAGCCTTATGCTCTACCAACTGAGCTAAACAAGTTTTGTGAGCTAAACAAGTTTTGTGTACCAAATGATATTAAAATTTTCTAAGGTCCAAACGTGAATTTTTTTCCGAGGAAGGGCTAAAATATAAAAAATTCGGACACAGCTACCACGTTATAATCACTTGCCACAAGTTAAAATGTTCACAGTAGACCCCAATCCCAATCCAATCAGTTATGTTGTTGTGGTCAGGAGCAACCCTAGGATCCATTTGTTTTTCTTCATTTTGAGAAATTAGAATCTAACTAGTGGAATAGGTTTAGGCCCTGTTTAGGACCCTCTAAAGCTAATAGTTAGCCAGCTAATAAATTATTAACTGAGTTGAGCCAACTAATTGTTAGTTGTAAGGTAGCTAACAATTAGTTGTGGTATACTGGTATTAGTTGATGGTGTTTGGAACCCAATAACTAATTTTTAGTAGCTAACTATTAGTTTAGATGTTCCAAAGAGAGCCTTAGAATGTGACGTTACACAACTTTCCAAAGTCTATATATAAGCTTATCTCAAATTCATGAGGTGAAAGATGCAAATTAATTCTATAGATTTACTTTTCTATACAACTTATATTATACTCTTCTACTTACTTTTATCTAGTATAAGTGTAGTGTATAACTATCTCTCTCATATCATTTAGAATAATATATAAATATATTACATATACAATATATTAATTTAATTAATTTATGTCTAAATTATGATATTAGATTGTATTTTAATTTCAACGAAACAAACGGCATGAGCCTTTTTTTTATCGATTATGATTCCACGATGCCAGAAATAAGAAAGGATCCGTCCTTAACAAGATAGCCACACAAGGACATTCATTAAATTCAAAATCTATTAATTACAATTATAGCGCAACAGTAATCTGGATGGTTTTTGTTGGCAAAGACCAATGAATATTATATGCTAGCCACAAAAAATAATTAATTTTGATTGGTATAGGCCAATTTTCGTCATCCTCTTACTCTTGCAGATTAATAGACATAAAATTAGCTACTTTTTGTGGCCAGCTAAAGGAAATTAGGTTAAACTAGCATTACCAGCTGCAGATTAATAATTTATTTTCGTCCGCAACACACATACATATTCATATACATCCATTCATTAAACAATGTTTTCAACCACATCACATACATTAACACATATCAGCTCACACAAATAATCCATACTATATTTATAAATTCATAGAAAATCTTTAAGTAGCATCAATTGTTCAAGTCAAAACCTTTTGAAATAGCATAACGAGTATCAATATGCATACATCCAACCAGTCTTAATTTAGATTCATCAGATGACTTGAATTCTCACCGCTATCTGGAGTGTAGCTAAAGGCTTGGTTGATAAATGAGTTAGACCCCTTGATGTCGTTGTCTCCAGGTGCTGCTATTTATGGAGGAGTCTAAAGCTCTACAGATTAGAATTAGTTCTGTTGAGTTTGTGACCCAAATTCTAAAGAAGGCGGCCAAGTTGGCGAGCGAAGCGGAGGTCTGTCGCCGGGAGGCTTGGGGCGGAGTGATAGCCAGAGTGCTATTCATCTCACCAAAGATCAGATGATTATTGAGAAATCCAAACATATTGATATTTGTTATCACTTCATTCGTGATATCATTGAAAAAGAGTTGATGAAGGTATGCAAGATCAGTACTGATAATAATCCAGCTGATATGATGACGAAACATGTTTCTGTTGCTGCCGGCGTTCCGAGACCGGGGGGTCCGTGAGCCGACGAGTGAATGTCGCCGCGTGCCCCAGCCCAGATGGGTCGAGCGCGAGGGCGAGCGCGAAGGGGGGAGAGCGAGGCGACCGGAGACCGGCGTGAGAGAGGTGGGAATCCCGCGGCCTTCGTGTTCGTCCCGCGCCCAGGTCGGGTGCGCTTGCAGTAGGGGGTTACAAGCGTCCACGCGGGAGAGGGAGCGAGCGGCTCCGAGCGAGCGCGTGTCTCGTCCTCGTCCTCGCGCGGCCAACCCTCTCTAAGAGGGCCCTGGTCCTCCCTTTTATAGGCGTAAGGAGAGGATCCAGGTGTACAATGGAGGGTGTAGCAGAGTGCTACGTGTCTAGCGGAGGTGAGCTAGCGCCCTAGGTACATGCCGTTATGGCAGCCGGAGAGATCTTGGCACCCAGCTGGTGTGATGTCGTGGCCATCGGAGGAGCGATGGAGCTTGGCGGAGGGACAGCTGTCGGAGCGGTTGAGTCCTTGCTGACGTCCTCTTGCTTCCGTAAGGGGGCTGAGAGCCGCCGTCGTCACAAAGCATGCGGGGCGCCATCATTGCATATCTGGCGGAGCGAGCCAGATGGGACGCCGGTCTTGTTCCCTGCGGCCCGAGTCAGCTCGGGGTAGGGTGATGATGGCGCCTCCTGTTGACGTGGCTAGTCTACGCCCTAGGTTGGGCGATGTGGAAGCTCCTTCGAAGCCGAGGTCGAGTCCGAGCCCCCGGGTCGGGCGAGGCGGAGATTGCCGGCTGGTGCCGGGGCGGAGTCCGAGCCCTAGGGTCGGGCGAAGCGGAGTTCGTCGTCTTCTGGGGCCGAGCCCAAGTCTGAGCCCTGGGTCGGGCAAGGCGGAGATCGTCGTCTTCTGAGGCCGAGCCCAAGTTCGAGCCCTGGGTCGGGCGGAGTTCGCCGTCTTCCGGGACTTAGCCCGAGTCCGAGCCCTGGGTCGGGCGGAGCGGAGTTCGCACTCTTCCGAGACTTAGCCCGAGTCCGAGCCCTGGGTCGGGCGGAGTTCGCCGTCTTCCGGGACTTAGCCCGAGTCCGAGCCCTGGGTCGGGCGGAGTTCGCCGTCTTCCGGGACTTAGCCCGAGTCCGAGCCCTGGGTCGGGCGGAGTTCGCCGTCTTCCGGGACTTAGCCCGAGTCCGAGCCCTGGGTCGGGCGAAGCGGAGCTTCCTATGGTGCCTTCGGCAGGGCCTGACTGCCTGTCAGTCTTACTCTGTCAAGTGGCACTGCAGTCGGAGTGGCGCAGGCGGCGCTGTCCTTCTGTCAGGCCGGTCAGTGGAGCGGCGAAGTGACGGTGGTCGCTTCGGCTCTGCCTGCTGGGGGGCGCGCGTCAGGATAAGGGTGTCAGGCCACCTTTGCATTAAATGCTCCTGCGACTTGGTCGGTCGGTGCGGCGATTTGGTCAGGGTTGCTTCTTAGCGAAGGCAGGGCCTCAGGCAAGCCGGAAATATGTTCGCCGCTGAAGGGGGGCCTCGGGCGAGACGGAAGTCCTCCGGGGTCGGCTGCCCTTGTCCGAGGCTAGGCTCGGGTGAGGCGTGATCGAGTCCCTTGAATGGACTGATCCCTGACTTAATCGCACCCATCAGGCCTTTGCAGCTTTGTGCTGATAGGGGTTACCAGTTGAGAATTAGGAGCCTTGAGGGTACCCCTAATTATGGTCCCTGACAGTAGCCCCCGAGCCTCGAAGGGAGTGTTTGCACTCGCTTGGAGGCTTTCGTCGCACTTTTTTGCAAGGGGACCAGCCTTTCTCGGTTGCGCTTTTGTTCCGGTGGGTGCGCGCGAGCGCACCCGCCGGGTGTAGCCCCCGAGGCCTCGGAGGAGTGGTTTCACTCCTTCGAGGTCTTACTTGCCTCACGTAGTGCTTCGGCTGGTCTGGTCGTTCCCTCATGCGAGCTGGCCGTAGCCCGGGTGTACGGTCGGGTCCCAAGTTCTCGGGCTGGTATGTTGACGCTGTCAACGGTCCGGCCGGAGCCGGGTTTGCGAGAGCAGCCCCCGAGCCTCTGCACAGAGCGAGAGGGCGGTCAGGGGTAGACTCGGCTTTTTTACATACGCCCCTGCGTCGCCTTTCCGCATGGAGGAGGGGGGAAAGCGCCATGTTGCCCTTGGTGGGCGCCGAACATGATGTCTCCGATGAGCTGCAAGCGGGTAATCCGAGTGGACGTCCGTGCCCCGTTCGTTAGGGGTCGGCTAGGGGCCCAGAGGCACGCCCAAAAGTACCTGCGGGTGATCTGCCAGACCCGGTCCCCTAGTGACGGGGTCCGAGGGATCGATGCCTCCCTCGGATGGGATTCTATTACAAGATCGTTCCCGCTGGTCTTGGAAATGTCCTAGGGTACCTCGGGAGCGCAGCCCGAGCCTTGGTTATGTATCGAACGTACCCATGGTCATCCCTCGCTCGGCGTCTGAGGTGGCTGTGAACCGTTCGGGGGCCAGCCTTCGAACCCCTGATCATTAATGGGCACGGAGCCCGAGTAGCCTGAGGCGGCCGTGGAACCCTTTTGAGGGGCCGGCCTTCGAACCTCTGACCAGTAGTGGGTGCAGGGCCCACGCGATCTGAGGCGGCTGTTGAACCCTTTCGGGGGCCAGCCTTCGAACCTCTGATCAGTAGGGGGGCTCGGAGCCTGGTTCCTTCTCGGGGAAGGATCCTTTTCGGGGTATCCCCCTTTCCCGGTCCCTGTTGCAAGAGAGAGAAAGAGGAAAAACGGAAAAGGATACGAAATCGAACGATGCGGCGTACCTTTTTTGACGCGGTCATTACGGCGAAGCGTCGCCCGCTTCTTCTGCCAGAGGCGCCGCGTGTCCCGCCGCGGAGTTAATGCGACGGGGCGAGTGGTTGGAGGGGCGACCGTTGCGCGTGCGCGAGCCGTTCGAGGGACAGCTGTTTCGCTTCGCGTTTTTGAATCCCACGTCCGGTCCGGGCGGAACGTTTGAACCGGTCGCGCCTTGGTCTTCATATACTCGAGAGAGGGTCTGGCGATGGTCCTTTGCTCCGCTTCCTGTCTCCCTCTTAGGTTTTTCGCAGCCTGAGAGACTTAGCCAGAGAAAAGGAAACCGCCCTCCCTGTCCTTTGCGCCGCCACCCCTTCCGCTCGGCGATGGCTGACCGGGTGACCATCATCTCGCCGCGCGACCCATGGCCTTTCTCCACGGTGACGGCGAGTGATCTGGAGGATCTCGTTGGCGAGGGTTTACTTCGCCCTCTCACCGATGAGCAGCGACCGGAATGGATTCCCCCTGTGGGCGGAGCCGCTCCATCCCCACCGCCGGGGTACATCGTGAGCTTCGTCTCCTTCCACGAGCAGGGCTTTGGTGTGCCGGCGAGCCGCTTCATGCGAGCGATCCTGCACCACTACGGGGTGGAGTTGCACAACCTCAGCCCCAACTCCATCTCGCAGGCCGCCATCTTCGTAGCGGTGTGCGAGGGGTACTTGGGGATTGCCCCCCATTGGGATCTATGGACCCATCTCTTTTTCGTGGAGCTTTTTGCCTCGCCGACGGGGGAGAGGAAGGTCCACGCAGCGATGCGGGCCGGCGGCTGCACCCTCCTGCTGAGGCAGTCACGGGCGTCGCTGTATATTCCCGCCATCCTCGCGTCCTCGAACAAGGGGTGGCAGCGTCGGTGGTTCTACCTCCGGAATGACAGCGAGTTGCTCCCGCCGTTCTCTCAGCGAGTAGTCACCGCCGCCGCTGATGCTTGGCGCCACGGGACCCCTCATGAAAGACAGAAGAACCTCGAACCCCTCCTCAAGGCCTTAGAGGCGCTGCGGAAGGGGGGACTCACAGCTGCAGGGGTGATTGCCGCCATCCACCGCCGGAGGGTGCTTCCCTTGGCGGAGCGACGGCTGCCGCTTTGGGAAATGACACCGGAGGCGGACTTGGAGGGCTCACGGATGTCCTCTGATCCTCTTCCCCTCGACGTCCTCCACGGGCGGGTGTCCGTTGCGTTGGGGAAGCCGGACCCCAGCGCCTTCTCCCAGCCTTTGATGCGCCCTGACCAAGGGTGCGTGACTCTGGTGAGTGTCCACTTCTTTCTTCTAGCGTGGATTGCCCCTGGTTTCTAAGGTCGGGATTTCCACCCGTCTTCAGGAGGTAGGGTGGCACAAGTCTTCCCTGCCACGGGTCCCGCAAGATGCGGCGGACCGAGCAGCGCGGCGGGTCGCCGCGGAGGAGAAGAAGAAAAAGAAGGACGCGGAGAAGGCCCGGGCCCGCGAGCGGAGGCGGGCTCGGGACACCTTGGAAAAGCTTTGTCGCCGGCAGGAGAGGGAGGGGCTCCCGAGGGAGCCGTCGCCGGAAACGCCCGACGACGATGACGATGATGAAGATGATGACGAGGAAGACGACATGGCTGCCCGCCTTGGCCTCGGCCCCGACTTGGGGTTAGGCCAGGAGCCATCAATCCAGCCCCCGAGTGGGTTGATGCCGTCAGTCCTCGGAGTCGGGACACCGGGGTCCCGGCCCGAGGAGCGGGGGCAATCCGAGAGGGTACTTGACCCCTCGGCTGGAGGAGCTGAGGCGACCCCGGGGAGCCAAGCCGGGGCGTCTGCTCCCCGAGAGCCGCTGCCCACGCTGGCAGCGCAGGGGAGCGGCCCCCAGGTCGTCGTGGCAGTGCCTGAGCAGCCCGCCTCCCAGGCGTCCAGGGCGCCCAAAGCAAGGGTGATGCCGAAGCTGCCGGCGAAGCGGACCTCGGCGGCGGCGCCGTGGGTCGAGATCCGAGAGACCTCTCCCTAGGCACGGTTGATCATGGCCCGGAGCGGGTGAGTATCCTGGAATGTCTTAGTCCTGGCTTTTCATTCGTATGTCCCCGGCCGTGATTTTTCTTTTTTCCTCAGCAAGGGAAGCCATGGGCTGACTGACCTGGCGCCTCGGAAGGCCCTTAAGACGACACCGGCTTGCGTGGCCAGCGCCGCTCCGGGCCTTGCCGTTCAGGTGACCTTCTCGCAAGGCGCTCCTCAGCAGGGGGCTCAGGCGGCACCAGTCAGCTCCTCAGCAGGGGGCTCAGGCGGCACCAGTCACCGTGGAGCGGGTTCCCGAGGCTGGCGCTTCTGCTGGGGCGGCCATCGTGATGGGGGTGGCGGCTGACGCGGACGTGGACCCGGGCCCACCGGACGTGCCGGCGATGCCGGCACCTGTCGCTACTGAAGTCGCCGCCGTCCCAGTCGGGGAGCGACCGGCTGCTGCCGACGTCGAGACGGCTGAGGCGTCGGCGCTCGGTGCCTCGGAAGAGGGGGGCGTGGAGGCGCGATCCGTCCCGCCGGGCGGCAGCCTCGTCGCTGTGCGGCGGAGCTCCGAGGGCCGGCGCCAGTTGCTCTGGTTCCGGACCCGTGAGGCCTCGGATCCCGGCTTCGTTCTCGACGATGAGCGGGGGGACCAGTCCTGGGACGAGCTCCGCGAGTGTGCCGAAGCAACGGTGGGGTCGCTCCGGTCGTCGCTGGAGGTTTTCTGCAGGGACGTCCCTAAAATCCTCCAGGTAACGGTTTCAGGCATACCTTTTCTCTTTCGTGACCAAGGCGTCTTTCGTGACGCCCCGTTTCCTTCCCTCAGGATCTGACGGATCGGAGCGCCGCCAAGTCGTCGTTCATCCGCCGCGAGGTCGACGTCTGGGGCTCACTGCGATCCCTGAGGACCTCGCTTGCCGGGGCTACTGCGCGCCTCTCTCAGCAGGGTGCCGAGGTGGCGGACCTTTGGTTGCTCTGCACCGATCTGAGAGCCGAGGTGGCAGCGGCGCGCGCGGAGGCGACCGCGGCGCGTGCAGAAGCGCAACGACAGCAGTCGGAGTTCGACCGGGTCGTCAAGGAGCGGGACCAATCTTGGGGCCAGGCTGCCGAGGCCGAAAGCCGGGCCGAAACCCTTGCGGCCGACCTAGCCGTAGCCTAGGTCGCAGCCTCGGAGCAGCGTGCCCGAGCCGGAGGTACGCCTTGGCCATCTTCGGTTTTCGTTTCTGCTTGTTTCCTCTGCTTGTGTTTGAGATCCTTCCTTTGGCTGTTCGCAGAGCTCGAGTCCACCCTCGATGAGTCCGCCAAGGCGCTTGCCGAGGCGCTTGCCGGGGCGGCCGAGCAGAGGGAAACCGACCATGCGGCCATGTCCGAGGCTGTCTCGGACATTTACCGGGTCCTTGGCTCCGGCGACGTCCCCTCAGGAAGCTCCCCTCGAAGTCGCCTTCAAGTCTTGGGCGATCATGTGCGCGGCAGACTCCGCGAGGCGTTACACCACGGCGTCAGGCGGGCCTTCGCCGTACTCGCTTCCCACTACGTTGTGGACCTGGAGCGGGTTAGCGAGGGGTATTGCCTTCCTGACGAAGATGAAGCCGCCCTGGCAGAAGTCCAGAGGCTCGATGCGGCCGCCGCGGGTCCGAGCGCAGTGCTGGCGACTACCTTTGAGGCAGAGATCCTCCCACCTGCGCCGTCGCTGGAAGCTGGGATGAACTTTGCCGATGGTGAGGATGAAGCCGAAGGTGCGGCTCCTTCCCAAGGCGACGCCTAACTCTGTTGGATCAGTTTCTGTCGGATGCACGTGTGTCCTTCTGCGGCCGCTGAGGCCTGAACACTTTGTTACCGTTGCATGAAGTCATACTCCTTTCCTTTTTGCGTGTTCGGCTTCGCCTGTTTAGTAACAGGGTGGTTTCCCCAAGTAGGGGTCACTTTTCGCGGCGGGTGACGAGTGAGGTGTTCCTAACCGGAGGCGTAGGAGTCCCTCAGCTCAGTCGGCCTTGCCACTTACATGCACCCGCGTTCGCTCCTTGGGGCCTTGCTTCCGACATAGCCAGGGGAATGTAAAAGCTTTTTTGATTGAAAATCTTGGACGCAAAGAGGTCCCTCAATCTTGACGCGGAGGGGGTTCCCCCCCTTTTTAGCCCCCGAGGGAGGGTCGGGCTTTGCCGAGGCGAGGCCGACCCTTCCTTGATGACTAAACTTTGCGTGGGTGCGAGGTATATGATCAACTTGAAAACATCTTAAGGGTAGAAGCGACGTAGCTGTTGGATGTTCCAGGCGTTGCCGTAGACCTCGCCTTGACTGTTCGCCAGCTTGTATGTTCTGGGCTTCAGAACTTTGGCGATGACGAACGGCCCCTCCCAGGGGGGCGTGAGCTTGTGCCGCCCTCGGGCGTCCTATCGCAGCCGAAGCACCGGGTCGCCCACCTGGAGGTCTCGGGACCGGAACCCTCGGGCGTGGTAGCGTCGCAGGGACTGCTGGTACCGCGCCGAGTGTAGTAAGGCCCTGTCCCGAGCCTCCTCCAGCTGGTCCAGCGAGTCTTCTCGGCTAGTTTGGTTGCTTTGGTCGGTGTAGGCCCTCGTCCTTGGGGAACCGTATTCTAAGTCTGTGGGCAAGATGGCTTCGGCCCCATAGACTAGAAAGAACGGCGTGAAGCCCGTGGCTCGGCTCGGCGTTGTCCTCAGACTCCAGACCACCGAGGGGAGTTCCTTCATCCATCGCTTGCCGAACTTGTTGAGGTCGTTGTAGATCCGAGGCTTGAGGCCTTGTAGAATCATGCCGTTGGCACGCTCCACCTGCCCATTCGTCATGGGATGAGCCACGGCGGCCCAGTCCACCCGGATGTGGTGATCCTCGCAGAAGTCCAGGAACTTTCTGCCGGTGAACTGGGTGCAGTTGTCGGTGATGATGGAGTTCAGGACCCTGAAGCGATGGATGATGTTGGTGAAGAACGCCACCGCCTGCTCGGACCTGATGCTGTTCAGGGGTCGGACCTCGATCCACTTGGAGAATTTGTCGATGGCGACCAGCAGGTGCGTGTAGCCCCTGGGTGCCTTCTGCAAGGGGCCGACGAGGTCCAGACCCCACACCGCAAAAGGCCAGGTGATGGGTATCGTCTGCAGAGCCTGAGCGGGCAGGTGGGTCTGCCTCGCGTAGAATTGACACCCTTCGCATGTGCGGACGATTCTGGTAGCGTCGGCCACCGCCGTCGGCCAGTAGAAGCCTTGCTAGAAAGCGTTCCCGACAAGGGCTCGAGGCGCTGCGTGATGGCCGCAAGCCCCCGAGTGTATCTCTCGCGGGAGTTCCTGACCTTCGACGATGGAGATGCATCGCTGGAGGATGCCGGAGGGGCTGCGGTGGTAGAGCTCCTTCTCATCACCCAGCAAGACGAACGATTTGGCGCGCCGCGCCACCCATCGAGCCTCGGCTCGGTCGAGGGGTAGCTCTCCTTGGTGGAGATATTGCAGGTACGGGGTCTGCCAGTTTCGATTAGGCGTGACCCCGCTTCGCTCCTCCTCGACGCGTAGTGCCTCACCCTCGGGGGCTGAGGGTACCTCGGACTGAACCGAGGGCGCCTCGACTCGAGCTGAGGGTGCCTCGGGATGAGCCGAGGGTGCCTCGGACTGAGCCGAGGGCGCCTCGGGTTGAGCCGTGGGTGCCTCGTACTGGGCCGAGGGTACCTCGGGCTCGGACGTGTCGTCGATCTTGAAGGAGGGTTGATGCAGGTCTTGGGAGAAGACGTCCGGGGGAACCGTCGTTCGCCCCGAGGCTATTTTAGCCAGCTCGTCCGCAGTCTCATTGTAGCGCCGAGCGATGTGGTTGAGCTCGAGCCCATAGAACTTGTCTTCCAGGCATCGAACCTCATCGCAGTAGGCCTCCATCTTCAGGTCGCGGCAATGGGAGTTCTTCATGACTTGGTCGATGACGAGCTGCGAGTCACCGCGAGCGTCGAGGCGTCGGACCCCTAGCTCGATGGCGATCCGCAACCCGTTGACCAGAGCCTCATATTCGGCCACATTGTTGGACGCCGGGAAGTGGAGGCGTAGCACGTAGCGTAGATGCTTTCCGAGGGGTGAGATGAAGAGTAGGCCTGCGCCGGCTCCTGTCTTCATCAGCGACCCGTCGATGAACATGGTCCAGAGCTCCGGTTGGATCGGAGCCGTCGGTAGCTGAGTGTCGACCCATTCAGCTACGAAGTCCGCCAAAACCTGGGACTTAATGGCCTTCCGGGGAGCGAACGAGATTGTCTCGCCCATGATCTCCACCGCCCACTTTGCAATCCTACCCGAGGCCTCTCGGCACTGGATGATCTCTCCCAGGGGGAAGGATGACACCACAGTTACCGGATGAGACTCGAAGTAGTGTCGCAGCTTCCGTCGCGTTAGGATCACCGCGTACAGCAGCTTCTGAACTTGTGGGTAGCGGATCTTGGTTTCGGACAGTACCTCGCTGACGAAGTAGACTGGCCTCTGAACGGGCAACGCATGCCCCTCTTCTTGCCTCTCGACCACAATCGCGGCGCTAACCACCTGAGTGGTCGCGGCGACATAGACCAGGAGGACTTCTCCGGCAGCTGGGGGCACCAAGATAGGCGCCTTTGTGAGGAGCGCCTTCAGGTTCCCGAGGGCTTCCTCGGCCTCAGGGGTCCAAGTGAAGCACTCGGCCTTCCTTAAGAGGCGGTACAGAGGTAGACCTCTTTCGCCGAGGCGTAAGATGAAGCGGCTCAGAGCCGCGAGGCATCCCATGACCCTCTGTACGCCTTTCAAGTCCTTGATGGGCCCTATGCTGGTAATGGCTGCGATCTTGTCCGGGTTGGCTTCGATGCCCCGCTCGGAGACGATGAACCCCAAGAGCATGCCTCGGGGCACCCCGAAGACACACTTTTCGGGATTGAGCTTGACGCCTTTCGCCTTGAGAGATCGGAATGTCGCTCCAAGGTCGGAAAGGAGGTCGGAGGCTTTCCTTGTCTTGACTACGATGTCATCAACGTAGGCCTCGACCGTGCGGCCAATGTGTTTGCCGAACACATGGTTCATGCACCGCTGGTACGTCGCGCCCGCATTCCTCAAGCCGAACGGCATGGTGACATAGCAGTACATGTCGAAGGGTGTGATGAAGGAAGTCACGAGCTGGTCGGACTCTTTCATCCTGATTTGATGATACCCTGAGTAGGCATCGAGGAAAGACAGGGTTTCGCACCCAGCAGTGGAATCCACGATTTGGTCGATGCGAGGCAGAGGGTAGGGAACCTTCGGACATGCTTTGTTGAGACCAGTGTAGTCTACACACATCCGCCATTTCCCCCCTTTCTTTCTCACAAGCACAGGGTTGGCAAGCCATTCGGGATGGAATACCTCTTTGATGAACCCTGCCGCCATTAGCTTGTGGATCTCCTCGCCTATGGCTCTGCGCTTCTCCTCGTCGAATCGGCGCAGGGGCTGCTTGACAGGTCGGGCTCCGGCTCGGATGTCCAGCGAGTGCTCGGCGACATCCCTCGGTATGCCAGGCATGTCCGAGGGACTCCACGCGAAGACGTCGGCGTTCGCGCGGAGAAAGTCGACGAGCACTGCTTCCTATTTGGGATCGAACCCGGAGCCGATCCGGATCTGCTTGGAGGTGTCGCCGCTGGGGTTGAGGGGGACGGACTTAACCGTCTCTGCTGGCTCAAAGTTGCCGGTGTGACGCTTCACGTCTGGCACCTCCTTAGAGAGGCTCTCCAGGTCGGCGATGAGGGCCACGGCGTACTCCACGCACTCCACGTCGCATTCGAATGCGTGTTTGTACGTGGGGCCGACGGTGATGACCCCGTTGGGGCCCGGCATCTTGAGCTTCAGGAAGGTGTAGTTGGGGACGGCCATGAACTTCGCGTAGCATGGCCTCCCCAGCACCGCGTGGTAGGTTCCTCGGAACCCGACCACCTCGAACATCAGGGTCTCCCTTCGGAAGTTGGAGGGTGTTCTGAAGCAGACGGGAAGGTCGAGCTGTCCGAGGGGTTGGACGCGCTTCCCGGGAATGATCCCATGGAAGGGCGCAGCGCCTGCCCGGACAGAGGACAGATCAACACGCAGGAGCCCGAGGGTCTCGGCGTAGATGATGTTGAGGCCGCTGCCTCCGTCCATGAGGACCTTGGTGAGCCTGACGTCGCCGATGACGGGGTCGACGACGAGCGGGTATTTCCCCGGGCTCGGCACATGGTCGGGGTGATCGTCTCGGTCGAAGGTGATGGGCTTGTCGGACCAGTCTAGATAGACTGGCGCCGCCACCTTGACCGAGCAGACCTCCCGGCGCTCTTGCTTGCGGTGCCGAGCCGAGGCGTTCGCCGCTTGCCCACCATAGATCATGAAGCAGTCGCGGACCTCGGGGAACTCTCCTGCCTGGTGATCTTCCTTCTTGTCGTCGTCGCGGGCCTTGCCACCCTCCGCGGGTGGCCCGGCCCTGTGGAAGTGGCGCCGAAGCATGACGCATTCCTCAAGGGTGTGCTTGACGGGTCCCTGGTGATAGGGGCACGGCTCCTTGAGCATCTTGTCGAAGAGGTTGGCACCTCCGGGGGGCTTCCGAGGGTTCTTGCACTCGGCGGCGGCGACAAGGTCCACGACGGTGGCGTCGCGTTTCGCTTGCGACTTCTTCTTGCCCTTCTTCTTGGCGCCGCGCTGAGTTGACGCCTTGGGAGTACCTTCCGATGGGCGGCCCCGGGGCTACTTGTCCTTTCGGAAGATAGCCTCGACTGCCTCCTGGCCGGAGGCGAACTTGGTGGCGATGTCCATCAGCTCGCTCGCCCTGGTGGGGGTCTTGCGGCCTAGCTTGCTCACCAGGTCGCGGCAGGTGGTGCCAGCGAGGAACGCGCCGATGACATCCGAGTCGGTGATGTTGGGCAGCTCGGTGCGCTGCTTCGAGAATCGCTGGATGTAGTCCCGGAGAGACTCTCCCGGCCGCTGTCGGTAGCTTCGGAGGTCCCAGGAATTCCCGGGGCGCACATACGTGCCCTGGAAATTGCCGGCGAAAGCTTGGACTAGGTCGTCCCAGTTGGAGATCTGCCCCGGAGGCAGGTGCTCCAACCAGGCGCGAGTGGAGTCGGAGAGGAACAGGGGGAGGTTGCGGATGATGAGGTTGTCATCGTCCGTTCCACCCAGTTGGCAGGCCAGACGGTAGTCCGCGAGCCATAGTTCCGGTCTCGTCTCCCCCGAGTACTTTGTGATAGTAGTCGGGGGTCAGAACCGGGTCGGGAACGGCGCCCGTCGGATTGCTCGGCTGAAGGTTTGCGGACCGGGTGGTTCGGGCGAGGGACTCCGATCCTCCCCGCTGTCGTAGTGTCCCCCACGCCTGGGGTGGTAGCCTCGGCGCACCCTCTCGTCGAGGTGGGTCCGTCGGTCGCGGTGACGGTGCTCGTTGCCGAGGCGACTCGGGGCCGCAGGCGCTGTGTTGCGCGTGCGCCCGGTGTAGACCGAGGCTTCCCGCATGAACCGGGAAGTCGCAGCATGAGGTTCCGAGGGGTACCCCTGCCTTCCGGAGGCAAAGCTCTCGGCCCGTCGGACCGCGGCGCCTTCCAGGAGATTCTTGAGCTCTCCCTGGATTCGCCGCCCCTCGGTGGTTGATGGCTCTGGCATCGCGCGAAGAAGCATTGCTGCTGCCGCCAGGTTCTGGCCGACCCCACCGGATGCGGGTGGTGGCCTGAGCCTGACGTCGTCGGTGATGCGGTGCCGGAAGCCCTGGGGTAGATGACGTATTTCTCCGGCCGAAGGTTGGCCCGCCCATGCCTGCCCGACGTCCCGACGGATCGGCTCAAGCGCTCCTGCTCCCTCGTCGAGCCTGGCCTGCACCCCGCGGATTTGCTCGAGCTATGGGTCATGACCCCCCGCCTGAACGGGGACCACAGCTAGCTCCCGTGGGATGTCAACGCGAGGCACGGGCCTAGGGAGGTCACCGTCCTCCGGCATGCCGAGATGGTTGCCTTCGGGGGGACCCCCTAGATCAACGTGGAAGCATTCGCGACTTGGGTCGCGGTCCTCGTCGCCGAGGCTACGGCTACCGTCGGAACAGTCGGAAAGGCAGTAGTCGCATGCGGTCATGAAGTCCCGCATGGCACTGGGGTTGCCAAGTCCAGAGAAATCCCAACAGATGTTGGGTTCGTCGTCTTCCTCGGACCCAGAGGGCCCATAGGTCGAGACGTCCATCAGCCGGTCCCAAGGTGACCGCACACGAAACCCCAGAGGGTCTGGATTTGCCTCTACGAGAGCGCCCGCCAAAGCGAAGTCGCTAGGCGGGTTGAGGCTGAATCCGAAAGACGCGGGATGGGAATCGATCGGTACCTTTTGGTCGACGGGCGACGATAAGGTCACGTCGGGGACTGACTGCGCCGTCGTCTCAGGTACGAGGGTGACGTCTAGCAAGCTTTTCGCGAGCGTGCTGGCGTCGTCCGCTTGTTCGGGTTTGGCGTGTCGCGGGGAGACGGCGCTCGCCTTCGTCTCAAACGCGAGGTCGACGCCCGGTGCGCCCCCCGTTGGGGTGCCGGGGCCGTCAACTCGCTCGATAGCCGACGAGGCGCTGTCTCCTGCTTGGCCTTGGTTCCCCCGCCTCCTCCTCCGCCGGCGGGGGAGAGGATGGGGTGAGCTCGAAGATTGTTCTTCCACCATGCGGGGAAGACGTCGCCGATTCCGCCGCCGGCGGGCGGGTTGTCGGCCGCCACTGTTGTTGTCGCACGGCGGTGGAAGGAGTATCATGTCGTAGCTGCCGTCGAGGGACATGAACTCAAGACTCCCGAAACGGAGCACCGTCCCGGGTTGGAGAGGTTGCTGGAGACTGCCCATCTGGAGCTTGACGGGAAGCTGTTCGTCAACACGCAGCAGGCCCCTACCTGGCGCGCCAACTGTCGGCGTTCCGAGACCGGGGGGTCCCTGAGCCGACGAGTGAATGTCGCCGCGTGCCCCAGCCCAGATGGGTCGAGCGCGAGGGCGAGCGCGAAGGGGGGAGAGCGAGGCGGCCGGAGACCAGCGTGAGAGAGGTGGGAATCCCGCGGCCTTCGTATTCGTCCCGCGCCCAGGTCGGGTGCGCTTGCAGTAGGGGGTTACAAGCGTCCACGCGGGAGAGGGAGCGAGCGGCTCCGAGCGAGCGCGTGTCTCGTCCTCGTCCCCACGCGGCCAACCCTCTCTAAGAGGGCCCTGGTCCTCCCTTTTATAGGCGTAAGGAGAGGATCCAGGTGTACAATGGAGGGTGTAGCAGAGTGCTACGTGTCTAGCGAAGGTGAGCTAGCGCCCTAGGTACATGCCGTTGTGGCAGCCGGAGAGATCTTGGCACCCAGCTGGTGTGATGTCGTGGCCGTCGGAGGAGCGATGGAGCTTGGCGGAGGGACAGCTGTCGGAGCGGTTGAGTCCTTGCTGATGTCCTCTTGCTTCCGTAAGGGGGCTGAGAGCCGCCGTTGTCACAGAGCATGTGGGGCGCCATCATTTCCTATCTGGCGGAGCGAGCCAGATGGGACGCCGGTCTTGTTCCCTGCGACCCGAGTCAGCTCGGGGTAGGGTGATGATGGCGCCTCCTGTTGACGTGGCTGGTCTGCGCCCTAGGTTGGGCGATGTGGAAGCTCCTCCGAAGCCGAGGTCGAGTCCGAGCCCCCGGGTCGGGCGAGGCGGAGATTGCCGGCTGGTGCCGGGGCGGAGTCCGAGCCCTGGGGTCGGGCGAAGCGGAGTTCGTCGTCTTCTGGGGCCGAGCCCAAGTCCGAGCCCTGGGTCGGGCAAGGCGGAGATCGTCGTCTTCTGGGGCCGAGCCCAAGTCCGAGCCCTGGGTCGGGCGGAGTTCGCCGTCTTCCGGGACTTAGCCCGAGTCCGAGCCCTGGGTCGGGCGGAGCGGAGTTCGCCGTCTTCCGGGACTTAGCCCGAGTCCGAGCCCTGGGTCGGGCGGAGTTCGCCGTCTTCCGGGACTTAGCCCGAGTCCGAGCCCTGGGTCGGGCGGAGTTCGCCGTCTTCCGGGACTTAGCCCGAGTCCGAGCCCTGGGTCGGGCGAAGCGGAGCTTCCTATGGTGCCTTCGGCAGGGCCTGACTGCCTGTCAGTCTTACTCTGTCAAGTGGCACCGCAGTCGGAGTGGCGCAGGTGGCGCTGTCCTTCTGTCAGGCCGGTCAGTGGAGCGGCGAAGTGACGGCGGTCGCTTCGGCTCTGCCGGCTGGGGGGCGCGCGTCAGGATAAGGGTGTCAGGCCACCTTTGCATTAAATGCTCCTGCGACTTGGTCGGTCGGTGCGGCGATTTGGTCAGGGTTGCTTCTTAGCGAAGGCAGGGCCTCGGGCAAGCCGGGAATATGTTCGCCGCTGAAGGGGGGCCTCGGGCGAGACGGAAGTCCTCCAGGGTCGGCTGCCCTTGTCCGAGGCTAGGCTCGGGTGAGGCGTGATCGAGTCCCTTGAATGTACTGATCCCTGACTTAATTGCACCCATCAGGCCTTTGCAGCTTTGTGCTGATGGGGGTTACCAGCTGAGAATTAGGAGCCTTGAGGGTACCCCTAATTATGGTCCCCGACAGTTGCTAAGTTTGAGCTATGCTCAAACTTAGTTGGTATTATAAATTAGCCCTTAGTGGCTGTTTTCGGCGGCAAGATGATGATGCATTTGTTTAAGGTGGAGTTTGCTATTATGATGCTACAAGGAATTTGTCTCAAGGTGGAGTTTGTTGAGTTTGTGATCCAAATTCCGAAGAAGGCGGCCAAGTTGGCGAGTGAAGCGGAGGCCCGTCACGGGGAGGCTTGGGGCGGAGCGTAGCGAGGCCAACTGGCCTTCCCGCGGCCCAGGGACGCCTGGGGGGTGCGGGGGCGGAGCCCCCCACGGTACGGATCGTTTTAGGGTTTCACCTCTATAAATATTCTTGTAAGCCGCAGGAGATAATCTTCTCAATTGTAAATCTCCTGCGATCTGTAACCACCCGAAAATAGTGAGAAGTTGCTGGCCGACGCCCGTGGTTTTTTCCCCTTCGCTTTAGAGGGGTTTTCCATGTTAAATCCGTGTCTTCTCTATGATTGATCCTCTTTGTGTCGCATTCATTCATAACAAGTGGTATTGAAGCTTTGGTTGTTTGGTGATCGGTGTGCTAGGGTTTCCTGCGGGCGCACGGATGTCGACGACAATGAAGTACGATCTTCCGCTACTGGATCTCGACACGCGTTTCTCGCTGTGGCAGGTGAAGATGCGGGCGATTCTCTCGCAATCTGATCGCGACCTGGATGATGCCCTAGATGGATTTGGCAACAAGGATGCCATGACGTGGACTGATGAGGAGAGGCGCAAGGATCGTAAGGCGCTCGCACATATTCACCTTCATATGTCTAACAATATCCTGTAGGAGGTTCTGGCGGAGAAAACCGTCGCTGCTCTCTGGTTGAAGCTGGAGTCAATCTGTATGTCAAAGGATCTGACCAGCAAGATACATGTCAAAATGAAGTTGTTCTCCCACAAGTTGCAGGAAGGAGGCTCCGTTCTGACGCACATATCGGTGTTTAAGGAGATCGTGGCCGATCTGACGTCTATGGAGGTAAAGTTTGATGATGAAGACCTAGCTCTTGTTCTCCTGTGTTCCCTCCCTGCATCGTTTAGCAATTTTTGAGATACTATCCTATACAGTCGTGATACTCTAACCGTGGCTGAAGTGTATGAAGCTTTGACTGCGAAAGAAAAGATGAGACAGATGGTTAACTTGGAAGATGCTGCTGGCTCGAGTGGAGAAGCTTTGTATGTCCGTGGCCGCACTGATCAGAAAAAGTCCAACTCAGGTGGCAAAGGAAAGGGAAAGAACCAGAGGGGTCGCTCCAAGTCAAGGGGGCCATCTAATGAATTATTTTGCAAATACTGCAAGAAGACGAACCATGTAATTGAGAACTGTTACAAACTGCAGAACAAGGAGAAGAGGAACAAGGAGAAGGGTAAGACTGGAGGTACTGTCTCTATTGCATCCGAAAATAATTCTGATAATGGTGATGTTCTTATTACCTTTGCTGGTTATGCTGCTGATGATGCCCAATGGATCCTCGATTCTGCTTGCTCGTATCATGTTTGCACTAAAAAATCTCTGTTCAGTACCTATGAAGCTGTGCAGAACGGAGGTACTCTTCGGATGGGTGATAATTCCCCTTGCACTGTTGTTGGCATGGGCACCGTGCAGATCAAGATGTTCGATGGGATTGTACGCACATTGACTGAAGTGCGGCATGTTCCATCCATGTCCAGGAACCTCATCTCTCTGAGTACTCTAGACACAAAGGGCTACAAGTATACCGCCGGTGACGGTGTCATAAAGGTAACAAAAGGCTCTCTTGTGGTTATTAAAGGTGATTTGAAAGCTGAAAACTTATATGTGCTTCGAGGTAGTTCTAGCTCTGCTAATGATGTTGTTGCATCTGATTCTGAGACTACTAAAATTGGCATATGTGCCTTGGCCATATGAGTGCACCTGGTTTGGCAGAATTGAGCAAGAGAGGCCTTCTTGATGGTTGCCATGCTGATACTCTTGATTTCTGTGAGCACTGTGTTTTCGGTAAGCATAAAAGGGTAAAATTCAGTTCTCCTGTTCATAATACCGAAAATATTCTTGATTATGTTCATGCTGATTTGTGGGGCCGTCACGTATACCTTCTCATGGTGGTGCTCGTTACATGTTGACTATCATTGATGATAATTCACGCAGACTTTGGCCTTATATTCTTAAGCAAAATCACTCGCCTTTGAGTCTTTCAAGGTTTGGAAGATTATGGTTGAGAAGCAAACTGAGAGGAAGCTGAAAGTTCTGAGAACTGACAATGGTATGGAGTTTTGTTCTGGTGATTTTAACTCTTTCTGCAGGAAGGAGGGCATTGTGAGGCACCACACTATACCATATAGTGTGGTAGAGCGTATGAACAGAACAATAATCTCCAAGGCTCGGTGTATGTTGTCTAACTCAGGTTTGGGCCGAAAGTTTTGGGCTGAGGCCGCTTCCACTGCTTGTCATTTGATCAATTGTTCACCATCCACTGCTATCGATAAGAAAACTCCAATTGAGGTTTGGTCTGGTTCCCCCTATGATTATTCTCAGTTGAGAGGTGTTTGGTTGTACTGCATATGCACATGTTGATAATGGTAAACTTGAGCCTAGAGCAATTAAGTGTGTTTTCTTGGGTTATGGATCTGGTGTTAAAGCATATAAATTGTGGAATCCTGATACACAGAAGGCATTTTTTAGTAGAAACGTTGTGTTCAATGAATCTGCTATGTTCCCTTCGGTTGTATCTACCAGTGCTACTAACCAGAATTCTGAGTCTATCAGTGGCAGGTGGAGCACGGGGGGGGGGGGGGATGTTGATGATCATGCTCCACCATTTGCTGAACCTGCTAAAAATTCTGTTTCTGAAAATTCATCACCTGTTGTGGAGTCTCATCCCCAGTCTCTTGTTGAAGGCCGAGCTAGGAGGCAGATAGTTCGGCCCCAAATACTGATTCAAGAGTGGAATGTTTGCTTTTGCTTTGGCTGTTGCTGAAGAAGTTGATAATGTTTAGGACCATTGAATTATTCAGAAGCTATGTTGTCTATTGATAGTGAAAAGTGGATGGGTGCTATGCATGAAGAAATGGAGTCTCTTGATAAGAATGGCACTTGGGAACTAGCTCGGCTGCCTTCTGGTAAAAAGGCAATTAAGTGCAAATGGATTTTCAAAAGAAAAGAAGGTATGACTCCAAAAGAGCCTCCGCGCTTTAAAAGCAAGGCTAGTTGCAAAAGGTTTTAGTTAGATTCCAGGAATTGATTACTCTGATGTTTATTCTCCTGTTGTCAAGCATAGTTCAATTCGTACCTTTCTTAGTCTTGTTGCTATACATGACTATGAGCTTGAACAGTTAGATGTGAAAACTGCTTTCTTACATGGTGATTTGGAGGAGGACATTTATATGGACCAGCCAGAGGGGTCATTGTTCCTGGAAAAGAAGACTATGTGTGTAGGTTGAAGAAGTCCTTATATGGTCTGAAACAATCTCCCAGACAGTGGTATAAGAGGTTTGATTCATTTATGCTT